>JARQZK010003680.1:350000-443465 GCA_030704885.1 Cynegetis impunctata
GCGAGTAGTTTATAAATCCGTCTTGTATCTCTTGGACCACGATTTTTGATGTTTTTTTGATATCTGAAATATGTATGAGTTTATTTATATAAAGTTGATACGCTGGGAAATTCCTTCGAAAAATAGATTATTAATCAAATCAACCCTCTGAAGGAGCTAGTTTCATGAGATCCGAAGACATGGAATTCCCATTCATCCTCCGCGGGAGAGTGTTAGAAAATTCGACATCAGTGCCACATACGGTGGAAACACTAGACAGCCCGTATCGCTCTTCAACGAGCTCATCAGAGTTCTTGTTTTTTTTAGATATAAATCTTTTGTGGGGTTCAACTGCTTTCGAAATTTCGAATCTTTTCAGTTAATCCACACATAGAATGACACTATCGTAAAATTCCTTGAACGTCATGACGTAACAAACATGGCCACCCATCGAGGCGTGTTTGTAGTCCCTTTATTCTTTGTTAAATTTGATCGATTTTAAATTGTTTATAAATAATAAAAATAAATTTTTTGAGAAATTTTCGAATCTATTAGTACAATTTATGATAGCTTCAAGATACATTAAAAAAATATAAATTTTTTTTTTCAAAAACCCAACTGTAGAGTGTTTATGTTTTTTCTTGGGTTTCGAGGTTTTGCTAACCTCCACACAACCCCTTCCAATTGACTTAGGGTGCTAGTAATATGTATATGAAAACAACCCAAATGACTTGAAAAACACTTATGGAGCTCTGCTTCACACGAGTTTTTTTTTAATTCTCGTGTCTAATATCAACACGTTCATGTCTCCATACGTAATTTAAAACCATTAGGTACCCTGCCACGGAAGTGAATGGAAAATATCAAATTATGGTGTTATTATATACCAGTTTATATAAATTCGTATATTTTACACAATCAAAATAACACGTGATTGAAGCTTCGGTCATAAAACGTAATGTATGGCACAAATATTACCAGAAATATGAATATTACCTACCTATGAACTTTATTATGTCACTAATTAGACATGTTCACAGTATTTACCTTATTCGTACGAAAAACTCTAAGTTATCCAACGGATCTTACTCCCACGAGAAGAGCTGATACTTACTTCAGTTATGTCGACTCGAGTAAATCCATGTCACAGGTCAATTCTCAACATGTGTTGTCTACTGAAGAACATCGATTATAATCTTTCGTAATTAGTGATACTTTCTAGTGGGTACATCAAATTCCAATTTTCATAATATTGTTATTTTGTTTCACTTAGTGTTGTCAAGTTATTTCCGGGGAGAGAGAGCTAGATGGTTTCTGATCCTCTGATATATCATCAGCGTTACGTAATATTGACATAATGAGACGAAGTTTTGAAGCTGGTGGGAGAATCGTAAACAAACCTTCAAATATGGGGGGGCAGTGACATGAGTATTCGATGCTTGGCGGTCCTACTTGACCCGGAGGGAGATAGGGGCATCCAATAATTACGTGACAGAATTTTTGCGATTTTTCGCTACCCTCACCCCCCTTGGTGAGATGTCGTGAGTTTTTGCTTGGCCCCCTTCCCCCTCCTCGAATCTCGCGTGAGATTTTTCAAAATGCGTATTTGTGATGTAAATGAGTTAAACTTTGCTCGATTCCATTAGATTTATTTAAAAAAACAATTTTCTTATAATTTTTTTCTATTTAAGACTAGTAATTGAGATTTTTGATGACGTAGCATAGAATCACAATGAGACTTAATAATAAAATACTTAAATAGGAACTACTAAAATTTGTTAAAGACTATTCACTCTAATTCAATCCACGGAGACTCATGTATGATCTCAAGAGTGGCTAGGTACTACTTTAACACTTTTTACTCCGCCATAACTTCAATAAAGAATTCTATTACTTCAAGTAAATTAGTAATATTTTATACAAATGTGGAGAAAATAAAATTAATAATAAAACAATGGTTGTAATAAGTCATAAAGAATTTTATTTTTAGTGAAAATCATTAGTGCGTCGTATGTTTATTATAAAAGGATATGGCATTATTTTTTTATGAATAATCGTCACATCGTAACGTATTTTTTTTTTATTAATAGTTAACGAATAATGTTTGTGAAACACTTGTTCATATTTAATATACGAATAAATTGTTTCCAAACAAATGAATTTATTTGTAGTTAATAAATTCTTCTATCAGTGCATATTTAAGTGGAGAAACATTTTTTACTTAATTAACCCAATTTTCTCGCCATTTTCTACGGTTTCTTGAAAAAAAAAATTACATGATATTTGCCGAGACCACCTTCTCCCCCAATTGAGATTGCCTAAGACTTCGCTCGACCCCCTCCTTCCCTAAACACCTGACGTAATTAATGGATGTCCCCCCCCCATACGCATCGATACCGATGAATGGTACTTTGAAGTGTTCGCATGTCGTAGCGTAGAGAATCGTCTTAGGAATTATGGGGTGGTTATGAAGGTTCGATATCGTTGCCCTCTTGATTAGTGGACGAAACGCTACTGAAAAGTTGGTCGGAAAGCGAACCAGTCGGTTTACTGTTTCTATCGTTTGTGGCTGGAGTCTCGAGGTTTCTAACACTCTCCCTTGAAGGATGAGTGGAAACGTCATGTCGTCGAAGCTCATGAAACTAGCTCATTTGAGAGGTTGATTTGCTTAGTCTTTGATTTTTTAAATGGATTTCTCAATGTACTGTATTTAGATGTATATATATATATATATATATATATATATATATATATATAAAATTAAGTGAAACTAGGACATTTATTTGAAACTAATCAAACGAACCTCCTAACGGAGCTGGTTATAAGGATTCACGAAGCATCGAAATATCTCCATCTACCTTAGACGGTACATGTTAGAAATGTTAAGATGTTTATCACATAACTCCCAATAAATCCCACATGCCTTTAATTTAACATATCAAAAATTCATTGAATTGATTGAATGCCCACTAAAAGAAAAGCAATATCATTAAAATAGTAGAAGTTTTCAATGAAAATACATTTTAATCAATTGACAAAAATGGAGTTCATAAATTAGAATGCAGTCAAATTAGCTGCACTGAAGAGAGCTAATAAGATCGAAACAGCCGTACGCAAATATTGAATCGTGGTGACTTGAAATTGTCCATTATTCACTGTTCCATTGTGAATGCAGATTTGACGTCGCGGAATACGAATAACGAGCTCCCTTTGAATATTCCGAGATAATTTTCATTTATCGACGAATTATATCGAAAGGATGAAATTTAGACTATCGTTGCGCGATATCGAGACCATCCTGTACAAACTTCGCATCGTCCGAGATGACCTTAAATCTATTTTTAATATCGAGCGCCATCTGAAAGGTGTTAACGATAAACTCGTACATGAATTCATCCGATGGCATTTAGGTGAAATATTAATGTCATTGTCAGAGCGAAACAATGGGTTTTGAAATACGAATTGCATATAATATGTAAAATATTGTAGGTATTTTATTATGCGACAATCGTTTTTCTCTTCCGAAACAAGGTTATGTTCTTCTTCAGGAACCGGATCGAGATGAGTTACGTAACGTTTTGAAGATGGTCCATTTTATGAGCGAAATAGACTACCTTGGTGATTTGTGAATTGATTATTAGTTTACGAGGCCAATGCTGATATATATAATGAAGTATTGATGTAAAATGCATGAAATATTTGAATATGATGGCGCAATATTTATGTGTTAAGCTACAGTTCTACCGGAGGAACATTGTGTTGTTGTTGCGTGTTTCCGAAAATGTTCCTAAATGTTCCTCGAAATTTCTTTATGTTTCGGCAACAAATGTCGACTTTTCCATTTTGAGCGGTAAACTTCAAAAGAAAATAGGAATCATTTGCGAAAAAATCCGTGTTGCTATCGCAATGGAAATGGGGGCCGGATTACATCGCCACACGACAGTACAGCAGCAAGGTCGGTGTTGCCACGTTGTAATATGAATATAACTGCCGTACTGAATAAGATGCATAGGAATTTCACAAAGATGTTGGATTTGACATAAGTTAGGTTATATTATTGATTCTCGTAATTTTAATAATAGAAGGAAACGTCCGAGCAACGATTTCTACTGAATAAGATACAACTGTGAAAAATATAAGTATGGAAATAAAACACTAATTCATGGAAAATCATAGCCAATTACTAATACAGATAAATGTAACAATTGGCCTAAAAACTTTCAAGTCCTCCTGATGAGAAAGACGATGTATTATTGTCCACATAATAAACAGAATGAATAACAGCAAGTAGTGTGAAGCACCGAACCAGAATATGTGTTCATACTAATATCTAAATTGTGAAAACATAATTTTTTCCTCCTGACTAATCTATATGTTGTTTTCCTTTTCATAAACATCATAACCATAACCTAAAGAATGTAAATATTTGAATATTTTACTAGCTCAGGAAAGTTACGGAAGTCCGGCAGCACTGCATGCGCATTTCGTTTTGTGAGTATGAAGGCGCATAAATCCTTCTTTGCTGCTGTACTGTCGCCCTGCGATCTAAGACCGTACTCGATCGAGAACGCAACTAGTAAACATTCGTGCTGTTGCTTGTTTCCGTGAAGGTTCCTTAAAATTTCTTTATGTTTTGGCAACAAATGTTGATTGTTTCTACTAAATAATATACAACTATTGACAATTTTAGTTGCTTCAGTGGAAACAAGTAGTTTACGTATGTTGCCATAAGTTTCTACCCTTGGCAACAAGGAGAAACATTCAGCCACAAAATGTTCCTCCTGTAGAATTGTAGCTTTATATGCTGTTTAAATTGTTCTTTAGATTAATTACTGCTCCAAATATTTTGTTGTTTTATCATATGAATACCTATATGAAGAACGATTTTATCTTAAGAAGTTTACTTAGAGCTACTATCCATATACTCTGAGAACGATGAATTTATGTTATATAATATAGAATTTACTGGGAACTCACATCAAAATATTTTCTTAAAATTGGAAGTGGGTCAAACTCGTAGTACTGCTTCAATAATATGGACTATGAATCACTGAGAAGGTTGAAAAACATCCCTTTTTTTCATTAGGTAAGCACCTCAACATCTCTACAAATCGAAAAGCAATTTCACAGCAGTAAAAATTATTTTACTGGGAATCAGCCAGGTCGTTCAAATTTTGCAGAATATTTTTCACTCCGAACATCTACTCGATACAAAACAGACGAAAAGTATTTGTTAAATTCATGATATTCGTTTGATAGGCAATCTACAACAGTTGGTTTATCGGAGACAAGTTATAGTTTCGTGTATTTACTAAAGGTACACCATTGGGAAATGCCCTAGTTATTGGCAGGGTTTTTTGCATAATATGACATTTAGAATCACTATCTAAAATTTATGAAGAAGGGTGAATTTATTTATATTTACTTTTATTTGAAAAAGTGTGAAATACTTCATAACTATCTTCAGGAACCGGATCGAGATAGGTTACATAATGTTTTGACGGAGGTCCATTTCTTGAATGAAATAGGCGAATCAAAATAAGCGCTACGCCGCCTGGTGACAATCAGAATAACTAAAAATCTTGACATAGGTCTTACGTTCTCCTTTGTTTTGTGTTTGTTTTTGTGTGATTTTTTACAAATATTTATTATTTGCTATCATTTTGAAAGCTACGAGTCGTTCGAATCGTTATTGTTCAGTTCCTCAGTATTCTTCCTGGGAAAATAAATGTTCAAATGTGAATTTCCATGCTTTTCCTCCAGCTGGTGATAAATATCGTGTTTGTGTAGAAGGAAAAAAGGAATACTCCTAAAGTCTCTACTTTGTGTGATCTGATAACTACAGATAGTGCTCTAAACAATTTCACTGGTCTCAATAATATAAAACTATTAGATACAATAGTAAATGCAGTACAATCTGTTTACAGTGATCAACGGTCACATAGATTAACAATCAAACAGCGTATTGTTTTAGTATTGACAAAATTGAAATGTGACCTTACATATGTGATATTATCTCTTTTATTTGGCATTTCACAAGAATTATGCCAAAAATATATTTATGAAATGCTACTTATTATGAGTAGAGTTCTTAGTTGTGTCATAAGATTCCTAGAATATTCTGAAATACAGAAAAACATGCCAAAATGTTTTGAAAGTTTTCAAAATACTCGAATCATCTTAGACTGTACAGAAATTTCTATACAGAAACCAAATTTCCTTTGCTGCAAGATCAGGTTTAATTCTCAGTATAAATCTAATAACACAGTGAAATTCATGACAGGTGTTTATCCTGGAGCTTTAGTTACTTATATTAGTGAACCATATGGGGGAAGAGCATCTGATAAAACGATTTTCCAACAAAGTGACTTAATTTTAAAGTTAGAAAGCTCACAGGATGCTATTATGGTGGACAAAGGTTTCTTGATAGATTATATTTGTCAACAGTTTAAAATAAAGTTGATCAGGCCACCATTTTCGAAAGACAAAAAACAGTTGACTACAGAAGAAACATTGTTGAATGCCAGAATAGCAGCTGCTAGAGTACATATTGAACGAGTCAATCAGAGAATTAAGATATTCATCTCATGATCTAACCTAAGATTTCTCTCAATTTGGCTACAAAACAAATGATGATAATCACCTACCGCCTCAATTACAATGAGAATACATACACAGTAACACACTTGTTTACTAAAGAAGCCTGAAAAGTCTTTATATTTATGGTAAAATTATATTTCAAAAACACAAATAAACACACAACAAATACAACATAAATATTCCAATGTCAATATTTATAGTTCTACGACTGGCCGCATTGGCGCTGCATTCTTATTTTCAGATGCCTATAGACTACCTTGGCGATTTGTGACTTAATTATCAGTTTACGAGGTCGAAGTAACATAGATGATGAAATACTATTGTTAAAAATTCTGGAAAATATTTGAATTTTAATTAATGGCGCACGTTTTGAAGTACTACTGCTTTGTCGCATTCTGATTAAATAATTCTACAGATATAGATGTTTATATACAATCCTAATTATCTAGGAACTTGTGTAAAAAAATACTCAAATACCATTGAGAAGAAGATTTGAGTAGGTGAGACCGGGTGGAAAAGTAACATTTTGTACTTTCGCCTTGGTTTCTCGTTAGGTGTTGTTATTTCGGTGAAATTGATATAGCCATACATAAATTCCGTTTATGTTCTATACATTAGCATCTTAAATCACCTTATTATTGTGTTTTTTGCATAAATCACAGAAACTTTAAAAAAATTTGTCTTTTGTTACTCTCGACCACGTTGGCGGGCCGAAAGTAACACGTTGTGGGTCGAAAGTAACAGGGCAAAGGGGTTTGTTTGTAATGAATATGATATGACATATTTAATCGAACGAATATTTATTGGAAAATTCAGTGTCAGTCTATTCAGACTCGCAATTATGGCACACATAAGTCATTGACGCATTCAGTACCTATGAGACCACATTTTACATTCGAAACAATGTAAACTTTGCTCATTCAGTCAACTATTGCAAAAATTTTCTAAACAAACGAGGTAGAAGCAATCTTCGTAGTCAAATTTATTTTCCTTGTCTACAACTGCGCTAGTATTTCTAGCTTAAATTTTTTTTATATATCTATGCAATTTAACATGACAGACTTTCAATTTTTTTTTGCTATGGCTCTAATTTTTTCACCATCATTAAAATGCTCTTCAGCCGCTTTTCGATAGACTTCCATGTTAGTTGTTATTCGTGAGGTGGTTATTATGCGTTGTCGCGGCATTTTGTTGAAATAAACACACACACATAAAAAGTTTACTTAGAGTAAATCAATACGGGGACAAAAGTAACATGTTACTTATGTACCCATAGGGCTGCGTTACTTTTTTACCCTACAGCATTTTTGTTAGAACATAAAAGATAACCTTGAAACGGAACATGCTAGACAAAAACGAATTTAAGCACTGTAAAATCAATCTAATCGAGTATCAATATGCAAATATTCAGATTAATATCATCCCTTTAATACTACATAAACATTCGATAAGTAAACGTCGAAAAATTTACTTTTGATTTGTGAAATCTCACGTAGCGTCCTCTCACACGATCTAACAGTGCGTGGCGCGAGCGGCGATTGAATGCAACTGAAGGTAGCGCCACTGGATATCACCTGACAGCAGCTGAGTGGTGTTTTGAGAATTCTTTTAACCTACAGAGCATTTATTACTTTCGACCCGCCGTTACTTTTGTACCCGGTCTCCCCTAGTTGAATTTATTGATTTGTAAAGATTCTGGGAACACTTTATTGTCAACAAAAACAAGGAAAATTCTTCAATAATTTCAAAAATTTTCAAACTACTTTCCAAGGGAGCTGGTTATATGTATGCCGCAACGAGAGTTCCACCATCACAAATCACAATCCAACAGTGAATTATAGGAATCGTCAAGTCACAGTATTCTCCCGACGGGAACCTGCATTTTCGATGTGAACGGTGAATTGATGGTTTCCAATATTCTTGGTGGAGGGCGCTCATTGTGGAACTGTAACATTATATTGACCATGGTCAAGTTGTGTAGTTTTCATGATTTAAAAATCAATGGAAACAAAGTGCGATAAGAATCTTCGTTCCGAAAATTTCGTTATTTGAAAGTCGAAATTGACCAAGGGAGGGCGTGTCCGATAAATTTAATACATCTATCATGTATCGTATGTCTTGAATTCGTTTGAACACACGTGAAGGCGGTTTTTGATATTAGATAATTACACGTATCAACGTGAATCACGTTGACGCCAATCCTCAAAAAAGGCCGACTTTCGAATCGCCCTCTAGAACTTTATCGCTAATATCTTAATATCAATGTTTCAATATTAATTGATAATCTGTTGAATTGATAGCTCATTATTCAGAACGATCGACACTCTAATACTTCTAATCTTCGATTTGAGGCGAATGCTTTGACATTATGTCGTAAGAATAAGTGGAAAATGTAAAAATAATACTGTAATTTTCGTTAGATCGACCAAATTAGGTTAGCTTTGTTGGCGCAAGACTGTAGTTGTCGCCTTTTGTTGTTCGAACTTGATAATACGTTAAAAACCAATTATTTAATGATGAACAAAAACAAAACTTGAATTTACTACGTTTATTATAACGAAAATACTTTGAGAAATATATCACTGCGATTTCGGTCACTAGACCATCATCGGGCAGATTGAAAAAATTATTGCAAGTACCTAAATAACAAGAGGAACATATTTCAAGAAGGGCTAATCGAAGTGGATTTCTCAAATTAGTACAATAAAATGTTCTCAGAAAAATCGTTATTGTTTGAATACACTAAATATAGGGGAATATATCAAGTCAATCTGGTCGTTCAGCAAGATATCTTTTGCATTATGATTGAGTTTAAAAATTTCTAATGATTCTAAGTAAGTAAGTTTGGTTCCTTTCGGTAATTTGTGCATAATTTGAAAGTTATCTATTTGTGGAAACATGTGGTGGTTTCCACGGCAATGATTTGAAAACGTTTTATTTTTTAAAACGATCAGATTGATTCGAATTATATTGGGGTTTTACTTGGTGGAAGTTCATATTCATAACTTTATAAAGAAATAAAAAAACTAACTTTTCACAGGTTGAAATGAAAATCTATTGAGTAAACGCGTTTCGTCATAACATTGACTTCATCTCGTATTAAATTATGGTATTACAAAACAATCTGTTTATACGAAAAATTGAGCATAACAGAAAGATTCCTAGAGAAACTAAATAACAATAAGCAATTCATTCAGAGTTATTGGTAGGTACATTGAACAGATTAAGGAGAGGAGAAGGGTTTACTTGAATCTGGTCGTTAACTAGGTTTCCCGAATTTTATATTTATTGATGTATAGGGATTCCCAACAGTTGGTTTTATGGAGACTATTTTCTGACTGTAATATATTATAATTGTGATTAAAGGTATGATTTTCTTGGGTATAAATAATGGTTATTCATAATGATTGACAGCCTCATTCAGAGGAAAAAATACAAAATGGTAATTCCAGAAGTTCACCCACTTATATCCGAAAAAGGTACAGTATTTAACAGTTCAACATACTTGGGCAAACCTTCCGAAAACCTGAAATTTTTCTTCATAAACAAAATTTCATATAAAACCAACAATAGCATTAGAAAATTGATTAAAAACAACAAATCAAAAATTCATTGAGATGAACGTACTGGTGTCTATAGACTCAACTGTAACGATTGTGAAAAATTTTATATAGGACGAATTTCAAAACTCGAATACATGGACACCAACGTAGCTATATCAAGCAGAAAACTGACTCTAATTATGCGTGTCATCTTATTCAAGAAAACCATACCTTCAATCACAATTATAAGATATTACAGTTAGAAAATAGTCTCCACGGAACCAACTTTTGGGAATCCCTATACATCAATAAATATAAAAATTCCGGAAACGCAAGTTAACGACCAGATTGAATTAAACCCTTCTCCTCTCCTTTATCTGATCAATGTACCTATCAATAACTCCGAATGAATTGCTTATTGTCATTTAGTTTCTCTAGGAACCTCTCTGTTATATTCAATTTTCGTATAAAAAGATTGACTTGATATATTATCCTATTTTTAGTGTATTCAAACAAAACAATAAATATTTTCAAGAACATTTTATTTTTGTTTGCAAGCTAACATCGAATAGGGTGACCAGATGGCTGAAGTGGAAAAAACGGACACCTCTCCCGTCACCTCTCCCCCCACACACCTACGCTTCCCCATGTATCCAAGTAGACAGCGACACGATTCACAGTAAAAAAACGCACATGAAAATTATCAGATTAAGCCTCGCTAATTTTGAACACTAAGTTCAGCCTAGATATTTTACGAAAAGCTCGCTAAATTCTTCGAGCTTTAATGAAAATCTATACGCTAGACCTAGTAAATTTCATCAAAATTTGTATGAAAATCACTGGAAGCTAGAAGTTTTACCAAGAGCTGGTGAAATTCACGAAGATTGTTAAATCTCCAGGTTGAGCCTAGTGTTCAAAATTGGCGAGGCTGAGCCTAGAGATTTTACTAGCAGCCAGTGAATTTCAGGGAAGAGCTCAAAATTTTTGGAATTTATGTAATAATGTCACGTGGGATTTGGGAAATACCTTAAAAGTTAATGATGCAACCTATTTTTTCGTCAAAAACGCGAAAAATACGGACAGTTTACAAAAAATACGGACTAACAGACACAGAGCTGAAAAAACGGACATGTCCGTATTAAAACGGACGTCTGGTCACCCTAACATCGAATATCTTACTTTTACAATAAGTTTTCTCATTTTTAGACCTATCCTATCTCGCCTGCGATGCTTCTTCTTTCAACGTCTCGAAACGAATCAGTAACTGTCAAACTCCGTCAACTTAAACACCTGACATTCAAACATCGATTATTATCAATCACGAACGAATTCTAGATTCCTCAATTAATTCGTATTGTTATCGAAATGTTCCGCGCGATAGAAAAATCGGTTGCAAAATTCGAAGGTGGATTTCGTATATCGACGGTCGCGCGGGTTCAAAGGTCGACAAAACAGACAAATATACGTTAATTAACGCGACGTTTCGGCAATGTCGAAATTTGAAAAATTGCCACGGTTTTCGTTTAAAAAAAGAGCGCGCGCGTGAAATCCGAAGACGTAGCGATAGGTATATCGAAAGGTTAATTTCTTTGAATGGAATGTGTGTCATCAAATAACTTACGTAACGCTAGGACGAGCGCACTGAAAATATGCAACATCATGTCGTTTGTTCTTGATAGAATGATGCTCGAATAATGCAATTTGGACGAAGTGGAGAAGTTGGATAAAATGTGCGTTGTAACGTCAGAAGCAGTGTAAAAGACGACAGGTGTTGTGGGGTACCATGTGGGAACGAACTTTTTTTCTTTATAGGTATATCTTTTTATATAAAAATGAATCCTTATTTCCCTTGGTCCCGCCATCACGCTTGAACGGCTGGACCGATTTCACTAATTCTTTTTTTGTTGTGTTTTTTATTGTCAGAAGAAGGTTCTTATGAAAGAAAAAATTAAGAAAATTGCTCGGGAAATTAGAAAATCTCTATATATAAAAATGAATCCTTATTTCCCTTGGTCCCGCCATCACGCTTGAACGACTGGACCGATTTCACTAATTCTTTTTTTGTTGCGTTTTTTATTATCAGAAGAAGGTTCTTATAAATGAAAAAATTAAGAAAATTGCGCGGGAAATTAGAAAATTTGAGAATACTTAACCACCATATATTATTTCTAATCTATTTCATTTTTATTTTGTCATGACTTAGAATAGAAAAATTCATATTACTCTCAATTGTTTACCCTTCTACGATCAACCCATATTTTTGCATCACGATTTTCATTTTTTTTAAATTTTATCCACAGATCCGCAATAGGGCTGCAAGATGGCAATCGAAAATAACAATACTCGATTTGAGAATAGGTCGTAATATATTTTTCATACTCCCAATGATTAACATTTTTGCCAGGTCAGATTGATTGATAGATAGTTAGATAGATAGATAGAAATATATATAACTAGCTAGATAGATAGATAGATAGATAGATAGATAGATAGATAGATAGATAGATAGATAGATAGATAGATAGATAGATAGATAGATAGATAGATAGATAGATAGATAGATAGATAGATAGATAGATAGATAGATAGATAGATAGATAGATAGATAGATAGATAGATAGATAGATAGATAGATAGATAGATAGATAGATAGATAGATAGATAGATAGATAGATAGATAGATAGATAGATAGATAGATAGATAGATAGATAGATAGATAGATAGATAGATAGATAGATAGATAGATAGATAGATAGATAGATAGATAGATAGATAGATAGATAGATAGATAGATAGATAGATAGATAGATAGATAGATAGATAGATAGGTAGATATACATCGGCAGATAGATGAATAGATAGAAAGATACATAGATAAAAATAATTTATATGGCAGAACGTTTGCCCGGTCAGATAAAATTGATAGATAGATATGCAGATAGATAGACAGATAGATAGACAGATAGATAGATAGATAGATAGATAGATAGATAGATAGATAGATAGATAGATAGATAGATAGATAGATAGATAGATAGATAGATAGATAGATAGATAGATAGATAGATAGATAGATAGATAGATAGATAGATAGATAGATAGATAGATAGATAGATAGATAGATAGATAGATAGATAGATAGATAGATAGATAGATAGATAGATAGATAGAATGATAGATAGTTAGATAGAAAGATAGATAACTATCTATATAGATAGATATATAGTTAGATAGGTAGATATACATGGCAGAACAACGTTTGCTGGGTCAGCTAGTTATGAATAAAGTTTAAAATTTGATCAAATCAGAAGGAGTTAAATATAATAGTTTCGCTTATTTCGGCAAAGCTTCCAACAAATTACAATCCTTTTTCTCTAATCTAGATTTCAATTTAGCATTCAGAACAAGAAATAGTCTAGGGAAATACATAAAAAACAACAAGTCAAATATAGATAAGCTCAGTAAATCGGGAGTTTATAAACTTAAATGCGGACATTGCGATAAAATATATGTGGGTCGGATACATAGAAATTTCAAAAAAAGGATGTCCTATTTTGGTAACAAAATAAAAGTCGAAATCGCATACTTTTGACATCTCTTGACAACTAATTATTTTTTATTTTTTAACAGTTCATAAACAGTTCAAAAAATGTCAGTCGATAAAAATACTTATTCAAATAAAAGTGATGATTTGTTACCAATGGACATTGAAGAGGCTGCAAAAAGAGCCACACTAGAAATGATGCCAAAAAAGTCGCGCCGGCAGTACTAAATTGCATAGGTATACTAATTTTCTCGCGTGGTGTAGATTGAAGAACATAGAAGGAAACTTCAGCAAAATTGTCTTTGAAAATGTTCGTTTATAAGGATTTTTCTTTTAACACTACACGTTAAAATGATTTATTTTTCACTTGTATGTTATATGTTTATTTCACCTTGAATACGGTTGCTATAAACACACTCATTATGCCCTAGGGCGTTATGAGCAGGCATTATGGATCATAACGCCCGCTAATTTTACGAGGAGAAATGAAGCAACTTTCATTGATTAAATACTTCATAATCCTTGTCGTATACGTCTCTGGATTTCTCCGGCAATGAATTATTCGCAGCTTTGGCGGCATTTTTAATGATATTCTTGGGTAAATTCATTTTCATTTCCATTATTTCTATAAGACTACACAAAGAAAGTAGCAATGACATTCACTAAATATGATGACAAAAATATTCACAAACGTCAAAATATCAACGAATGACAAGCCTACTATGAGAAGGAAAATGGAAAGTATAGGAGCAATGAACAGATTTTAAAATCGATTTTTCATTATAATAAAATATTTTTTTCGTGAAAAATAAAATCTTGTATGCACCACGTGCGTTACTAGACGCCCATCGGGCGTTAGGATCTATATAACGCACTTGGTACATAAAGAACTATTTTATTTTCGCTACAGCCTCAACCCGACGTTTCGACATTGGCATTCATGATTCAAAATACGTAATATTAGTAATGTCAAACGATCGTTGTGTATTTCGCTTGATAAAGTTCAAATTGCGGTGCCAATAACTTCGGTTTCGGACGATAAATCTCCTACGACCGCTATCTTTTTCCCCATCGGAGTCATTAGAATTTGCGATTAGATATTAACAAACGCCAAGTGGTTGTTGCTATTTGTTAACGTTCTATACGGCTCGAATTTATCTCGCTGTTTATCGTATTTACGAGGTGTAGGCGGTCGTAAAGTAGGAACAATGGAAAATACGGAGAATGTAAAGAATCTTCTTCAGGTACAAAGTCATTAGTTTCGTCGTAGCGCAGAATTGGGAGTTATTACTCTTGTGGAACACCCAAGAAGCTTATTATTTATTCGGAAGATTATTAGATGGATGAAAATAATGCTCTACGATAATTGATGGTTAGATGCGGATTGTTTCTATCTAGAATCAAATGATTAGATTCGATAATTTCATATCATTCTATTTCCTTGTAGGTAATTGTTTCATTCCGGGAGTTCTTCGATGGATTAATGATTTTGTTTTACAATTCGAGCAAATTTTTTTGTGTCAATTAATCTAATTCTTTATCTGTCATTGCATTTCTATATTTCTATATTTTCAGTTTTTTTTTTAGTTTTGTTTTCTTAAATGGCCATGTGATATTAGGTTTTGCTTCAGACCTAAAGGTTGCCTTCTCTCTGGATATCGCTCATGTTACATTCGCAATCATGAAGCTATATTTTTATTCGCCTATATAAAACACTTGAGCATATCATACGTTTCGGAATATTGAAACATTTCAATAAATTTTTGCTTGAAAATGAAAACAGTAAGTCAGGGTCGGCCTAAGGCGAAAATTGCAAGTGTGCTAGACTCAAATTTTATGCCCCTGCCGGGGATCTGGGGGGGGATTATGGAATTTTTTGAAATTTAAGGTCCAAAAACACAGTTTTTGTGCTTTTTTGCGCCTTGTGGAACATTAAATTTATGTATGACAATTTGATTCATTATTGATTGACTTGATATGTTCAGTACTCTTCCTTGTACTATAACCACTATTATGTCAAATAAACTAATGAAAACTTAACTCTTCATCGTTATTGTGAACATAAGAGAGTTGTTCTTTACAGTTTACTCAGAATAATTATTTTCCCAGCAGTAAGTTTGTGGATTTTTCCATATTGAATTATACCAACTGATAATGTGCAATTTTCAGCTAACCGAAAACTTAGGGTTTTTGAATTTCAATGCTATTCCAACGAAAAATCTTCCACTTTTATCGGAATCTGAAACTTGGCCATCATCCAGAGATTCTAGATAATTGTATTTTCTTTCATGTTACAACCAGAGATACTATTATAATAATATTAATAAATAATGTTTATTTGCACAACCAAAATAACAGTTTATCATAACATCAAGAATATGAAATAAAACTTGACTCTATAGCTAGGTAAAAACTAAAATATTCAATTATATAACCAGGAAAAACAGAGATTCTATAAAAGAAACCAGACTCTCAGAAGTCCACCGTACTTTTAGGAGAGCTGTTATACGTCAGGAAAATTCAAAAAATATAATAACTCCTTACGTTCAAACCATTCAAGCAGAGTATTCATGTTAATTCTTCTTTTATTTCATGTTGTTTCTTTCAGTTTTGCTGGTAAGTACTTAGTTTTGTCCATTATACTCAAAACCTCTTCAGTTGGTAATGAAATTAGACATGTCAGAGATGTTTTCTTGAAACTTTTGAAAGTTTTTTTACTTTTTAAATAAATAGGTGCTTTATTATTTTGCCTTTTCATGATGTATACATAGTTCCTCTAACCAATGAATTTATTCGTCTCCTTTATTTTATTATTGATTTTCATGTTCAATGATAAAAACTCAGTATAAATTTCAACTTGATGTTGGTAGGTTATCTACTGTTGAACAGAGATAATATTGTCCTCAATAGAAACACAATGAACCACTGGTTACGAAGTCCAAAAAAACACAAATTGCGAAGCTAAACGTTCGAAAACTCAAAATGAAATGAACGTAAATACCATTACAAACAATGTAAACAATCCCTTAATAGCCCATGCTCTAGTACCGATATTAACCGTTCCGACGCTACGATGTTAATTACAGACGCCAATTGGCTAGAAAATCAAAGCCGGGGGAGGAAGACAGGAAAATAAGTCACAACACTTTCCGCGTCCCGCCACGAGACGACTGTTCTACTGACCTTGGACCTTGGTCAAGGGCATCCGACTTACTGTATTTCAGAACTCATTGGGGTAGCCGGGTAGATCTTCGGTTTTACATTGAATTTTAACTGTAATAGTTTTAAGACACAATTCCTCCTATAGTCGGCGGCAAATCATTGGAAGCTTGGGATTTTTAGTTGTGTGAATTAATTTTTCAATCCACAAACTAGCAACGACACTGGGCGAGGGGTGTAGAGGGAAGTGTACAGCTGTTTAGTGTCCAAGCTTCCAATGATATGCCGGCGAGTATAGTTTAAATATTTCTGCCCAATATTTGAATCAGTTTCTAAAAATTTTCCAAATTTATTATTTTTTTTCCACAAAAATTGGTCAATTTAATGCCCCTCCAGAAGGCTTGAGTGTGCGGCTGCATACTTCGCACACCCCTTAGGCCGGCCCTGCAGTAAGTTATTCTTCGTTACCATGCCAATATTTGTAGGTTGATATACCTAACGACTTTTTGTTTTTGTCAAAGCTCACTCTGATAAAACTTAGTTTGAAAAGCAGTTTTGAAGGCATGTCTCACTTGATTTTAAACAAATGATTTCTTTTTATGTTACGCACAATGTCAAAGTCGCAGCCAACTATGGTAATTTGTAAAAACGTGAAATATTGAAAACACTTATAATCAAAACTTTGCGTGTGATACATCATTTTGAAGGAAATTTCATGTAGATTTTCAGAAAAAAATAAATTATGTCATTTTCCATTAGAAAAATATCAAGTTTATGTTATATCTCAAAAACTAAATGTGATTTGACATGTTGGTTTTCAGAAGTGAATTGGTCTTTAATGAAACTAAAAAAAAAGCCTTCGAAAAATTGAAAACTTTGATAATAAAAAAGACTAGACTTATTAAAAAGCGGTTTTCATATTTGATCATGTCTCTAAAATGGAGCCCAGGACATGTCTATTCGGTTTTCGCTATATATATATATATATAGATATATATATATATATATATATATATATATATATATATATATATATATATATATATATATATATATATATATATATATATACTAGAAGTGCCCTAAACCCTCAAATCCCATCGAAATTGGCCCACCCTGTACACATCACAATGCCTAGGCAACCTTCCAGGAAAATCTTTAACTTCAATTTGAGTTCGTATCTAATAGTTATTTATGTACCAAGTGCGTTATATAGATCCTAACGCCCGATGGGCGTTATGATCTAGTAACGCACGTGGTGCATACAAGATTTCATTTTTCAAGAAAAAATTATTTTATTGTCATGAAAAATCGATTTTAAAATCGGTTCATTGCTCCTATACTTTCCATTTTCCTTCTCATAGCAGGCATGTCATTTGTTGATATTTTGTCGTTTGTGAATATTTTTGTCATCATATTTAGTGAATGTCATTGCTTCTTTCTTTGTGTAGTCTGATAGAAATAATGAAAATGAATTTACCCAAGAATATCACAGAAAATGCAGCCAAAACTGCGAATAATTCATTGCCGGAGAAATCCAGAGTCGTATACGACAAGGATTATGAAGTATTTAATCAATGGAAGTTACTTCATTTCTCCTCGTACAATTAGCGGGTATTATGATCCATTATGCCCGCTTATTACGCCCGAGTGCATAATCAGTGTCTTTATAGCAACCGTATCTAAGGTAAAATCAACAAATAATATACAAGTGCAAAATAAATATATTTTCCGAGAAATACAGGATTTTTCAACAAAAAAAGGGTACTAATGATATACAGTGATAGGAATGAATAATCAAAAGAAAAATTAAATATTCTGATAAAAACTCTGGACCATTTTTACAGTTTCTTTATGATGAATTTGATTTAAGAATTAACAATGATCCAGTAAAATCTACAAGTTAAAATACCACCATCCATGCATTTTTTTCGGGACACTTACATAAAATCAAATCGCAAACATATTTTCCCTACGCAACATAGACTCTTATCAATCTCGACATCTGAAAGTATTAACATTACAGCAACTAATCGACGCTATTCAAGAAATCTCTATTATCCACTTAACTAGGTTTACGAAATCACGTGTTAAGTTATTTTGACTATCGGATTTATGCGAGAATTTTAAACAACCGCGATGTTATCGGAGTGCCTTTGTTGCGAATTCAATGTAACCGTTCGGAAATGTTGGTTTCTTTGGCACAACATCCTTCGAAAGAATTCGACAACAAGGATAACGCAATCGCCGACGGAACGCTAGTGGTGCGCTCTTGAGTTCGTTTATGCGCACTCATACGAGACTTTGAGGAGGAAATGTATCGGGGGAAATATATGGGGATCAATGCCCTTATCGATTTAAGTATTTTTAATGATAATAATAATAACCAGTGATACCATATGTTCCACAATAAATTGAAGCGGTTGTTGAGAAGGATAGAGCTCGCATATACTGGAACTATGCTTTTCAAACAACTCGGCAGATCCACGCAATAAAGCCAGATATAGTCCTGCTGGACAAAGAGCTCAGAGAATTGTTTGTTGTCGAGTTTTCGTCCCCTGCCGAAAATAATGTGGTGATGAAAGAAGAACAGAAATGGGAGAAATACAGAGATTTTATATTCGAGCTGAGGACACTATACCCAGGGCATAGAGTTAGGATGGTCGTACTAATCATAGGTTGTCTAGGCGGAATGAGAGCTAACTATGTGACAGAATTGAAGATTATTCCGGCATGCAGATCTCAGGCCGATATATTGACGCGCAGAATGCAGCAAACAGTGTTGCTCGGGTCATTTCGAGTCATCAGATCCCATGACCTATAGAGGCCGCTTGCAGCTCATCTCTTTTGTTAAGGGACGCTGTAAGGGCAGGATGAAGAATAACTCCAAGGAATGTGTGAGAGATTTTTTAGTGAGTAACCAGCAACATCCGGAGTCTCACACACCCTTAGAATGCGTGCAGGATACTCTCAGGGTAGTCTAAAAAAGATTTTTCCTCTCACACGGACGTAAAAAAAAATTATAATATATATATATATATATATATATATATATATATATATATATATATATATATATATATATATATATATATATATATATTATTTATTCGAATTGTTGTTGCCTGTGATCTATTTTTAATCTCTTGATAATTATTAGCAATAACAGGCTGGTTGAATCTTAAAAAACTCTATTTTATTAAAGAGTTGACGTTTTACTTCGATATTCGTAATTGAAATTCCTTTGACATTTATTGATGTGAAAAAATAAGGCTGCTTTGTCTTGCTAGTTATTTATTATAATGCTATTCAGTCTAATATTAACATTCAGAAATGTTATGATTAGATGGTAAGGGAAACCAAAGAAACCTGTACCTACGTAATGTTTGAAAATAAAAATAATAGGGTATTATTTATCTAACAACAAAGAAATGAGTCATGGGAAAACATTAAAGATGTGGAGTAAAATCAGAGGATTTTGTTTGTTGTACTATTTTCATCTTCAAATTTTCAATCCAATGCTTTGCTACGCCGTTCTGATGAGGACCAAAGAGTCCGAAACACGTGTCAACGGCTGCTTCCATATAAACGTACTATAACGATAATTTTACTCCACATCTTTAATGTTTTCCCATGACTCATTTCTTTGTTGTTAGATAAATAAAATAATTTTTATTTTCAAACATTACGTAGGTACAGGTTTCTTTGGTTTCCCTTACCATCTAATCATAACATTTCTGAATGTTAATATTAGACTGAATAGCATTATAATAAATAACTAGCAAGACAAAGCAGCCTTATTTTTTCACATCAATAAATGTCAAAGAAATTTCAATTACGAATATCGAAGTAAAACGTCAACTCTTTAATAAAATAGAGTTTTTTAAGATTCAACCAGCCTGTTATTGCTAATAATTATCAAGAGATTATATATATATATATATATATATATATATATATATATATATATATATATATATATATGACTGTTAAAGAAAGAACTTTGAAACTAAGTGAATAATATATGTTTGTGAGACTGCAGTCAATTGTGAGGATGCCAAGGAACAAGAAAGAAACTCCTTTGGTATTATGTCAAGCTTTCAAGAATTATTTATTCTCTTCTTTGGGACTTTTTTAAAGGAAACTAGCCCATCATTTTTTTCAGAATCTATGGATTATTTTTGTTCTTAGTGAAATTTCTTTAAAATAACTGAGATTGAATTCTCGCACATCACTTGGTGAAACATCATAAAGAATAAAGTATAAACTCTGAAATAAAAACACTTGGCTTATGTTTCACAATATAAATTATATTTAGATACTGTATTTAGCAGTAACGAAAAGTCGACATGTTTCGAGTTATGAACTCATCAGTCAGTCTTGATAATGAGTTCATAACTCGAAACATGTCGACTATCCTTTACTGCTAAATACAGTATCTAATTATTTTTATATAGTGAAACTTAAGCTAAGTGTTTTTATTTTAAAGTTTATACTTTATTATTTCTTTAAAAGTTTAATAGATTACTTTTGAATTTTATGATGAATTCTGCTTCAAAATCATACGTAATTTATAATAAATAAACAATTATAACTTCATTATAAAATTCCTTTAAATATTTCTATACTCGAAAGTAGAAATAGGTTTTACATTTTTAACTAACATATTGAATTTGTGCGTCTTTGAAAATAAACATCAAGATGCAGATACGAATACATCAGACGCCCACGTGACTGTCACAGTTGAACACGTAATGGCCTAGCTATCAATTCGTCAAGTGTCTGAAGTGTAACGCGCGATTAAGAACTTCTAATTTCGATAGAAAATAACGGAAATGAGGTGAAAATACGACCGGATCGCCGGAACTTTGAGTCTCGCACGTATTTTTGTATCAAAAAAATTTTTTTCAAGAGAAACTTCTCTACGCGCATGAGGGTAACATTTCTTAACACCTTGAACATTCCTAACACCTTGAGAGTGGGGAGTTTTCCCTTTCCCTTTTTATGGACCTTGCAAGGGCTTTCGACTGTGTGGCGCACATCATCCTCCTTGATAAGCTTAATGCTTATGGTTTTTCTACAAATACTCGTGCTCTTATTGCGTCATATCTTTCCAATAGATATCAAACGGCTTTTAATAACGATAACTGGTCATGTACACAACTTGTCAAAATGGGGGTACCCCAAGGTTCCGTCTTAGGACCAATTTTATTCTTGATATTCATAAATGACCTTCCGATATATTTGAATAACTTTAATACCATTCTGTTTGCCGACGACACAACGATCTCTGTAACATTAAATGATTTGGCTACTGTCTCAGAGGGGGGTGTCGCTGCACAGTCGAGAGCGGTTGAATGGTTCACATCGAACAAGCTTTTGGCTAATGAACAGAAGACGGTAAAATTACTCTTCGCCCTAAAAAATAATGTTCCTGTTGATTTGGCTGATAATGCTAGATTCTTGGGGGCATATCTTGATTCCTCTCTTCGCTGGGATGTACACATCGGCCACTTGGCCGCTAAATTAACGAAAAACATTTTCTTATTGAAATCGATGTCAAGTCGTTTGTCGGTTAGCATCTTAAAAACTGCCTATTTTTCCCTGATTGAGTCCATCTTGAGATATTCTTTGTTAGCGTGGGGCTACTGTTCTACACGCACCCGTATTTTCTCTCTTCAAAGAAGGGCTATCCGAATAGTTGCTAGGCTTGATTATCGTGAAGAATGCAAACATGCATTTATTGAAAACAAAATTTTGACTCTTCCCTGCCTCTATATCCTAGAGGCTCTGATATATGTGCATGAAAATAAGGTTATGTTTAATCAGAATAAAGACTTCCACGACTATCCTACGAGAGCCAGAGAAATGATTCGAAATGATTATTGTAGGCTATCCAGAACTCAGAAAGGACCTTTTTATTCATCTAAGAAATTATACAATAAAGTCCCGGAAGAGATGAAACGCATTTCTCCTATTAAATTCAAGACTATCATTAAGAAATTTCTGATTGAAAGAGCCTTTTATGAGGTTGAAGAATTTCTTGTTTGCGACTTTGGATGACTGTCTCTCCGTTGTGGGTATTTTTTATCTTTTTCTGTTGTTCCTGTGATGACTGTATTTTTAACTTTGAAATTGTATTTTATTTTAAATATATTTCTAATTGACGAGTGTAAACATATGGAAAATGTAAAGCATGAATAAATATTACTATTACTATTACTATTCTTACGGATGAAACGGATGTGACACGTTTTTGTCCAAGAAGAGGGAGAGAGCGATTGAGACCGATTGAGAGAGAGAGTGAGAAAGGGCGAACGTAGCATGAAGCACATAGCCATGGAGCGAGAGAAGGGAGAGAGCGAGTGAGAGAGAAAAGGAGATCGAGAAAAAATACACGCTATTTGTTTGTGTATTCGTTTAGTAGTTGAATATTAGAATTTTAAAAGGCAATTCTGTCGCATAACTTCTTTTTTTTTTTTTTTTTTTTAAAAGAGGTGGGACGTGTGCCCTCTCACACCGCCCGACCCCCGTACAATTTGGCTTCGTCATCTATGGACATTAGCCATCAAATTACTAAATGAGGGGAACCACTGAAAACTCAGAACGCACACAAACACCCAGGAATACGGTGGGAATCGAACCCACCAACTCCGTCAACGAAAACGGCATAGCGCTACCTATAACCTCTCCGCTACGGAGTCTCCCGCATAACTTCTTGTACTACAGTAAGCGCATATCTTTTTTATTCATTCACATTATCTTTAGTATGTATAAGTGAGTTAAATTTATAAATAAACATTTTGTGATGAATTTGTAAATTATCCTATACTGAGCAGTTGTTCAGAGTTAGTAAAATATTTGTTATTTTTTTGTTAATTTACAATTTTTTATGTTAATACGTATGAAGGTTAGGAAATTTGAATATTTACAAACAACATGTGGCATTTTAATTTACAACTCGTCATTTGAGAATTTAATATACTATTTTTCATGAAATATAAAATAAAAACATTTCGTAAATTTTCTTTTCTGAATTTTAATTTTAGAAGAAAGGAGATTTAAAAATTACTTTGCCAAATAAGTTGAACTACTGACTTGTGTACTTTGAACGCACGCACCTTTTTTCTTTTGCAATTTAATATACTATTTTATTTACAAAAAATATACTATTATATTTACAAAAAATATACTATTTTTCATAAAATATAAAATAAAAATATTTCGTAAATTTTCTTTTCTAAATTTTAATTTTAGAAGAAAATAGTTTTAAAAATTAGTTTTCCGAAGAAGTTTCACTTCTGACTTGTTTACTTCGTACGCACGCACTTTTTTTTTCGATAAGAGGTCTAGGCACCCGAGTCCGTTGCATAAACGTACCGCGTTCATTTACACATTCGTAATCGGGTAAGTAAGTACAACTTTCCGTTGCAACATTATTACGAAGGCGCCTCAAAACTCGGGGATCATCCGCGTGAACTTTCCAAAACGCCTTGACTCGCGTACCCGGCTCTGAATTTCTACTTGTGTTTCCACGACGCGCGCTCGCGCTCCGTCCGGTTTCGGTGGCAGTGAAATAGCTTGAAGATACGCGCATAATTAGCGAAACGTTGCGAAATTGCGGTCGCTTATATGTTAATTAATTATTCTTTAGAAAAGAGAGAGAAAAATAAATAACGCGGTTTGTGTTCGTCTCCGAATTTATTCTCAGTTTGTTCTTCTTATCTGTCCAAACGTTTAAATAAAAGTTGAACAATTCAATAGTTCAATAACATTTTTTGATTTTTATTTTATATATGAATAATTCATGGTCAATTTTGGGAGGATTTTGTTTGTATACTTTTTTGATTTAACAGAATATTGTCGCACCATCGAGTATAAATCGTCAATTAACAAATACATAAAGCGATAAAAACTGTTTCTGGAACGTTGTTATTTGTCGCACGTTACACTCCAGGTATTGGAAGCTAGGTCTAAAAATGAGGAAACGTGATGTAAGCGTAACAAAGGCAAACATTCGAACAAAATAGCGAAAGGAGCTTATATATACTTGAATCAAAACATCTCAAAAACTGTTGGTTGTAGCGACTATTGACAAGAATTAATTTTTTTTTGACGTAAAAGTGACAGATTAATCCATTTTTCTTCTAGAAAGTGTGATACGTTCATGCACGAAAAATTTGTTACTCCCAAAAAGTGGAATGGGCCAGTATGTCGCGCCCCCTACAATTAAGAGCGAAACTAAAATCAAATTTGAATTTCTCAAACTGAAAGTTCCCCAAATACCAATTTTCGTCGAAAGATCGACATTATTTCAAAAATTATTCTCGAATAACAAAAATAATATAAAATTATTAACAACCTTTATCTCAAGAATAAATGCCTTGCGGGACGGGAAAATGCTTATATGAACGTTTCATCTTATAAATAACTGAGTGATTACTCAGTTTTTTACAAGACGATTGTCTTGTCAAATATCTGGCACATATTAAATAATACCCTGTATACATACAGCCTGTCTTTCACATCAATCCTTTGCAGTGGTGATTGTCGATTGTGACTTCATCTTGCATAGCCCTTACAGATGAATTATACGAAAGATTTCTTTTTTTTTTAGATGATTTCTGATGTGGCATGGATGTCGAATTTTTTAACATTCTCCCTTGAAATATGAATGGAATTTCCAGGTCATCGAGTCTCATGAAGCTAACTCAATTCCGATTGATTTTCTCAACGTATTATTATCCTTATATATATATATATATATATATATATATATATATATATATATATATATATATATATATATGTTTGTATTTATATACATAAGTCGTAATAATTCACCTCGAATATTGCATAGTAAAACCTGATTTCACGACATTAAATTCCATACAGCATATTCTCGTAGAATATGCTAATGTAGAGACGAATCCCATTTAACTAATTATTCAATTATGTATAATGTTCAAAATTCTCGTTTGCTTGCACAAATTCGCTCGACCCTATAAATCAATAATTACTCAACCTAGAATTTAAAAACTAATACGTACTACTTACATCATTCCAAAAGATGAACTCCTTGTCTAGTACTCGGCTTCTAATTTCGCAGAGGACTGCATTCTTGACATTTTGTGGACTTGTACGTTTCAATTAAAAAATGTTTCGAAATTGATTTTATAACGAAGAAGATGAAAAGTTGGCGTTTTTACTCTTATCCAATTAAGGTACTTATAGATTACAAGGTGAAAGCATTTCGTCAAATTAATGTTGCCAGTTTGGTTGACAGATTATTGTACAGCACCGTATAGTTTTATTTTTGGAGAATTCTACCTCGGCTAGTTGTCACATGGACAAGTTGTCACATGGACAAGTTGTCACATGGACAAGTTGTCACATGGACAAGTTGTCACATGGACAAGTTGTCACATGGACAAGTTGTCACATGGACAAGTTGTCACATGGACAAGTTGTCACATGGACAAGTTGTGACAACGATAATTGTTGAAAATATCAGAATATTTCATACTGACGATGTGCATCTAATTGTTCTTTAAACCTCTGAGAAACCTTCCACAAAATTTCTTCAGCTTGAGTTTCAATATACTATGTTAATAGTTAAGAGAGTCTTCGTCTAGTGTCAAAGTGAATGGTTGTGCCTCAAAATATTGCGATTTTATGGTGTTTTGCGAAATTGAAAGAAAAGAAGAATCATCATTAATTTTAGCCTATCAAATGGTGTAGCTAAAATGGAATAGTCTTCTTATGTGGCTTGAGTTTCAACATATTCTATTAATAGTTAAGAGAGTCTTCGTCTAGTGTTAAAGTAAATGGTTGTGCCTCGAAATATTGTAATTTTATGGTGTTTTGCGAAATTGAAAGGGAAGAAAAATCAGTCTTCTTATGTGAAAAGACCGAACGATCCTTTCATTCAAAATTATCCTTTTGGACTAGTTGTCACATCGTCACCGGGGACAAGTTGTCACTGTGACAACTAACGCTGAAGAAAAGCCTTTCTACATGTTTCACAATTGTGATAATTCACATAACGATGAAGACATTTTTTTTTCGTAATGTTATTTTCATGAGTTTGTTTTATATTTTTTTCAATGGTCCTTTAATCATATGAGAAGCCTTCAACAAAATTATTACGACTTTTAGGGCATCAAATTGTGTAGCTAAATTGGAAATTACTTCTAACGTGAAAAAAACAACGGTCGTTTTATTTAAAATTGTCACGTGATCGGGGGACAGTTGTCACAATGACAACTTGTGTCACAATTGTTACAATTCAGATAAAAAGACAATTTTTTTTTTATTTTGCGATTTTTTTCGTAATGTTATCTTCGTGCATTTGTTTTATTGTCTTGTGATTTCAACTTTAAAATTTTCCGCGTTCAGTTAGCTCGTGATAACTAACCCCGCTCCGTGTGACAATATGCTCCCTTAAGGGGTATTTTGTCATACTATATACGCACTCAAAAAAAGAATGCTCCGCAGAATCAGCGCTCATTTTTCTGGAAACGTCTTCGAAAAATAATTATCAATAAATGTCGCATATACTCGAATTGTGTTTGCCGATATTCCATTCCGAAACACTAGTTTTTGGCGTGGCCAATATAATTGAACCAATTTAACGTGAAGAAATATCTCTTAAAATGAATTTAGTTAACGATTGCGTAAAGACGAGTTGCTGCCAAATATTTTTCGAATCGATTTTTATGTAACTTCATCCCTAGAGGCTATAAAACGAAAAAAGAAAAAATCGTGCCAAAAACCAGTTACGTGGGTACCGGAGAAGGTAGACGATTGAGTCTTAAGTTTTTCTTCTCGCGTGTGGTATACATTTTATATACTCGTATAATAGAAAAAGTCGTTCGAGTTTGCATTATGTAATTTAATTTCTCTTAAGCTGGTTTGCGATTTGTTTACACCCACTATATCTAATGATATATGGAAAGTACGTTTGTGTGCACGGTATTAAAAATAACCTCTTTATTATTCAACGTAAAAAAAAATTACCTAGTAGTTTATTAAATTGTAAAGATTATTTCAATACATATATTGTAGTACTTAATAAACTATGGTACTTTTTCAAAATAATCGATCAGATATGAAAGTTATTTCTGAAAAATACAAAGTTTCTTTTATTTTAACATCGTTGTGTTTTCTTCGAGCATAATGCAGCGCCATCTAGTCTTATGCATGGAACCAGTTCTGACAAGAATTAGTAATATATAAACTCGATAGCTGTCAGATTTATTACCAAGCTAGTTAGTCGAGTATGTTAGGTACGCTGGCTAGTAATTGGGAGGTCTCGGGTTCAAACCCCGGGGCCGACTGGTCTGCCATGAGTTTTTCTCAGAGGTTTCCTCATGGTAATGTAAGTCACTGCTTGCAAACTTATAAGGCGAATGCTGGGCCAGTATTAATCCTCTGAACCCTACCCACACTTCCTATGTTCCATAAATATCCCGTCTCACCTATCCTTAATGCACTTGTACATACAAGTGTATCCTCTGATCTGGCTGAAGGAGTTAATCCCAAACTCAAGCTGCCCGCCTCCCTGACACATACTTCAGGGAGGAATGAAACACGTGTGTTTCCTTTTTTTTTTCCAGATTTACCAACCTACTGTCAGTAACATTTTATCGTATAGTTATAATTTATGAAGAAAACTTTTGCTATTTGGAAAAGGCTCTATGTCAATATTAGCACATTACATTACAAAATTCGTAAGAAACTGGCTGAAACTTTAGTCTTGCCAATTTTAACTTTGGTTTGTCGAATTCTTCCGGTTTCCTAGTCTTATCAATGACAGCTATACTGAGCTTTAGAACGATACCAGCGCCATCATTGGAAAATAACTGGAACTAACCCACCTGAATGATCGGAAATAGAAGAAATCTTTATTAATTTTTTCAAATTCGAAATCGTATATGACACATGTTAATTCTAAGAATTTATCATCTTGAATATCGCCCTATTAAACAGTTTTTTAATGGTAACGGCTACAGATACACAGTTTCAATAGTTTCTTTCCAAATTTCATCGACAGTCTTAGTAAATTTAATCACCAGCCAGAGATTTAACTTCTGAGTTACGGCATGCGTCCTTGACATTGCAAAAAAGTGGAGAAAGTATAACCGTGCACAGTATTATCTCATCCTAGTCGGTATAACCGAACTTAAATAGGATTTTACCGGGAGTAGTGGGATGATATGCCATGAAATTAAATTTTATCTTCGGGTGGGTGTCTTGATGAGCTATTTATTCGAAGTTGTCCTCGATATATCAAGAGGTTTATGGATATCGTGTCAGATCGCACGACTGTTTGTGAATACAAGGTGCCAATAAAATACGGCCTTTCGAATGTTATACACGCGTTATTTAAAGTAGGTACTGGTGTTCGTAAAGCAATTTTCTCGTATAAATTGTGATCGAGATGCTTAACTTCTAGTTCAACTGAAAACTGCCTCCAATTTTAACGTATTTTCTTATTGATCTGTTTTTTAGAAAGTGATAGTTACACTACCGACAAACCTTCAACTATTCTCCAGTTAATTTCTTGTGAAATAATATATTTTAAAAAATCTGTCGCAGCGAGCTGCATTAGAAAAGCAGATTTTCGAAACGTATCTAGTTTAAAATATCTATTCATTCACTTATGATTTTTGTTTCAAATCCTATAAACAAAAATTGCGCCCTTTATCGTGTGAACAAGATTCATTTCCTCTCCTAGGGGGTCAACCCCCCAAGCAACTCGTACCAAAACCAATCCTATCCAATATATCATACGAAACTACCTACTCACAAACTTTCAATCTTATTGCTCCAAAATTACGCCCTTCATCGTGTAAAGAAGGTTTATTTCTATCCCTTGGGGGGGTCAACCCCCCAACCAATTCGAACCAAAACCAATTCCATTCAAGATATCATACAAAACTACCTAGATACAAACTCTCAACCCTATTGCTTGAAACCTGCGACCTTTATCGTGTAAACAAGATTTATTTTTCCCTCAGGGGGGTCAACCCCCCAAAAAATTCGAACCAAAACGAATCCCATTCAAGATATCATACAAAACTACCTAGATACAAACTCTGAATCCTATTGCTACAAAACTGCGCCTTTTATCGTGTAAACAAAATTTATTTCGCCCCAGGGGAGTCAATCACCCAACCAATTCGAACCAAAACCAATCCCATCCAAGATATCATACGAAACTACCTATTTTCAAACTTACAACCCTATTGGTCCAAAATTGCGCCCTTTATCCAACTTGAAAATACATAAGCTCTCACATACATACATACATACAAACATATAGGTATATATATATATATATATATATATATATATATATATATATATATATATATATATATATATATATATATATATATATATATATATATATATATATATCAGGCGCGGATCCAGAGGGGGGAACTGGGCGAACGTTACCCCCCCCCAAATGGCCTGGGCCCCACCTAATTGTTTTGATTGGGAGCTACTCCCAATTAACCATTGCCCAAAATACCAGTACCTTTTGGCCTTTGAATATATAAAAGATCCCCCCCAAAAAGTCGGGCCTGGATCCGCGCCATAGGCGCCGGAAGGTAAATTTTTTGGGGGGGCAAACCCAAAGTGAAAAATTTTTTACTACCTAACCCCATGTAACTGTTTTTATCAGCATTGATGTATACTGGTAATAAAAATTGTAGAGTAGTCAGTGAAATGTGTAACTTTGTTAATTATCATTACTGTGTAAGCTTTGTTGACCAATTTGAAAAGATTTATTTAAACTAAAAATTTATTTGCTATTTAATAAAAAAAATTAGTTCACGTTCAAAATATTTTTTATTTTTTTAACGTACAGATTGAACACTTTTTGACATAGTTAACATATAATTCTATATTTTACCAAAAACAACTGATCTGTCCTTGCGCGAAACAAATTCTCTCAATACTTCATGTATATCGATGGACGCCGTTTCTTCTTTATGAACGTGAAGCAGCGTCACGTGGTTCAATCTTTTTTTGAGTCATTGTTGTCTGAAGGTATATTTTCAGACGTCTTAAGGCGCTGAATGATCTCTCCGATGTCGCCGCAGAAACTGGGACATCTTTCATCATTTTCAATTGTGTATGGAGGTCCTCGATATCAAAGTCCTCATCATATTTTCCGAGGGCTTCTCTTAGATCTTCTATGGTTGGCACCTTACCTTCAGAAGCATCAAACAAAATATTTTCTAACGACGCTACAGCTTTCAAGTTTTTTTGGTCAAATCTAGATTGAAGCTCATTTTTCAAAAGATCGATTGCCTCAAAAAAAAATTTTTTCAATCGCGTTTTCATGGTCGAATAAACAGGGGGTTCAGGATTTTCGGTTTGTTCCAATCTTCGTGGTGGTTTTCTTTTCCTTGGTTCAGAAACAGATTTGTTTTCTACAAATCGTCGCGAAATTAAACTGAATGTTTATTTTTTTCCACGCAAAATTTGATTTAGGCAAAAATATATTTTGTATTATCATTAATCGCACATATGAGTCTTCCTTTCTTTTCCTTACAGAATTTTTTTTTAAAGTAAACGAGTTGGAAATGAAAATAAATCATAAAAATTTGTAGATTTTGAAAAGGTAAAAATATCATTGAAATTTTCAAAAACAAGTCAATATCTTATGAAAGTTATAAAGATATTTTTTTGATGTGAATTTTTGAACTGTGTAGAAAGAAAGGTTCGTGTACCTAGCTTGGAAGTACTCTGAATAAAGCTGAACGAGTTGACCTAAAAGCAGCAAATTTTGAATTTTAAATTTTTACTCTGCATGGTGAAAATTCATTTGCGTACAGGGTATCAATTTATATGATCGGATGTAAAATATTAAACGATGTCAAAAAATTTTTCAAGCACTAAAATATTTTTTATTTCTCAAAAAGTTGGGGGGCAAAAAGCATACTTTGCTCCCCTTCTGAAACAGTGGAGGGGGAGCAAGTGCCCCCGGTTCCGGCGCCAATGATCCGCGCCATATATATATATATATATATATATATATATATATTTCTATATATATCTATATATATATATATATATATATATATATATATATATATATATATATATATATATATATATATATATATATATATATATATATATATATATATATATATATATATATATATATATATATATATATATATATATATATATATATATATATATGACAATTATGTAAAACTTGGGTTTTTGATTTTCACATTTCACATTTTGTTACATTAGGGAATGAAACAGATGGTTTTATGAACTTTTTGAATTTGAAAATTAAAAGATATAACAATAGACACATAGTTTCCATAAGCCATCACATCATTCACATCCTCTACTCTCTACGTAAAATATTGAAATCTTTATCAAATGTATGATTCTTATCTTTTGCAAGATTGGAATAATTAGAATATCTCTCATTGTTTTCAAAGCAGCGCTTATATACTTTTTTCGAAGTTTCTATATGTTCTACCGATATACATTCTGTTTTAGCCACAACATGACAATTTATAAACATCCGAAACTTCGAGATTAAGGGATGTCCTTCCTAAAATTAATACTATTGAATATTTGAATTACGTGTATAATTTTGAGTAAGGTTCTTATTATTTTATTTTTTTGCAGAATAAACCGTGTGACCTCAGAAGTAATGCCTGCTGCAAAATCTACAATAAGGATAAATCTCAGGAAGTAAATGTAGTAGTTCCTCTCCTCGATATCCGTGGAAATCAACCAGGATCGAACAATAGTTTTATTACCGCCGGTAAAAGCTCAATTCCAGATTCTCTAATTAAATTTGGTGGAGTTCCCGGTTTCAGTCCAGGCTTAATTCATGTATTGCCGGTTGAAATAAACAACGCTGGAGAATTTGGAAGCTCGCATTTAGGAGAAAGCACGCAAAAACCGATCAGAGCTATATCCGGAAGTACAAATAACAATATATTTGGAAGTACCCCAGATTACAGTAATTACCAATTTGAAGACGTTAGATTTGCTTCTTCGCTTCAAGGACCTGCATATCTTCCACCTAAGGGAGGACCAACTCCTCCATCCCCAGGGATACCAGATTTAGAAGTGCCAGTTTCAACATATGTGCCATCATTCCCCACTCAAAAACCGTATACACCACCATCTCCAAAACCTTTCGTACCTAGTTACAGTCCAAGTATAAATAACCAATACGTTACACCAAAACCAAAGCAACCGTTCATCCCAGAATATGTTTCACCCTCCACTCTAAGACCAACGCCATCGCCCTACAGGCCTCAACCTTCGCCATTCCCATCCCAGAAACCTTACACGCCAAGTTATATTCCACCTAGTCCAAGCAGACCTCCTCTACAACCTTCACCATCTTCGCCATTTCCATCTCAGAAACCTTACACGCCAAGTTATATTCCACCAAGTCCAAGCAGACCTACTTTCCAACCTCAACCGTTTCCATCTCAGAAACCTTATACGCCAAGTTATATTCCACCAAGTCCAAGCAGACCTACTTTCCAACCTTCGCCATTCCCATCCCAGAAACCCTACACTCCAAGTTATTTCCCCCCAAGCGTTAAACCTACAACAAGTAGGGAATATCTACCACCAGTCGTACCTACTTCTAGTAGCAATGTCAATAATCAGTACAGGCCATTCCCAAGCACAAAAAAACCATCTGTTCCTCCACAAATTTTAAGACCACGTCCACCTCCGATTTTCAGACCCACTACTAACAATGGTTATTTACCGCCAAGAACTCCAAGTATAATAACATACCAACCTTCATATCGACCATCACCATCAACTTTATTCACTTCTCCTTCTTATAAACCGACACCTGGATATTCTTATACACCACCTGCAACAACGCCTAGGCCTAAACCAACTGTCATCTATCAAACAAATCCCTCAATACCTCAGACTGTCTACTCCAAAGTAACACCAGGATATACATATGCAAAACCTACTCCAGCTTATACCTATTCTAAACCTACTTCAGGTTATACTTACCCAAAACCAACTCCAAGCTTCGAATATCCAACAACACAAAAACCGCGACCTCCACCAACTCGACAACCTTTAATACCATCCCCAAGTTACAATATACCAAGTACATATAAACCATCCACGATCGGTTATGATTACCCTAAGCCTAGTCCATCGCCTTCAATCATCTACACAGAAAAACCACGACCTCCACCAACTCGACAACCTTTAACACCATCCCCAAGTTACAATATACCAAATACATATAAACCATCCACGATTGGTTATGATTACCCTAAGCCTAGTCCATCGCCGTCAATCATCTACACACAAAAAATACCAACCACACCACGCCCTTCGCCTACATCTGGTTACGAATATCCCAAGCCAACACCAGAATTCAATCTACCAAGTCCATCTTCTACTAATATTTCGCCATCTATCCGACCCATCAAAACTACTCGGCCGAGGACGAGACCTACACCTTCCTATCTTCCACCAACTTCTCCATCTGGTTATACTTACCCAAAACCAACCCCAGCTTTCGAATATCCCGACCGTGATGGAGCATCTGGAAACACGAACAATCAGTATATTCCACCACCAAGGCCTACTGATAAGGAAGGTTCTGATTCATCCGATACTTCAGTCACAGTTAGACCTAGACCAAGGCCAAGGCCTGATAACCGACCAGATCAAACTATTACAAATGAAAACGTAGTGCCACCTGCCGCTTGTGCTGCCGCACTTAAATGTGTTCAAGAGATTTACTGTTCAGCTGATGGTATTGTCAGCCCAGTACCAGTGGTATTGACCAACGAACAAGCTCTAAGCAAAGTACCAACTACGGTAAGGAATTGGAATAACATCTCTTCATTAAAATCTCTAAAAAAAAATTTGCTTATTTGCATTCACATAACTAGCCTTTCCATATATTGATAGATATGATATATTCCAATAACTGAATTAATTCCATCTACTCTTCTAGGTGTGTAGAGACGTTGCTTCTGGAACTGTCGGAGTATGTTGTAGAGATCCAAACTATAAAGACCCATGGCCTTCTGCGAATTTAGTGAATGGTTTTGATGACGGTCAATACAAGGAAGACGACAGCATATCACAATACAAACCTTCGCTGAATGCTATTGCGCAGTATAGACCAGAACTATCGAGACCTTCAAGATCTCACCCAAGACATAATGAAGCGAAAGAAAACCGAGAATACAATGATCATTGCGGTTCAAGAGATACAGTAAGTTTACCTTTCTATGGAATTCTCGTTTCTGATGTTCTTCATATTTCTGGAATTAATTCTACTACTACAAGTAGCTTCATTTAACATCAATATTAACATATATTATCTTACAGAACACTTCACCAAAAGGCCCAGGACCCCTAAATACCAACTTCGCTGAAATTCCATGGCAAGCCATGATCCTTCGTGATTCCAATAGAAGTCTTCTGTGTGGAGGTGCCATAATCAGAAGAAACGCTGTTTTGACTAATGCTCATTGCGTTGAAGGGTAAGTAAGACGCCAAAGATAGGTTCCTTTCCATCTAATGATATTGTTCTACCTCAAAAGTTAATCACGGTTATGGGACGCTGTAAACTTACCAAAGTATTATAGGGATTGAGGTATACTAACCAATTTCAAAACCGGCTATTAAGGAAGCTGATTAAAAGACACTTCGGAAGAAAAACGTCAATACCTAAAACTCGGAGCCAACCAATAGTAAGAGCAGTATTTTTAGCAAATACTGCTGAATGAGAAAACCGAAAGAGAAACACTGTGGGGGAATCTTCCAGGGATGGATCACTCCAAAAAGTTCCATCGGAGCTTTGAAATTGCAAGATCCAAAGGATATCTGCATCTCAGTAAGAATAAATTACACCTCCTCACTGGCTTCCTTAGAGGCCACTGTCGCCTTAGGAAGCATCTGATGAGAATAGATTCATCAAAAACTGACTAGTGTAGATTCTGTGGGGAGGAGGAGGAACTCCAGTTCACCTTGTTACAGAATGCCTCATCATTTCAAGCTCACGGAAAAAATGCTTTGGACAAGGAACTTGTTGGACTTAGGACGTTACCTCCTTGAAGCCTTCCTAGATATTGGGGTTCATTAGTTCTCTGGAACTAAAAGGCGAGCTGTAGATAGCGCAGTAGTGAGAGTAGCTCTGATGGGGGACACAATAGACCTTAAGGTCACGGTGGAGCGCAACCCCATTTCGAATAATAATAATAACTACCTCTTATTATTCTAACACAATCGTCAGCGCTTGAAAGTTTAAACTGGTATTGTTTTATATTTTTATTTACAGATTACCAACCAGCGATATTCTGGTGAAGGGCGGAGAGTGGAAACTTGGAATCGACGAAGAACCCTTACCATTCCAAATTGTGAAGGTTTCGGTAATTGTACGACATCCTGGATACAAAGCCGGTTCCTCAGTCAATGATCTCGCCATCCTCATTCTTGAGGAGAAATTGAGACCAGCTAAGAATATTGGAACAATTTGCCTGCCAGAACCCAACAAAATTCCCACCAAAAACTGTGTCGTTACAGGATGGGGCAAGAGAATTTTGCAATGTGAGTCGTGAAACTGATAAAGTAACTTCAGTGTAACATATCGATTTTTTTTGTTTCAGTGCACGCAAAGGGGGCGGTAATGAGGTCGATAAAGGTGAATATCATGGAAACAGAGCAGTGTAAAGAGACTTTGGGTAGTAACTACATAGAAATGATGCCAAATTACAGTCCGAATACCCTATGCGGTTTCTCAGCTCAAGATCAGTGCAAGGTAAGCTAAATCGAGTACACTATTGACCCTCGTTCATCATCTGGAGCTAAATGCTTCTCATACCGTTCAAATATCTACTCAGTTTAGTATGAATACTTTGTTACAAAATTTCAGTCTCCGAAGAAGGTCTAATAATGGTGAAACGTTGCGCCACATTTTAATATATTTTTCTAAATTAGTCTGAGTACCTGGACTTTTAAATTACACATCTATACATCAATTTAAGAAATGTCCAAAATCATTAGTTTCTTACGAAGTTTTAGGTCTTAACGTGGGATTCATATGTTAATTAAGAGTCGGTGAGTCTACACATGTTCGTCAAATAAGTGTTTGAGGTTCATGTAATCAAATATTTAAACGATGAATTCTTATATATATATATTTGCGATTCTTGGAAACGGCTCTGACAATTTGGATTAAATTTTGTATTTAGATTGGGTTTTGTTTTTAAATTCGTCTTTATAGTTGTATTTTTTGTAAAAACTCAATTTTACCCAAAAATACACAATTTGACTTAACGCCATCTCGTAAATTTTTGTGGTACTTATATTGTTTGCCGGTGGAACTGTTACCTCAAAATTTTGAGAGATGGCGCTAGCTAGGTACTGGTTCGCCAAGACCTCTGGAAACGGAGACCTAACTGTATGTTAGTTGACCTTGGCTTACTAGCTTTAATAGCTCGACCATCCTTTATCTCCTGAAAAGTTGAAATTTAATTTTTTTTTTAAATGTCCGCTAGGCTCGAAAGTGTGGTGAATTGATATAATAAACTTTCTTTTTTCCAGGTGGATTACGGTAGCGCCTTGGCATGTACAAACGACGACAGCCAATATGTTCTCTCAGGTATATTTGCGTGGGATACTGGATGCAAGGACCATAATCAAATTGGAGGTTATGTAGCACCCGATGTCGATTGGATCAACGACTGTCTATCGAAACCCGTGAAAGTACTCAGAAGGCTGAAGAATGCCCAATAACTGAACTAAAGGGAGATTATAGATTCAAATTACCTAAAACGAACAACGTGTTAGGTTAAAAAAAATATACAACGAAAAATTGACACGCCAATAGTTCAATCTCTTTGACGGCCATGTTGATTTTTTCAAATTCGATTTAACTAGTCTTAGGGTAAAAATCTAATAATATTTTCAATAAATTTTGAATCATCCAAATCATATAATCATCCCACAGATTCAAATATCATCTTATTTATTTTAGTATTTGAAAATGTTATTAGAATGAGATTAGAATGTCTCGCTTTCGTTATTCTCAATTTTGTATATTTCTTTTAAAAACTGCCAAGCTGTTGATTTTATTAAGTTGATATTTAATTGATTATTTTAAACTCATTGTACATTAGGTGATTTTAAGGTCATAATTTTCTAGTATTATGGTTGCCATAATAGAAAAACAAGGAGAAAAATTAATACTGGCAACATGTGGTTTTATTATTAATTAAGTCTTTGTATAAATAGAAGTAATTTATGTGGATGATGAGTATCTGTAGATCATTTATTAAATTTTGTGAAATACTTGGTTGAAGTAAATAAATGACTATTATGTATAACGTGTTTCCATTAACACAAATTCTTCCACGAAAACCGCAGTTTTTCTTCCCCCACTTCCTGCTACATATTTCCATCGCATTTACCAAATTACTACCACGATATGCCACATACCAAGATCTAATATTTTACACATCAAAAATTCTGAATGTCACAATTATATCTTAGACAACTTCAGATGTATGCAGTTGATTATTTTGAATATACTCAACTCTGATACTTGATGAATTGTAACAACAAGAAATTTCAAGAGTTAAAAGACATGATATATCATTTTATATGAAAGAAAATCAATATTTCCGAGTTATTAATCTGAAGTACTCAATTTGATGACAAAATATGTCCAGGTTTGAGACTGTTGAAAAGTTCAAGAATCCAACTTATATATATATATATATATATATATATATATATATATATATATATATATATATATATATATATATATATATATATATATATATATATATATATATTCGAATTATTGTTGCCTGTGATCTATTTTTAATCTCTTGATAATTATTAGCAATAACAGGCTGGTTGAATCTTAAAAAACTCGATTTTATTAAAAAGTTGACGTTTCACTACGACATTCGTAGTTTATCAAAACTTTTGAAAAAATTGAAATCTCCTTGATATTTATTGATTTGAAAAAATTTGAATAGACAAAGACTGCTTTGTCTCGCTAAAATTTTTTTCCGAATGTGGTTATTTATTACGTGCTATTCAGTCTAATATCAACATTCAAAATTGTTATTATTAGATGGCAAGGGAAACCACAGAAACCTTTACCTACGTAATGTTCGAAAATAAAAATAATAGGGTACTATTTATCTAACAACAAAGAAATTAGTCGCAGGAAAATATTAAAAAAGTAGAGCAGAATTATCGGTATAGAACGTTTATATGGAAGCAGCCGTTGACACGTGTTTCGGACTCTTTGGTCCTCATCAGAACGGCGTAGCAAAGCATTGGATTGAAAATTTGGAGATGAAAATAGTACAACAAATAAAAACCTCTGCTACGGAAGACAATCACACCTTTGTGGACTATTGTTTGAACTCTCCGGTTTGGGAGATTTGGTCAAACTCTGCCACGGAGGCGATTAATGCGATGATGGAATCCGTCGTTACTACGTGATAATTTAACATAATGAACAAAAACAAAATTAGAATTTACTACGTTTATTATCACAAAAATACTTGCGCTAATAAACGTAGTGAAAAGTATAACACTGCGATTGCAATTTCGGTCACTAGATCATCATCGGGCAGATTGAGTTAAGAACTGAATACATAATTATAGATTTGCGCTTACATTTGCAATCGTAGTGTTATATTTACCCCGAGGCGAAGCTAAGGGGTTATAGTCTCACGAGAAAAAGTTAGTAGCTGGTCCGATTTTAAAAATTCTAACGCATATCGATAAAACACATATAATTTCATAAGAAAAGTGATTTAAAAAATTTTTCCCCGCGAAGAATAACAAAAATATAGCGTTTTTTAGATTTTTTTGTCCATAGACATGTGGTGCTATCTATAAATCTTAAACCTAAATCGACTTTTACAATAATGAAATAAAATGATAGCATTTAATGGGTAGTTTTTTAATTTATATAATACATTCAAAAAATAATGACGTGGCGCACCCAGAAATAAAAACATTAGTAAAAATTATGAATTTCACTCAAATTTTTGTTTATATCTCAAATACTATATTATATGCTACGTGGAATATCAAATAATATGAAAAAACCTTTTTCATTATTTTTTGGATAATGTTTGATATATTTTATATTTTCAATTTCATTCGAAGATTTAGTGTTGCAAATTCTCTTCTGGGGGGAGTAATTACCCCCAGTACCCCCCCGTGAATACGCCCCTGACATATATATATATATATATATATATATATATATATATATATATATATATATATATATATATATATATATATATTTTATATATATATATATATATATATATTATATAGCATATATATATATATATATATATATATATATATATATATATATATATATATATATATATATATATATATATATATATATATATATATGTGTAGAAGAAAACTTTTCAAAAAAAAAAATTTTAAAAATTGTGAATTGTCTATTTTTACAATTTCAGTATATAATTTCTACAGCAAATAGATCTTTCACTCAAGAATGCAATATTTTTTCTACAAATGAATATATATTACTTATCGATACAAATGATCTGCATAGATATTAGTAGCAATTTCAGATTCCCATTTATCCCCATTATTCAACAGTTTTTCCTTATTGTACAAAAGTTCCTCATGTGATTCTGTAGAATATTCGAAGTTTGGGCCTTCGACAATAGCATCAACAGGACATGCTTCCTGGCAAAATCCACAGTATATACATTTTGTCATATCGATATCATAGCGAGTAGTTCTTCTTGAACCGTCTGCTCTTTCCTCAGCTTCAATTGTGATAGCCTGTTGAAAAAATATATGAATTTATAAAGGAATTGAAGAAAGTTCAAATAGAAAATAGTCATGAGATTCAAATTGCATATCTAAATAGAAATTCAAAGAACATTTTGAATGAGTTTTTTCATTATTCGTCAAATTTGAATTATAACGAGCTAGTTGTGCAAAAATCGATAAAATTAATAGTTTTACATGACACACTGATAAAAACATAGTAAAAATTGATATTAATTTAGTAGACCTACCTGTGCAGGGCAAATTGCTTCACATAATTTGCAAGCAATACATCTTTCTTCTCCAGATGGATATCTCCTTAAAGCATGTTCTCCTCTAAACCTTGGACTCAGTGGCCCTTTTTCAAATGGATAATTGATGGTAGCAGGTTCTTTAAATACATGTGCTAATGTAACCGCAAAACCTCGGAATAATTCTGTCATAAACATTGATTGAGCAGCTCTATCTGAAGCAAAGACAAAATGTTACTATTTTCTCATATCAGCAGAGAAACTATATATGAACCAATATAAAAATATTAGTAACAAAAACATCCATTTGAGATACTTTGTAGCAAAGCAGATTTGATGAAATTTATTTAGCAACACAATAATCAATCAAATATAGTTCTTGCTATATTGTTTTTGTTATGGGATACCTACCCGTTATATCACTTAGCTCCATGCTAGGGTTATCTTTATTGACATAGATATACCCATCCTTTGCTGTACTTTTGAATTTTTTAGCAACAATTTGAGGATACGGCCGAGCTAAATAACTACCTGAAAAAGATTTTGACCCATTTAAAAATTGAAGAACACAACATAAAGAATTTTTAGGTTAGATAAGTTTTCAATTACTACAATAACCCAACAGAACATGTAGAATCCATTATATTCATTAAGGATTAACTGAAACTCCTAAGTTACTCACCTCTATTTGCGAGAGAAAATAGCTTCACACAGTTATTCATTTTCTAATATTGTAAGTTTTCTTTTACGCAGGGTGATGTAACACTGACAACGACAACATGACTATTGTGAACTTTTTGCACTACGTAGCGGTTTAGTGGAACTACTGCTCGTTTCGTCTAATAGAATTTAGCTGAAGCTGTACAACTGGTGGATATTTTATTCCGGCATTTCAAAATCAGCCTCAAATATTGTCTTAAGAGTTTTCTATTTCGTATATACCTTTAAAAAAAATGTAAAAGAGTTCAACCAAAATTTTCGCAAAATCTAAAAGTAAATGAGAAACAGGATTCAGTTTTAAATAATTTAATCATTTAGTGTTTACATTTTATTGACGTATTATAATCTAGATCTTATCCATCTTGTATATTTCGCTAAATCTGTAAAAACAATATAGTCTCTCAAATTGCACCTTGCGGTTCTCTTATCAACAATTGCTTGTGAAACAATACCACGCAGAGTCCATCTACCATTTTTCTGAAGCATAAAAGGGGATCCACTATCGCCTGTGCATGGCCCTCTTCCATTTCTTTCACCTGAAAACACAAAATATTAAAGAGGAACTAATGTAAAATAAGAATTTATGATATTGAAAGCAGTTGAAAAAGTCTGTGATATGTTCAAATCCAAGAAGAGTCACATAATAATATAAAAATTCAATTACCTGCGCAGAATGTTTTTTCGGATGTCAAATTACGGAAATCGCTGTTTGATCTAAGACAAACCTCTTCGGAAACAATCGGCATTTCAATCTTCTTCGGATCAACAAGGTACTCTTCCTGACTGTCATCTTTTCCCCAGCCGACTACGGTCCCGTATTTTCCAACCACGTACCTTAAATCATCATAGTCGTTCCACAGACAAATAGGTTTAATGGTTCTAGAGTACTCCACTGGCTGGTTCAGAGTTAAGACAGCAACGTCTCCATGTCCGCTGTATTGTTTGTAATCAGGATTGACTTCCACGTTGCTTACAGTCCTTAGAACGTTCTCAGTTTTTTCCGCCCAGTGTTTTAGATGGGAGCGTCCGAAAACCAATATCAAGTTTTCCTTCTTCACCAGATTCGAGTTGAAAAATCGCAAACAGTGGGCAGCTGCAACAGCAAAAAATTATTCAGCTAATGTTACAGTAATTCCCGGTTACTAATATAAAAATTCTGGTGATCAGAAGAGCTCCTTCATTTAAGTCGTATTTTTCCCGAGAAATGCATCTCGCCAAGATGCGATTCTAATGGATTGAATTATATTTTGGAAAATCAGGCTTAAACAGCAAACCGAAAAGAATTTAAAAGTAGAAAATAATTTATTATGCTAAAAAAAAATTGCGGAGTGCATCGTGGTTGAGGGAAACAGTTGAAACTATCGAAGGAACGTACCTCGACATCAACTTTATCCACGTATCATTTTTCAACCCTCCATTGTAAAAAAAAAATTTTAAATAAAGGAAGTGTTAAATTCAAGAAACATATAAAGACCAACAGAGAGGTCCTGCAAAATCTTTAAGAGTGCCATGTTTCACTTAAAAATCATGCCACACTCAAAAGTACTAACCTGTCACCACATGATACTTGTCGACCAAATTCGCAGTACAAATAAATTCATAATTCAGGCCGTGCCATTTGTACAACGCAACCAGCCATGGAAATTCATTTTGGACAGTGGTTACTCCATCCACTATTAAGTTGATAGTCCTGTCGGAGATGCCACACTGGGGGTCATTTTGAGAGTTGTCAATTATTGGAAGAGGAACTCCACCGCCCCCCGATCCCCCTTGAAATAAAAGTAAAGTTTACGAACAATATTTAAACTTTTCCAAATATCAAATTTTGAATATGGTATAACTAGCAGTTGTAAATAAAAAAACAAACACTGAGACCATGCCAAATAATTTTTCTGATTGATTATGTAAATGTAAAAATTTATTATAGAGGAAAAAGAGTTTCCTTAATTGAGTTACGTGAATATTGAACAATAATATAAAATAGAAGCATAAAAACGGTGATGCAGCTATATATTCAAATCGAAAAGGTATTTTGATTACAAAACAGGGCTTTAGCAGTCTATATTTGGTTCTAGGCCACATCCCGTCAAAAATCATAAAACGCTGACGAATTGGAGGGCGTTTCTGCCATAGGGAAGGGTTGCACATTATTAGACAGATCATCATAGGTCAAGTCCTATCAAATACATGGAGAGACTAGTGAATGTTTTGCTTACTTCGAAAGCGAAGGACTTCTCACTAAAGCTAGAAATTAAATTCAAATAATTATGAAAAAATTTAACAACAAGTCATGTCATCTTTCACTTAACTCACCTCCAGTTCCAGTTCCTGGGTAGACGGGTGCGTTGGTCCAATAATCGCCGGGATAATTAGGGTAGCGTGATGTTGTTGGTCGGGGGGTTATGAAAGGGGGCATCGTTGGTATGCTGGTGGTCATTGGACGAGTTACTGGCTCATCTGAAAACAATAAAATAGTCTTCAGTTTCAATCGAAACTATTACAACGAAATAATGAGGTCGATATTTGGTAACTAATAATCATAATGAAACAATATTCACAAATTAAAAATAAATCAAAAATCAATTAAAAAAATGTCAGGTGTTTATAAAATAAATTGCTGTTAAATTTGTTACAACAAATTTTACATTGTTAGAACTACAAAGTATAAACGTAATTTTGATAATAAACAAGGAAATTCAGATATGCAGTTCTTCTTCTTAATGGTAATAATACCTACCAAAATTGACAATATTTAATTCACAAAGAAAATAAAAAAATATCATCTCACCTGGATAATAGGTAAAAGTTTGAAGTCTGGTCTCTTTGAAAACCCATAACTCTGAAATTCCAGCACTGGTCACTGAAGAAGACGATAAAGTTTAGTAAAATTCTTTATTTAATTTTCACTTATATACTCACAGGGCTCGGATGGTCCACTGCAGTATACTCTACCGTTAAATTTAATTTGTGTTATTCTAGGTACTTTATCTTGTCTTGAAAACGTCAGTTTGTATGTTAATTGTTTAGACTGAAGAAGGTAATCACTTTGAGTAACCAACTCTAGTTTCAATCTCTGAAAAAAACGAATTTCGAATTTTATTATCGGTTCTTGACTCATTTGATTCAATTTTGATGAAATATGGAGTACAAACACATCACAGTTGATTTTATTTATTTATTTATACTCCTACAAACACAATCTATTGTAATTACATGTATGAGTGCTCACCAGCTACACTACTACGTACTAAGATTAATTAAAAGAGAAAGAAAGACAAAAAAGACATGAACAAAATATAATACATAGAATGATACAATGATATAGAATAATAACATAACTTATATATCAGTACATACTTTACGACATTCAATTTAAAATTACAGCCCTAATCTGCCTCACTGAAGTAGTGAAGAGATCTATATCACATTTCTTTATCATTTCATTACACTCACTCAACATTCTATTCACAGGGGAAACACCTACAGGCACACATTGGAACAGACTTCTTTCCCTGACTCTCAAACTGATCTTTGGAACTCTGAATGACATGCTGTTAATTAGAGAAAATTTCTTATACTTCAAGTTGTTGACAACATTGTATATAAACAACACATCATTCAGGTCTCGTCTGACCTTCAATCTCACCATCTCAAATTCAGCTAACATACTCCTATAAGAAATCATATAGGGATAGGTTTCGTGTGCTCTTAAATATAGATATCTTAGGAATTTCTTTTGTACTCTTTCAATCATGTCAACATGAACAGCGGACCGTGGCGCCCAAACAACTGAAGCATATTCCAAATTAGGTCTTACCAGTTAATTGTACAATGTTATTATCGTTTTGATATCTTTGAAATACCGGGTATTTCTAATTACGAAACCAAGAATCTTGTATGAATGATTCACAATGTTTTCATAATGCTGAATAAAGTTTAGGTTTGTTTGAAAGCATACCCCAAGGTCCCTACAGCTGCTCACCCTACTCAACAATGAAGAATCTATCATATAGTCAAACCTCATGACCTGTTTTCTGCGCGTGAAGGACAATACATGACACTTGCCAATATTTATCGGCATTCTATTTTCGCTAAACCACTGAAACACAGAATTCAAATCACTCTGCAGTCGATGACAGTCATCAGCAGATGATACGTGTCTAAACAACTTGAAGTCATCGGCAAAAAGGAGGCTTTGTGAATGCCTCACACGATCAGGTAAGTCATTTATGAAAATTGAAAATAACAAGGGTCCAAGGTTACTGCCCTGTGGAACCCCGAAGGTCGCCATGTACCGCTCAGATAGTTCCGATTTTGATATATTGTCACTGAAAACGCTTAAGAAGCAGAGCTCAGTTAGTAAAGTCGTATTTTTCCAGCATTTTTGTACATGTATCAAATCCATCAAGTCAATTTGGTGAGGTCTCTTAGGCCTATTTATCGACAATAATCTCAAATTTTCACAGCATGTGCATGTCTTAGCTAAAAAAATATCATCGGCCTGTTTGGCCATTAAATCCATCTCAAGTGAATTAGATACGGCATCTACAAGAATTGCCTATTTTGCATTGTTCGAATCTCATCTTCGTTATGGTCTTCCCTTCTGGGGTTCATGTAATTCTTCACAACTTGACACCATTCTCAAATTGCAGAAGAGAGCAATTCGTTACATGTTTTTACTGAAAAATAGGGCTCATTGCAAACCTTACTTCAAGAAAAATGGAATTTTGACGCAGAAAAGAGCAATTCGTTACATGTTTGTACTGAAAAATAGGGCTCATTGCAAACATTACTTCAAGAAAAAGGGAATTTTGACGCTTCCTTTTTCATATTTACTTGAATCTGTGTCTTGATTCATAAGTATTTTCATGCCGTACTCTTGTTGTCACAGCACGGGTATTCCACCAGATCTTTGGGACATCATGTTCACCTCCCTATTCCTTCCTCTGAATTAACAAAAAAAGTCCATAATTTACAATGCTAAGAAAATTTACAATCACCTTCCTTGGCCAATTTTCGGAATCGAACAAATTCTTATTTTCTTGATAGACCTTATTACTCTATAGAGGACTACTTTTTTGAGCATTGATTGATCGATATGACCAAATTGAATAACACAGGCATCAGCTTCGATTGAGGAGGATTTGACACTCTCGGTTCTATTTTAAAGTTTGTATATATTTTGTATGGAAACGTAGTGTGATGTGTTTAGGTATTACACTGTTCCGTTTGTATATTTTTTGATGTATGTGTGTTTATTTTTATGTTTCACATTATTTAGTTCTTATATTTTTCGCTTTGTCAATAGAGTGTATAATTTTAAGGTAATAAAGCATATTTTGATTGTCTTGAGGTTGTGGAGGGGAAGCAAAACTTTCAAACCAATGAAAAAAAATACCTAAATTTAAATGGCGAAATTTAAAGAAAAAGAGTTGGAACCGTAAGATACTTCTTCAGCGTCAACTCAATATACGTTCCACATTTATACCCCCTAACACAGCTATTTTCAACCTGTGGGGCGTGATATGAATTCCCGAAAATAAGTAATTTGAAGTGATAGAAGAAGCGCTAATATTCAATGAATATTCTTGGAGTAGCTTTAGCTATCTGCCATGCATGTAATAGCCTTGAGTGTTTGTGTTTTGGTGTCTCCTATAAAACAAATTTTGTATAAACCAGTGTTATATGATGAATAGTTTATCCTGTTTTGACATTCATCAGTTCACCGTTGGACGTACAGCTTAACTGGTAAGGTACCTATACTATACCTACCATCTTCTAGAGATAAAAAGCAACCAGCTTTTTATGTGATCACTAATTACTCACCGGTCTTGTACTTTGGTCAAATAACCCAACGTAGGACGTATTCACTTCCATTTTGAATGTTTTCGTTCCATCGTTCGGTACAAGAATTTCTCCAAATATATTGTTATCCTGATCGTAGTAATAGTTGAAAACTGATGGACATGGATTAGGCGGTATTCTGGGAGAATTCTGTGAGAAAACTGTTCCAAATACAAGAAGAACGACAGCCAATTGTCCCTCCATTCTGTAAACTTGAAACACGTCAGCTGACCTAAAACAAAAAAAAAAGAATTATAAAATACATAAAATTATAGATAGAAAATTTTGTAGGAACCTATGATAAATTTAAAGTCCTTGTAATAAACACATTTCAGTGAAATTGAAAGGAAAGGAAATACACGTATTTCATTCCCCCCTGAAGTATGTGTCAGGGAGGCGGCAGCTTGAGTCTGGAATTAACTCCTTCAGCCAGATCAGAGAATACACTTGTATGTACATTAAGGATAGGTGAGACGGGATATTTATGGAACACAGGAAGTGTGGGTAGGGTTCAGAGGATTAATACTGGCCCAGCATTCGCCTTGCAAGTTTGCAAGCAGTGACTTACCGTACCATGCGGAAACTTCTGAAAAAGACTCATGGCAGTCCAGTCGGCCCCGGGGTTTGAACCCGAGACCTCCCAAATACTAGACAGCGTACCTAAGTACTCGACTAACTAGCTTGGTAATGAAATTGTGATAACTCTGCCTAATAAAAATTGACGTAATTTAATCCTGCACCTGAAATTCGTTATTTAAGTATTGGAAGTGCTAAATCAGCTTAAAATATCCCAAACGATGTAGAAAAACTAATTTGAGCAAAGAAAATGTGTCGGTCGATCGGTCTGTTTCTTCCTTCGATAACTTTTGAAGGAATTCAACTTCAACAAGGAGCTTTCAACTTCGGTACACAGGTATCCATAAGAGAATCGTTCGGATTGTTTTTGAGCCAATTTGGTTCATGAAAAGGTTAATTAGAAAAAAAATGCGATTTTTTTTTAGAAATCGAATAATATGTCGTTTTAGGTTTTCGGTACACAGATTTCGATTCTACAATCTATATGATATTTTAACACAAACTATTGATGGGGGTGAAAAAAAGGTACCTAGTTAAAATTGAAAATTATTTAAAAAAATAGAGTAATACTTATATCTTTTTAGGGATTTTAGGATATACAGATTCCGATTTAATATACTATATTATATATATATATATATATATATATATATATATATATATATATATATATATATATATATATATATATTGTTCAAAATTCTAATTTAAATTTTACGTTCATTGTTATATAACCTTACTTTCCGATAAACTTTGACACAGCTAACGAAAAATGAGATAAAACAAACGTTTTCATATTATTTCCTACTTTAAAAACGATACTTTTCTATACATTTCCCCTTGATCTCAAATAATTAATAGGAAGAAATAATATGTGAAATTCACAGAATCTTGTAAATTCCAATTCAACAACGCTGTAATAAAATCAACACCGAATTCTAAGAAACTGATAGCAAATCAGTCTAATTGGAAATTCTGATAAATTTTGTCACAACAACCATAACATAAACGAATATTCAAAGCCCTGACCTAATCTATATATTAAATCCGTGAATAGAAAACTTTCTTGGTACCTCTTTTTAAGCATATCGCTATCATAGAGGAGTTGAGATTTGGGATAGTAAAAGTTTATATAAAGGAGTACAGAAAGCTAAAATTTATACATAATATAACAAATACAGTGAATTCCTGATAAAAATAGTTTTCGTGTTCTTATTCATCATCAGTCGATGGTGGAATAATTCTCAAATAAATTAAGACCCACTTTAATCAAATAAATTTTGACTTTTGATGCGTTCATATAATTGTGTTTTACAAGCTTAATATTAACTTTACCTGTATGTATGTAACAGAATCTTTCAACGTCATTTTTACCGACTTTGAAACGTCCGATTATTTTGAAAAATAAAATTTTACAAGAGAAGGAAGCTGAGCTATATATAATATTCACAAACGTCAAAATATCAACAAATGACATGCCTACTATGAGAAGGAAAATGGAAAGTATAGGAGCAATGAACCGATTTTATTATATTGAAAAATCGTTTTTAAAATCGGTTCATTGCTCGTATACTTTCCATTTTCCTTTTCATAGTAGGCATTTGTTGATATTTTGACGTTTGTGAATATTTTTGTCATCATATTTAGTGAATGTCATTGCTGCTTTCTTTGTGTAGTCTTAGAAATAATGGAAATGAAAATGAATTAACCCAAGAATATCATAGAAAATGCAGCCAAAGCTGCGAATAATTCATTGCTGGAGAAATCCAGAGTCGTATACGACTAGGATTATGAAGTATTTAATCAATGGAAGTTGCTTCATTTCTCCTCGTACAATAAAATTAGCGGGCGTCATGATCCATTATGACCGCTCATTACGCCCTAGGGAATAGTGAGTGTATTGATAGCATCCGTAAAATAAACAAATAATATACAACTGAAAAATAAATAACTATTTGTATGTTTTTAGTGTTAATTTGTTTCTGTATTCATTGTAATCATTGACGATTTGATATTTTTATATGTAGATCAGTATTAGTATTTTTATATTATTGTAAATTCAATATATAAATTATATTAAAAGTATATTTCAGAAAATGAAACGTTTTATTTTTTTAGAAAAAGAAAAGTTGTAATAAGATTTACGATATAGATAATTAGAAGAATTGTAAAAAAAATAATGACAACGAAATTAAATTAAATAAACAGTAAAAATTTCATATCTCAAGTGTCATTTGACTAAGCTTTATTTTTTGTAAACTTAATTGTGATTGCTTACTCAACCTCTTTGAATTTCTCAATTTTTACAAGTTTTATATTATCGTCACTTGTATGTATATGTAATGGAATATTTAAATGTCATTGTTAACCACTTTTTCGTAATCCCATACTGTTATTTTGATTTAACGGTATTCAGATGACAATTGAAAAGTCTGTGTTAACGGCCGCCGGCCGTTATAATTTTATAACGGCCGGTGGCCGTTAAGAAATCACTTGTTCAAATATTTATTTCAAAACATCATTCTGCTTACAATAACAACATTAAAATCTTGGTCCACATCGGGTTGGGAGAATAAACCTCTGATTTTCATTTCGCATAGGCTAATAATACATCTTTATTAACCACCTTTACATTCTTGCTTTTACGCCACATTTCAAAGTTTTCATATTCTTTTTGATATCGCTCTTGAGTTATTTTCGGCAGTTAATCAACACTCGCTGCACTGCACATGATTCTCCCAATATTTCTAAAGGAATTTGATTTTGTTCCTCAATTTCATCAATTTCATCCATGGTCGTCGTTAAAGCGAACTTGAGAACACAAAAAACTGACGCTGTCAAACTGTTCCATGACAACAGAGTGCACGGCGTTGGGATTTTTCTTTAGAATTGCGAGGTACGGGGTTTTTTCTTTCTTCGGAATCAAAATATAATATTTCAACGGGATTACGAAAAATTTTTAATGACACACGGTCGATACGCAAATAACGGATTCGGTTATTTATAATCCTCGGCTGCGCCTCGGATTACAATATCCAACCTCATCCGTTATTTGCTACATATCGGCCTTGTTACGTTAATAACTATAAAACGTCTGATTATTTTTGAAATGTGCACACGTAATAAGGATCCATGACAATACCTACAATAATTTCATTACTTTGTTCTAATGTCATGACCAGAATCATCAAAATAAAATAAATTAGTAGTTTTAGGTCTATTGTCACACATTTGATATAGTGAAAATGTTACTATTACTTCTGATTCCATTTTGAGACTAAAAATTTATTTTAAAAAAATTAAGAACATAAACCGAAGTAATAGGTAAATATAGTTTATTTTATTTTAAAAAGGAGGGATATGCTTGATACCAAATGTTACAAAGATTTCATTGATAGCTGTTTATGAAAGTATAGTTATCATAAAGATATAGTGAAAAGCACCCCATATTTTTACAATAAAATAAATTATTTGCTAATTTTTAGATCAGTTTGTTATTAGTACTTGTTTTTTCTGAACTATAATTTATTCAAATTTACCTTCAACAGTAGCACGTTAGAAGTAGAAAAGTACATGGCAATGCAGAAGAAGGATAAAACTCACAATCCGCTGCTGAATCGTAGGTATTCAATTCGAAAAAATTGAAAAAACTTATCTGGAAATTTTTCGAATTTGAAATTAATTTTTGACCACCTGACGAATGAAATTCAAAAAAAATTGTTTTAAGTCCAAATCGCGTAGTAGGTGAAGAAAATATTTATGTCTGAAGTTTGTAATAATCACTCTACAGGTTTTGAAATTATTTGAAAAAAGGGGGGAATATTTTAAAAAAATAAGTTATTTGCATAATTTAATGCTGTGCCACTCTGTATACCTACATGAAAACAATATTCGCATAAAACCACCATTAAAAAATCCGTTCCAAATGAATCTTTAATTTACACCCGACGTTACTTTCAAAATGTGTAACCTCATCAAGATATTTTTCGATTAATTTATTACATGAAACATTCGACTCACCTGTCTAAGAAATATATAACTTAACAATGACTTCTAAGTGACTTAACATTGTCTGCTCAAATATTATCTGGCAAATTATTGGCAATGACTGATTGACATAAATTCATCGGATATTTTGAAAACTATTAATCGTAAACACTTAGCCGGAGATCATTAAGGTCAAGGTTACAAGGGGCACCTAATTTAATATTATTATTCGCGATCTATGCCTCTCAGATATTCAGGAGATGTTTTAAGAAACTGGTTTTATATTGAAACTGTTCAGGAAGATTAACATAAGTTCATAGAACTTCTAATTTTTTTTATTTCTTTTTCGTAATCAATAGGATTCGTGTTGTGTCTAATCCGAAACAGGATATGGAGTCAGTTATATAAATAAGAAATAAGACAAATTATAGGTACTATATGTGGGTGTTTGAACAATGTATTATTGTCTTCAGCAAGTGGGTTTTGATATAAGAAATAAAATGGGGAATCACAGAATATGTCTAGCACTTTTGTGTTATTTTATCAGCTTTCTATATGTATGGATAATATATATATATATATATATATATATATATATATATATATATATATATATATATATATATATATATCTATATATTTATTTATATATATATATATATATATATATATATATATATATATATATATATATTTATATTTATATATAAATATATATATATATATATATATATATATATATATATATATATATATATATATATATATATATATATATTATATACGTACATATAGAAAGCTGATAAAATAACACAAACAATAAAACAATAGGGTTGAAAGTTTGTAAATAGGTAGTTTCGTATGATATCTTAGAAGGGATTAGTTTTGGTTCGAATTGCTTATGGGGTTGACCCCCCCTGAAGGGAAAACAAATCTTGCTTACACGATAAAGGGCTCTATTTTGAAGCAATAGGGTTGAAAAATTTTAAATAGGTAGTTTCGTATGATATCTTGAAAGGGATCGGTTTTGGTTCGAATATATTGAACTTAAATATTTTATATCTGTTCTATCATTTACGACTTTATTTAATATCAACAGACCTGACTGTTGATATTGGACTAAATAGCACGTAATTAATAACTGAAGACGGCCACAGCCGTAATGAAAAATTTTTGAAAAAAAGATAAATAGTTCCCTATTCTTTGACTTTTCAAAATCAAAATAATTTGAACCTATTTCGAACATTACGTGGGTAAAGGTTTCTGTGGTTTCCCTTACCATCTAGGTAATCATAACAGATTTGAATGTTAAAATTGGACTGAATAGCACGTAATAAATAACAGAGAACGGCCACAGCCGAAAAATTTTGATGAAACATGGTAGTCTTTTTTAACTATTCAAATTTTTCAAATCAATGAATGTCAAAGAAATTTCAATATTTCAAAAGTTTTGAAAAACGTTGGCGAAACGTTAACTTCTCGATAAAATCGAGTATTTTGAGATTCACCAAGCCTGTTATTGCTAATAATTATCAAAAAGTTAAAAATAGTTCACAGACAACAACAATTCAAATGAATAATTAAATATATATATATATATATATATATATATATATATATATATATATATATATATATATATATATATATATATATATATATATATATATATATATACAGGGTGTCTTAAATAGCGTGTGCCACTATTGCTATCTCCGAAACCATAAGAGTTACAAAGTCGGTTAAATTAGAGAAAAGTTGCGTTTTCTAATAACCAATCTTAATACATTGACAGTATTGCCAAATTGTTTTTACTTTTAGAAATATTCAGGAAAATATGAAAAACGCCAAAAATTATTTCTCTTCATAGCTCGATGACTATTGACCTGAGCAAAAAATTATATATAAGAAAAAAACTTTGTTTTTTGTTCTCTACACAACGGTGTTGCCGGTTTTCTAAATTGACGTTAAACAATTGAGATATCTTTACCAACTTACTTTTTTTGAATACGGACCTGGATTTATTATTTCATTTTTTGAGAGAAAATTCAATTTCCTACACAACTATGCATTCCACGAATATGGTTCCTTACGTTTCTACCCAGAAAATCCATCCTCAGGAAATTGAAGAAAAAATTACTTAGTACGGCCCTGTTTTTTGGAATAAATTTTATTTGTAAGCAAAAGTAACAAAACTTTTAATAGTTTCATTCAATATAAACTCAACATTTTCGAATAAAATAACACAGTAACGCTTAATTCGTTTTTGTGCAAAGTTTGAAACAAACAAAAACAAAAAAGAGCACTATTTAGGAAAATGCAATTATAATAAGTGTTGAAAATGACCACCATTATGTCGTAAACATTTTTGGGAACGTACAATAACATTTCTTTGAATTCTATTCAACATTCTAGGAGTAATTTCGTTACATGCCTGTCGAATTTTCGTAATTAGGTGATCTAAATTCTGAGGTGTAGTTCGATACACCCTATCTTTAATAAAGCCCCAAATGGAAAAATCCATTGGAGTAATATCAGGTGATCTCGCTGGCCATTTTATAGGTCCGTTATTGCCAATCTATCTATTAGGTTTAAAGTTGTTTAATAACTTTACACATCGACGGTCGCGATGTGCTGGAGCACCATCATGTTGGAAGTACTTAAAATGTCGAAGAACATCTAACGGAAGGTCATCTAAAAGATCTTGAAGTGAAATAGATAAAAAGTGAAGGTAGGTTAACCCAGTCAAATTTTGTTGAAAGAAGTACGGGCCCACCACTTTTCGGTCTAATATCCCGAGTCACACATTTATACCGAACCTTTCCTGGAAAGCGGTTTCTCGGTGAAAGTGTTCATTACTTTCAGTCCATCGGTAATGTATATTGCGATTAAACCATCCATTATTGCAAAATCGACTTTCGTCCGACCATAAAATTTTTTTGCAAATGTTGTGGTCTTGTCTTCGACGCCTTAAAAGCCAACGGCAAAATATCCTCCTCTTTGCATAGTCAGTTGCCCTCAAATGCTGCACTTTTCTACAGCGGTAGTGTCTAAATCTATTGGGATGTAGTATTTTTTTTGCCGAATCTTTTGTTACACCAGTTTCTCTTTCTATTTCCCTTAGAGAAACTTCACCGCTTGAGTGTTGAGTGTTTAGTTCCCTTTGCTCCTGAGACCGACCCTGTTTACGAAATATAAAAAAAAAATTTGACAGATGGAATGTTTGTATTTGAAGCCTCAGAATTAAAATATGTAAAAATATATATAGGGATTCCATTTGAATTTTTAATTTTTATATCGTTTTCTGTGAAACCGGAAGTCAGCCATATTGATTTTGTATGTGAAAAAATTCAAAATTATGTCTGAGATAAACCACCGAAATTTCAATAAAATCGAAGAATCCATTAAAAAGTTATAGGGGTGGAACATCACTCATTTACACCCGGTATATATATATATATATATATATATATATATATATATATATATATATATATTTATATATATATAACTTTTTGATAATTAGTAGCAATACAAGCCTGTTATTGCTACTAATTATCAAAATGTTAAAAATAGTTCACAGGCAACAACATTTCAGATAAATAATTATATATATATATATATATATATATATATATATATATATATATATATATATATACCTATATATAATAACTTACTATATCACGTGCTGTAGTACTCACTCAAGACAGTGAAAACACTTTCAGGAATTTCCTCTAATGAAGACGATTATTTAACAATCAATATATTCGAATGATAGGTATTGAGTAATGACGACAAATTATTTCCCTTTTCCAGATTTTTCGTAGAACACTTTTGATGGAAGTGGAAATACAATCTCTAACCGGAATTTTCAAGTAATTACATTTTCTATGACACATTTAATGGCGCTATTTATAGTTCACGACGCAGTTTTGTTATTCAAATTTTATATCATTGTTATAAAAATAATGACCAATTACTAATTTTATTTCTTTCGTATATATATGAAAAAATTAGTATATTGGGAAATTCATTTGAAAAATTGTTGATTGATCAAATCAACCTTACAAGTTTCATGACACTTGATGACATGGAATTCACATATTTACTTCAAGGGAGAATGTTATAGAGTTCGATATCAGTGCCACACACGAATGAAATACTAGACCGTCTGTTTCGCTCTTAATTAGCTCATTAGTAGTGTTCCATCCACCAACTGTGTGGGAAACGACAATCACATATCTACCTCATAGTTTCTAAGAATAAACCGATAGGTATACCACTTTAAGCCAAACAGAAACGCCAATCCCCGAAATGTAATGTCACTTCACGCCATGATGCGTTAGTTCCTATAAGTAGCAGTATGATGTTATTGTTTCATTGATCATTTTTCAAAGCTTAATAAAAAATGCTAACGATATTATAGTAAAATTTTACAACAAAATGTTCGGCATTATAAGAAGAGGTAATAGTCATTTTATGACATCTCGAAGATGTGTCAATATAATATCCTTCGAATATGCTTATGAAGTGATTAAAAAAAATGATAAAAATTATTAATAGTTTTGAAAAAATTCCGAAACCAGATTTTTAATTCGAAGGGGACACTGTTACTTGTTTTGTAGTATTTTGTAATTTTTAAATTTCAATGGGCAATAAAGAGCAATAAGCTCTTTTAGGAAACTAAAAGTTCTCTGAAAGAAAATCAATATACTATATATTAGTGAACGATTTTAAGCTCTATATTGATGAAGATTTATGAAAAATTGAACTTACACTATCCAAATTCAAGGAAACACAAATCACAAAGCTAATTTAACTTGTTTCTTTGTAAAGTTGAGAAGCCATTTCAGGAAATACTGATGATTGCAAATTTGAGTAACATAACTGTTGCGACTTGCAAAACGAGTTATTTCTTAAACGAAATGTCAGTTATAATAAAATTCATTGGATTTGGCTTTTTTATCGAGTTGAATGAAACTGATTTGTCGTGTTGTTATTCTCAGATATGTGATTTATAATGACGTACTAGAATCTCCACGAATTCAGCAGTAGAGGTACAGATAATACTGAACATCGTGCGAAGAAACATTTATTTTAATCTATATACAATAGCACAAAAACGCACAGTAAAATAATACAGTAAAAACACAAACATCCAGAGAAAAAAACTCCCAAGTGGTTTACTACTTGTTTTGTGTATATAAATTTCGAAAAATACTTTTTTTTTTCACTACGGCTGCTATAAACACACTCATTATGCCCTATGCCATTATGCCCGCATTTGCGGGCATAATGGATTAAAAACGCCCGCTTATTGTACTAGGAGAAATGAAGCAAATTTCATTGATTAAATACTTCATAATCCTTGTCGTATAAGACTCTGGATTTCTCCGGCAATGAATTATTCGCAGCTTTGGCTGCATTTTCTATGATATTCTTGGGTAAATTCATTTTCATTTCCATTATTTCTATAAGACTACACAAAGAAAGCAGGAATGACATTCACTAAATTTGATGACAAAAATAATCACAAATGTCAAAATATCAACAAATGACATGCCTACTATGAGAAGGAAAATGGATAGGAGCAATGAAACGATTTTTAAATCGCTTTTTCATCATAATATAATAATTTTTTCGTGAAAAATAAAATCTTGTATGCACCACGTGCGTTACTAGATCCTTGCGCCCATCGGGCAACATTCATCCCTCGGGCCAGAGGCCCTCGGGCCGAATGTTTCCCTCCGGGCGTAAGGATCTATATAACGCACTTGGTACATAAATAACTATTATGTAGCACATTGAGTATAACATGTTCGGAGAAGCCAGTGGTTTTTTATTTTGTAAAATTGATTTTTTATGTTCTTCAACACGAATGTTTATATTCTTTCCTGTTTGTCCTTTATAGAAAGCAGGACATTCATCGCAAAATATTTTGTAAACACCACTGTTTTCTCCAATGTTAGAACATTGTATAAAATTTAATCATTTCCGGGATTTCAACAAAACCCAATTGTTGCATTCAGGTAACGAAGGAAAGCGCCTTGACCTTCTTGAAATTCTCGAAATAAGTTCCGCCCATAATAGTAAATTACCCCTTGTAAACGAACAAATTGATTTTCAGGTATCACCTTTGGTTTTGACTGTTTTATAAAATAAGATGTTATACTCTCCTGTAGTCAGTCTTGATAATGAGTTCATAACTCGAAACATGTCGACTATCCTTTACTGCTAAATACAGTATCTAAATATTTTTATATAGTGAAACTTAAGCCAAGTGTGTTTTATTTTAAAGTTTAAACTTTATTCTTTATGATGTTCAACCAAGTGATGCGCGAGGATTCAATCTCAGTTAATATATAGGGTGTTCTAAAAAAAGCAGTCAGACTTGTGGCGGGACTGAGGTATGGGGTGGACTGCAGGGGTGCCTTTCGCTTTCAATATTCTCACCTTTCCCTCGGTCTACATTCTCGAGAGTTTGTTACATGTTAAATTGCACGCGGATCAATATAGGTTATGTAAAGATATGCACAATTACAACGTATATAAGGTCAAAGTGTGATCTGGATATAGAATTTCGTAGGTTAAACCGGTGCCAGGGAGGTCCTGACATCATGGGGACAAAATATTTCAATAAACTCACTGAAAGTGTCAGGTCTCTGCCATTTGAAAGTTTTAAGAGGCGAGTGAAGATATTTCTGCTGGGTAGGGCATTCTATGGGTAGGGCCTTCTGTTCAGTGAATGAGTTCTTGACCTGCCATGGAAATATTTTGGCAAATTTGTAAATGCAATTGTCTGTTTTTCTTGTTGGTTTTATGTTTATACAATATACCCATTTTAAATGTAATATACAGTGACAATTTTAAATCTTCAATTCTTACTTGCTTTTGCTTATAGTTTCGTTATCAGGGCCGGCCTAAGGGGTGTGCGAAGTATGCAGCCGCACACTCAAGCCTTTTGGAGGGGCATTAAATTGACCAATTTTTGTAAAAAAATAATAAATTTGGAAAATTTTTAGAAACTGATTTAAATATTGGGCAGAAATATTTAAACTATACTCGCCGGCATATCATTGGAAGCTTGGACACTAAACAGCTGTACACTCCCCTCTACACCCCTCACTCAGCGTCGTTGCCAGTTTGTGGACAGAAAAATTAATTCACACAGCTAAAAATCCCAAGCTTCCAATGATTTGCCGCCGACTATAGAAGGAATTTTGTCTTAAAAATATTACAGTTAAAATTCAAGGTAAAACCGAAGATCTACCCGGCTACCCCAATGAGTTCTGAAATAACTCATTTTGTGCACAAAAGTGCACAAAAACTGTGTTTTTGAACCTTAAATTTCAAAAAATTCCATACCCCCGGTAGGGGCATAAAATTTGAGTCTAGCACACTTGCAATTTTCGCCTTAGGCCGGCCCTGTTCGTTATATTTTATCTTATGTAATTGTCTGACTTGTGTGATACTATTTTGTAATTGACATCAATAAACTATTCTATTTGAAATAAGCAAGTTGATACCTACTTCTGGTATAACCGGAAGTGTTATTAACTTATAACTATTTTATCCTACCTGCCCCCTTCGACCTTGGTATATTTCCAAATTATCAAAATTCTCCTATGAATAGTTTTCTGTATACAGATCCTTTTTATTTCGGGTGGAACACACAGTATATATAAATACATATGTATACTTTAGTCAAAAACAATCTCTCTTTGTCCAATAAACTTAAGATCTTAATCTTCAAGCTTTTGTTTGCGAAATATTAAGCAATAAAACCATTTGATTTTTGCACCGTTGATTTATCAAATTCCAATTCAATTGAGGTATTCTAACCAAATTTAGTACAAGTTCTCAACTAATTGAAGACCATAAAAAAATTTGTTTAAATTCTTTATATTTAATATATTGAAGAACAACCCATTTCTGGTGGTTCAGTTGTCATCTAAGTAAAAAAAATGAATTCTTTACTTAGACATTCATATTTTGGATTGATTGGGCCGATACTTGGTGTAAATTAATAAACATATTAAAACAATGGTTAAAAATAACAATTTACACATTTATTATAAAAAATAACGCATGACGCACGTTTCGGTGGAACTTCACCATTCTTCAGATGATAATGGCAAATTGCCATCTCATTAGCATCTGAAGAAGGTGAAATTCCACCGAAACGTGCGTCATTTGTTATAATAAATGTGTAAATTGTTATTTTTTATAATAAATTTGTTATTTTAAACCATTGTTTTAATATATTGAACATTCATCCATAGGGGCCATCCATAAATTACGTCACACGTTAAGGGGGAGGGAGGGGGTCGACGAAGTGTGATAAGGGGGTGGGAGGGGTCCTAAATTTAGTGATGTCACATTTCAAAATCTATGCGACTTGGTACGCAAATCATGTGCGTGAATCTCAATATTTATTACAAATAGTAAAATGCGAGGTTGTCCCATGTTGTGGTGTACGACGATCCAGTCTTTGGCGACAATTGCGAGAGGGGTTCTTACCCCGAAGGTAAATTTGCCCCTCTATATTACTTCAGTTAGCTTTGGATCTCTTCAGTTAGTTTGTATCTTTAATTGATATAATTCTTTTAATATTTTTTATTTTGTTAATTTCTTTAATTAACATAGCCAATCGTTTTTCGTTTTGTTAATTTCTTAAATTCATAAAATTAATTGCTTTTTGTTTTGTTGATTTGATGTTAATTTTATTAAAAAATAATTTAAATATAAATAAAACTGATTTCGGAACCGCTGTTTTCATTCAATAATTTGTAAATGTAAATTTGCAAAATATGTGACGTCACACTAGGGAGGGGGAGTCTCAAAAATGTGACCAGCTGTGACAAGGACGGGGGGAGGGGCAAAAAATCATGAAATTCATGTGACGTAATTTATGGATGACCCCATATCTTATAGGGATTCAAAATCAGTACCTACTGTACCCAAGATCATTTGCTGCTCAACCGTCTATCCAACAATGGCCGAGTAATATACAAATTAATCCTTTTCGTTACTTGTGATTATAAAGTATTCATCACTTCAAAACGTCTGCCAGCTAGGTGAAATGTACAAAAAAACTTTTATTCAATATACACAAAATTAATAAATACATTTATTTGATTAAATTCAATAACCAGTTAGTATATTTGCTTGCGTCGGTGAATACAACGTAATTTGACAAATCACAGGTTCTTGTATGAGCATCAGAAAGCGACATAGATACTACTCCTTTTAAGTGCCATCTCCCATTTCTGAGCATCATAAACCCACCCCCACTGTCCCCATTGCAAGGTCCGGAGCCATTGCGATCACCTGAAAATAAAAATATATATATTTTTATATTTAGAAACATTTATTTAACGAGAGTTCGACTACGACTCACCACGACATGAGTGCACCATGGACAGTGTTGCCAAGTGGTAATAAATATTCTACAGTGAAGTCTAAGAAATAAATTTGATGTGGGAAAAGTTATGTTGTATAAATTCTGTTTTAAGTCGCATAGCGTTCAAATCCCGTACTACAGTGAACATTTCACACTCGCAATATATATTTAAATAACTATAAGTTGCATACCTGCACAGAAAGTTCTTTCTGAGGTTATAGCAGCGAAACTGTAGTTCGATCTGAGGCATTGCTCCTGACTCACGACAGGCATCTCGATCTGTTTAGGCTCAGGGGAAACTTTTCGTCCATATTCATCCCTTCCCCACCCTACGACACTTCCCCTCTGTCCCACAACCTTACTAAGGTCGTCGTCTTCTTTCCAAATACAAATGGGCCTGATGTAGTTGGTGAACGTTACATCTGCCTCCAAAACAATCACCGAAATATCTGCGTCAGCCGTGCTGGGTTTATAATCCGGGTGGACGAATAATTGATCAGCAGTAGTAATTTTATCACCCTCTGTAGCTCCCCAGCCCTGTATATCCAATCTTCCCATGACAAGCACGACTTTGTCTGGTTTTAATAGATGTGAGTTTCGTTTGACACAGTGGGCAGCTGTAAAATCATCACAATTCAAGATTATCATCAAATATCAATCGTAAAAACTTCACAGTTGAAGCGTAATTCAATCAGGATCGTAATGAGGCTTACTCCTTTCACGAGCTTATTCCTTTCAGGAGCTTAATCCTTTCAGAAGCTCACTCCTTTCAGGAACTCACTCCTTTCAGGAACTCACTGCTTTCAGGAACTCACTCCTTTCAGGAACTCACTCCTTTCAGGACCTCACTCCTTTCAGGAACTCGCTCCTTTCAGGAACTCACTCCTTTCAGGACCTCACTCTTTTCAGGAACTCACTCCTTTCAGGACCTCACTCCTTTCAGGAACTCACTTCTTTCAGGAGCTTTCTCCTTTCAGGAGCTTTTTCCTTTAAGGAGGATAATTCATGAATACTTCAAGAAATGAGCAAAGTCATAAGATTCTGATGGTATCACGTCATCAATATTATTTTACCTGAAACCACGTGTCGTTTAGAAATCAGGGTACCTGTACACTGATACTCTAATCCCCCATCAGTCTTAACAAACATGGCTACCAACCACGGAAACGCTCCTCTTGGTACGCTCTGGCCATTTAAAACTAAAGAATTGGTAACAACAGGTCGTCCACAAACATCGTTGATGTATTGAGATGTTCCATCTCTCATCACTAGATCTGGATTTGGTCTCTGAGTGGGTCTGTTCTGCGGACTGATGCTTGGAAAAATTCTTTGTGTAGTTGCAGATGTGGGGCCGAGATTATTGAATCGATTTATCTCTGCGAAACAAATTGCAATTGAAAAAACTCGTGAGCAGCAGCAGTGCTCTGCCGCTAAGGTCGTATTTCTTATGATTCTAACGGATTGAATTATATTTTGAAAAATCGAGCTCAAATAGTAAAGCGAATTAAAAAGTAAAAAATAATTTATTCCAAAAAATTAATGGAAAAGAGAAATTGAGATAATGTTTAGAGGTTTATTACTCATCAAGCATTCTTCTTTGAGGAAACCTCTGAAAAACACATGACCCGACCTCGGGGTTTGAACCCGGGACCTCTCAAATGCTAGTCAGCGATCCAACCACTCGACTAACCAGTTCGGAATTTAAATTCATAGCAGGACGGACACTCTTATAAGTTTTTCACTCACCTCCATTGGTATTTGGATTTATAGTCGACAAACTATTCAGAAACGGGTTGCTGGAATAAGGGTTTTTCGTGTTCGAATTTATATCCGGTTTTATTACAATCTCGGGAACCATTCTAGGGTTATTAGGCTTGAAATTGAATGGATTTCGAGATGGGCCAATATTGTTTTCATTGCGTACATCGAAAATTGGTTTAGTATCACCTCCAACGTTGTTATTGAAATTAATTGGCTGAAAATTGTAACGATTTCCATTTCTTTCAGAAAACGCTGCTCCTAAAGGCATAGCGTTCACTTCTAGTTTATATCGAAGCGTTATTGTAGTTAGAATCGGCACAGAATTTGCTGGAAAAAAAAAATAAGAAATTTTAGTAGTAGTATGTATTAAATTTGAAAAGAAAATTAAATTTATTACATTTAAAGTATCTTTAACAAAATTCGAAATTTTATGGTAAAAATTTGAATTTTTCGGGAGGTTAAAAATCTTAATGAAATGTCCGACGTTTCGGACGATTTATACATAATTTGTAAAATTAATTGCATTCAAGAAAGTTATTCAGATTTTTCGAAATGTTTCTATTGGAAAAAATGCTTATTGCGCTAGGTTAGCGCTCTTAAATGTTAGAAACTTATTCATTATAATTGTGAAGAGTTGAAGTGTATTTTTCAACGTTGTTAATGTGTGGAAATAAAAATTGTTTAATTTATTGTGATACCTTTATTTAGCATTATTAACAAAATTTTCAGTGTGATTTCTGAAACAATACAGGGTTTATAACAAAAGTCAGCTCAAATTTTTCTGATTTTTTAAAGATTCTCAATAACTTTTCTTATATTATTTTCTATTCGTAATTGAATGAAATGATAAAAATTGAACGACTTCTTGGACCCTTCAATTAATAATCTATATCACAAAATTATCTTACAATCTATTTGAAAGTGTTGGACGCAATAATAAGTCCCACCAAGTATCAAAACAAATATTCCATAATTGTTTATCATGCCGTCTGTACGCAGCTTTATAGACGTTCTGTCTATTGTTTGTGAGGAGTAGAAATACAGTACGCTCAAATGACCTTCCAACGCCATCAATTGTCATAGCCGAAATAGCTCAGTTGGGAGAGCGTTAGACTGAAGATCTAAAGGTCCCTGGTTCGATCCCTGGTTTCGGCAGATGTTTTGGTTTTAAAAGCGCAATAATATCTCAATAAAACAATATGAATCTTGTATATAAATGGAAATGAAAATATATAAAATAATTTGGTATTAAAATATCCAATAAATTATATAATATATGAACGTAATATTCGTCCTGAAATATGTTCCATATTCATTTTTGTTAAATGAAAATATACAAATCATACTGAGTAAGATGTCTTCCTAAATAAACGGCATGATAAACCGCGTAAACTCTCGATGTTTCGGTTTATTTTGAAGCCTTTTTCAGGTGTTAAACAGAGTTTGGGTAATTCGAGCACGATTTTCCTCTGAATTAACAAGGTCTGATCAAAAAAACTTGGTTCTCATGATGAATTTGTATGAATATGGACGTTTAGACTCTTTTTGAAGACATCTTCAGGTGCTAGCAAGAAGAAGGGGTTACTCGGGTATATCGTCCCAATCTGCCTACTCCATCAAATTGCGCCTGTAAGTCAACTATGAAGCCTCAATTTGCCTACTCGTCGGAATTTCCTCTGAATTAACAAGGCCTGATCGAAAAAACTTGGTTCTCATGATGAATTTGTGAAATATCGACGTTTTGACTGCTTTTGAAGCCATCTTCAGGTGCTAGCAAGAAGAAGGAATTGCTCGGTACATGGTCTCAATCTGCCTACTCCATTAATTTGCTTCTGTAAGTCAACTCTGAAGACTAAATCTACATCCAATGAGTTAATATGACCTGTCTTTGGTACAAGGTCATTCAGAATGTAAGAAAGTTAACACGAAAAAAATTAACGTTTAATACTTACGGGAATACGGTTGTCCAGAACAGATGCGGTTCCCGTTTACTGAGATTTTGGTTATTTTAGGTTGATATCTTCTCCACGTCGGGAAATTAACTCTATAATTAAGTAGTTTGCGTTGTAGTACATTATCTATTACTTCTTGGTTGTTGAGGTACGGTAAACTAATACTTCCTTCAGCACCCTGAAAACGTAGAAAATTAATTTTAATTTTTAGTACTGAAAGTACCCAAATGAAATTGTTGAATAGTACCAGGAGCTACACTGCACAGACATAGAACTTCTCGAAGAAACTGACAGTTTGACAGGAGACTCAGGAGACTGTGGTTGAAGATGTCAAAATATATGAAACCACTACCTGAATGAGTCATCAGATATAATTACTATTTGTATCTGAAGATGGTTTAGGGTACCGAAACGTTCCTTCATATTCAATTGAATTAGTAGCAATTTAAAACATATTTTATTTTAATAATGTCAATTGACTGCTCCATTGGACTTGGTGGAATATTTTTCAAAATTATCAGTGAAATTTTACAAAATACTTAAGTTGTTTGAAAAACTAAAAAACACGCTTTTATCGATAACCGCACTAAAAAGTAGAAAATAAATAATAGTTTGAAAAACAAAGAGAAACATGAAAATTAGAAAATAATTTTTCAATAAATTCAAATTGAGAATATTGTTATGAACAAAGAAATTTGTTTTATCGTAGAAATGCGTAGGGGGTGCTCGGATTCAATTTTTATAATATTTTAATGACAGATATTGGTAAAAGTGGAGTCATTATGGAAATTTTAAAAAGTACAATAAATATAAAATTTTTTGTTAATTACACTATTCTTAATTTAAACTTATCGAAAATTATTTTCTACCATTTAGTTGCTTTTCTATTGAAGGTTGTTTTTAGGGTTCCGTACCAAAAGGGTAAAAACGGAACCCTATTACTAAGACTTCGCTGTCTGTCCGTCTGTCTGTCACCAGGCTGTATCTCAAGAACCGCGATAGCTAGACAGTTAAAACTTTCACAAATTATGTATTTCTGTTGCCGCTATAACAACAAATATAGCAAACAAATATAACAGACAAAATAAAGGTAGCCACTTGAAATATTTACAAATACTCAGTTGTATTTTTACTTTGATAATAAATAATAAAAATAAAATAAATATTTAAGGGGGGCATAGTCAACGGTACGGAACCCTTCCTGCGCGAGTCCGACTCGCACTTGGCAGATTTTAAAATTTTTTTTAACCATTATTTATTAATTTTCAACCAGTAAAATTTAAAATCAAATACCACAATACCTACCTTATTGACTCGATTTCCGACACAAAAATCCACTTCCAAATTGATAATATTTGAATTAGGTGCTTCAATCTCAATGAATCCATAGAGTTGACCACTTTCGTCATATCTATATTCAAAAATATTCGGGCAGGGACTTTGAGCACGATATATATCGACATTCGTTCTCCTCTCTTCGAGATATCCTAGTCCTAGTTGCCTCAAAAGCCTCAATCCACAAGTACCAAGCTGCAAGTACGCACACAGTACCAGAAGAATGAATTTAACGGAAGTTTTTCTAAGATCACATTTACACATTTTAACACATTAAATTTCTAGTTTCACTTATTTACACAACATTAATTCTTCATAAATTAACACTACGTTTATTCAATTCTTCTTTAGCACTCCGAATGGGTATCTGAAACAAATAATTTTTTTGTTATCTGAAATATCTTGGGAATGTCACGAATTTTGAAACGAAACGTTCAATGTCCTCGAATAATGACGAAAAAATGTTTATCCATTCATATCTTATATACAAGGTGTCCCAGATACCTAAGACAATTCACCTGAGTATTTCTTTGATTATAAAGTTTCCAAAAAACACGTCGATTTTCAATTTGATTTAATTGATTTACATCAAAAAGATAACGGTGTCATGGGACACCAGGTAGGAATAGAAGCAACACAGCGAGTCGGAGTGAGATCGAATATAGAAGGGATGAGTTATATGTTCATCTTACGATTTTAGTCTCACATATGTTTCAATTTGGTCGCGCAGCAAAATCCCTATCTACTCCAATAAAAATCATTTCGATTAAGTTTTTTAAGCATTTCATATTATGAAAAAATTGATTCTGAATAAAATCAACAAAAGAAAAGCTTACGGCACGCGGTGTTCCCAAGCGGTCACCCATCCAAGTACTGACCGCGCCCGACGCTGCTTGGCTTCAGAGATCTGGCATTTTCAGCGTGGTATGGCCGTAAACATTAGTTTTGGTCAATTCGACGGGAATTGAACAACTTATTTAATTGTAACAATAGAAGATAGACATCGTTTGAAATCGTTAATACCCTCAATACAATTACTTAACTACGGACGGATTAAATTTATCCATCAATGTTACTTATAATGGTATTAAAGTTCTTATTTATTCATTATAGGTATTCTTCAATAAAGTCACTTTCGAAATAGGTATAAAATTATTCAGTCAATTTTAAAAAAACCCACATGAGTAGCAGAGCCCTGTGATTTAGGTCGTATTTTCCCCTAATTTTGTTCTTATTACATACAAATCATGAACCCTATTAGTCAATTCGGAGAGGCTGAAGAGGTGGAGGAAGCTTGAATTTGAATACCAGCAAAAAAAACTCTAGAAATGTTAACATAAGATAAGCGACGATGAAAGAAACATTTGAAACCCTCAAACACATCCATGAGTTGCTGTAGGCATGCGCAATGCATGAAAATCTCCAAAGGGCTTAAAATGTCACAACATAAAATTTGTAGCGGTAAAAAAATCAATTGAAAACCCATGGTGTATTTCATTAACATGGACTCAATCCACGAACGCAATTTCATCACTTTAATTCAATCTGAAGGTGCGCAAAACCTAAAATACCAAGAAAAATTGATAACTATGTAAAAATAGCTTTATGAACCCTCTATAACTCAATTCGGATATTGTTTGGGGTTCAGACATACTCGAAAAAGACATAGAAGATTGAATTTCGAATTCGTTTCCTGCAATTGATTTTCTCGTAATTTGTTACTGGTTTGAAAACTTTCCTCTTATGCACTTTCCCGCCAGGCCCTTATGAACATATATAAATATATATATATATATATATATATATATATATATATATATATATATATATTATATATAATATATATATATATATATATATATATACACTGGCCAGCAAAATTAACGCACCACTAAAATTTAGGTCAATTTCAAAGTTAATTTTCTCGCGAACTGCTTAATCGATTTAGATTTAAAAAATTTTCAATGTAGCTTAAACCTTCACAAATGACGTTATGCAAAGAGAGAAAATTTAAATTCGGGTTTTAGGCATATACTGGGTGTTTGAAGAAAAATTAGTAAAATGCACAACTTTTGTCATATTCTGTGGGAATTCCCATCAACAGTATTTGGTGTCTCTCTAGGTCAAAATATAGCCCCATCTTTTACAAGCATTTTGTTTTTTTATTCACGTTTTTATCTCACATATTAAATGAAATACGGAATTTTATGTCGAAAAAAGACTTAAAGACTTCAATTTGCTAGGGAACATGTGAACTGGACTGCTGAAGATTGGGAACGAGTTTTGTTCAATGATGAGACGAGGTTTTATCTCTACAGCAAGGATCGAAGCTCAGAAATTATTCGACAGCCAAACGAACGTTATTCACAAAATAATATTCGCTAAACCGAGTTATTTAATGGAGGCTCTGTGATAATTTGGGGCGGAATTTCTTTGGCAGCTCGTACAGACATCATGTCCTTGCATGGAGCACCTTTAAGTAGGGAAAAGTACATTGACGAAATTTTGTCAGAGCATGTGGTCCCTATGGCTGGTTATATTGGAGATAATTTTATACTAATGCAAGATAAGTCCAGACCACATACTGCGAAAATAGAACTAAATTATCTAAATCAGGTGAATATTGAGGTCCTAGATTGGCCTCCAGGTAGTCCAGACCTTAACGCTACAGAACATTTATGGGATGATGTAGAAAACATTATAAGGGAAATATGGACAAATATAGATCAAGCAAAAATTAGACGTCTGGTTCAAAATATGGGTCATCGATGTCAGTTATAAGGAATAGGGGAGAAAACACCCGATGTTGACTTTTTATTTTAATGTTTAAGATTTTATTTCAAATTTTTTTTAAATAAATTTTAGTTGTTACGTTTTACATTAAATTCCGTATTTCATTTAATAAGCAAGATGAAAAAGTGAATAAAAAAACAAAATGCTTGTAAAAGATGGGGCTATATTTTGACTTAGAGAGACACCTAATACTGTTGATGGGAATTCCCACAGAATATGACAAAAGATGAGCATTTTACTAGTTTTTCTTCAAACACTCAGTATATGCCTAAAACTCGAATTTAAATTATCTCTTTTTGCATAACGTCATTTCTGAAGATTTAAGCTACATTGAAAAAAATTTTTATCTAAATCGATTCAGCAGTTCGCGAGAAAATTAACTTTGAAATTGACCCAAATTTTAGTGGTGCGTCAATTTTGCTGGCCAGTGTATATATATATATATATATATATATATGTATATAAATAGATATATATATATATATATATATATATATATATATATATATATATATATATATATATTATATATATATATATATATATATATATATATATATATACTATATATATATATATATATATATTATATATATATATATATATATATATATATATATATATATATATATATATATATGATATATATATATATCAGTGGCGGCTCGTGAGGTTTTGGTTTGAGGAGGCTACAAGAGGTGTTAAAAAATACACCATAGGGCGAAAATTTTTAGGATTTTCAAGGTCAACCGCCTTATAATTTAAAGAAAAATCAAAGGTAAAACAAGCACCCTAAGCTATTAATTTGTTTTCACTTTCGAGTGTCTACCTTGAGACCTACAACTCCTATTTACAATATTCACAAAAACTCTTCTCAGCCAATTAATCAATTCATCTATTCATCAAATTTTTTTTTCTTTCACAAAATAGGTAACTACCTACCTACTTAACGAATTTGTTAACAGCTGGTGAGAGCAAATAATAAAAAGTTATTTTATATTTTTGAAGATTAGCGGGATTCTGCGATCTTTAACGTTAGCAAAATGATCTATAATATCCTCATAAAATTTTATGTCTTTCGCCAAAAGTTTTTTTACCAATTCCTTTTAAATAGACAACAAACTAATATTTTTTCAAACGATTCCTGGCTCATTGAATTTTCGTAAATAAGTTTTAATTCTCTTAAGAGTGGAAAACGAGCGCTCTTCGGACAGCCGATGTCACCGGGATAGAAACCAATTAGACATAAGAGTTAATAACTTGGGGTAAATCTTGATTCAAATCATTTATCAAAAAAGGTATTTAATAGTCCTCACATGATTTTAATTTTGCCCCAAAATTTCATTGTCATTATAAACCAACACACGGTTCACTTTTTTATGGCCACCTTATCAAAAAAAGTGTATTTTTTTTGACATAAATTTTTCCAAAAGTGGTTTGAGTATAAATTACATCTGAAAAAACTTGTGCTGTAAGATTTGGAAAAACTATTTCTGTTTGTTCAAAAATTAATTTAAAGATGTTTTAAAAAATATATAAATTCCTTATCTTGTAAGTAAGATATTAATCGCCGTGCTGTATTTAAAGTTACTTTATCGGTGAAAAGTTCCGCACTTTCAACTCGGGATAGAATTAAATCCTCCAAGCCTAAGCGGCCCCAAACAGAGACAGTTTAACTAGTAAAAAGTAACCATGGCCAACAAAATAATTTCTTATTTACCTGCGAAGCCGTGAGGCAAGGATGTCGCTTATAATTCCTTGTATTAAAAACCGCGGTTTTGTTGTCTGTTTACGCTGCCACCAAATTGTTTAATTCAGGGGTAGGTCGCAATAATATGATTTTGATTAATATGAATATGCCTGAATGCTGACTATTCAATATAATATATTAGTGATACACGGAATATTATTGCGGAGGCTTAGCCTCCTTAGCCTTCTTTGACTAGCCGCCCCTGATATATATATATATATATATCATTATAATATATATATATATATATATATATATATATATATATATATATATATATATATATATATATATATATATATATATATATATATATATATATATATATCTAATATATATCTCGTGTCGCGGTGTTAGAAGTTAAACTCCTCCGAAATGGCTCGACCGATTCTCATGCAATTTTGTGAGGATATTAGGTAGTAGGTCTGAGAATCGGCTAACAAATTTTCATCCCCCTAAATGTTAAGGGTGGTCCACCCCTTAAATTAATTTTTCTATTTTTCAAACAAAATTTTCTGTTCTATTATGTTTTTTTATGATACACTAATCAGAAGTACATACAACCCTAAATTTTCACCCCTCTACAATCAACCCCTATTTTTTATTTGTTAAATTCCTCCGAAATGGCTAGACCGATTCTCATGAAATTTGGTATGCATATCGGCTAAGTCTGAGAATCGGCCAACATATATTTTTCATCTGTTTTTTTATGATACAGCATCCAAAAATACATACAACCCTAAATTTTCACCCCTCTACGATCAACCCCTATTTTTCATTTGCTAATTAAAAACTTCAATTTTTTTGGAAAGATTTTCATGTTCATTTTGTCATGACTTAGAATTAAAAAAATCATATTACTTTCAATTTTTTACTCTTCTACCATCAACCCCTATTTTTCCATCGCGATTTTCATTTTTTTTTTAAATTTTATCCACAGATCCGCAATAAGATTGCAAGATGGCAATCAAAAATAACAATAGACGGTCCGAGAATAGGTCGTAATATATTGTTCATACCCCTAAGTGATTATTGGTATGGTGGTCCACCCCATTTTTATAAATTTTTTGGACAAAATTTGTATTTTTATTTTTTTATGATGTTGCATTAAAAAATACATAAAAATCTAAATTTTCACCCTTCTACAAACAACCCATATTTTTTAATAGCCATTTTAATAATTTAAACGTTTGCCGGGTCAGATAGATTAATAGATAGATAGATATAATGAAAGATAGATAGTTAGATAGATAAATAGATAGAAGTATAGATAACTATCTAGATAAATAGAGAGATAGTTAGATATATAGAGATACATCGGCAGATAGATGAATAGATAGAAAGATAGATAGATAAAAGTAATTTATATATGGCAGAACAACGTTTGCCGGGTCAGATAGATTGATAGATAGATATGTAGATAGATAGATAGATAGAACGATAGATAGAAAGATAGATAAATATCTAGATAGATAGATAGATTGTTAGATAGAAGATAAAAATAATTTAAAATAACAGAACAACGTTTGCTGAGTCAGCTAGTATATATATAATATATTTATATATATATATATATATATATATATATATATATATATATATATATATATATACATATATATATATATATATATATATATATATATATTATAGGTATATATATATATATATATATATATAAATATATTATATATATACTAGCTGACCCAGCAAACGTTGTTCTGTTATTTAAATTATTTTTATCTTTCTATCTAACAATCTATCTATCTATCTAGATATTTATCTATCTTTCTATCTATCGTTCTATCTATCTATCTATCTACATATCTATCTATCAATCTATCTGACCCGGCAAACGTTGTTCTGCCATATATAAATTACTTTTATCTATCTATCTTTCTATCTGTTCATCTATCTGCCGATGTATCTCTATATATCTAACTATCTCTCTATTTATCTAGATAGTTATCTATACTTCTATCTATTTATCTATCTAACTATCTATCTTTCATTATATCTATCTATCTATTAATCTATCTGACCCGGCAAACGTTTAAATTATTAAAATGGCTATTAAAAAATATGGGTTGTTTGTAGAAGGGTGAAAATTTAGATTTTTATGTATTTTTTAATGCAACATCATAAAAAAATAAAAATACAAATTTTGTCCAAAAAATTTATAAAAATGGGGTGGACCACCATACCAATAATCACTTAGGGGTATGAACAATATATTACGACCTATTCTCGGACCGTCTATTGTTATTTTTGATTGCCATCTTGCAATCTTATTGCGGATCTGTGGATAAAATTTAAAAAAAAAATGAAAATCGCGATGGAAAAATAGGGGTTGATGTGTAGAAGAGTAAAAAATTGAAAGTATATGATTTTTTAATTCTAAGTCATGACAAAATGAAAATTGAAAATCTTTCCAAAAAAAAATTGAAGTTTTTAATTAGCAAAATGAAAAATAGGGGTTGATCGTAGAGGTGAAAATTTAGGGTTGTATGTATTTTTGGAATGCTGTATCATAAAAAAAACAGATGAAAAAATATATGTTGGCCGATTCTCAGACTTAGCCGATATGCATACCAAATTTCATGAGAATCGTCTAGCCATTTCGGAGGAATTTAACAAATAAAAAATAGGGGTTGATTGTATAGAGGGGTGAAAAATTTAGGGTTGTAATGTACTTTCTGATTAGTGTATCATAAAAAAACATAATAGAACAGAAAATTTTGTTTGAAAAATAGAAAAATTAATTTAAGGGGTGGACCACCCTTAACATTTAGGGGGATGAAAATTTGTTAGCCGATTCTCAGACCTACTACCTAATATCCTCACAAAATTGCATGAGAATCGGTCGAGCCATTTCGGAGGAGTTTTAACTTCTAAACACCGCGCGACACGAGAGAATATATATTAGATATATATATATATATATATATATATATATATATATATATATATATATATATCAGGGGCGGCTAGTCAAAGGAGGCTAAGGAGGCTAAGCCTCCTCAATAATATTCCGTGTATCACTAATATATTATATTGAATAGTCAGCATTCAGCATATTCATATTAATCAAAATCATATTATTGCGACCTACCCCTGAATTAAACAATTTGGTGCAGCGTAACAGACAACAAAACCGCGGTTTTAATACAAGGAATTATGAGAGACATCCTTGCCTAACCGGATCACAGGTAAAAAATAAATTATTTTGTTGGCAGTGTTTACTTTTTACTAGTGAAAATGTCTCTGTTTGGGGCCGCTTAGGATTTGAGGATTTAATTCTATACCTAGTTGAAAGTGAGGAATTTTTCACCGATAAAGTAACTTTAAATACAGCACGCGGATTAATATCTTACTTACAAGATAAGGAATTTATATATTTTTTAAACATCTTTAAATTAATTTTTGAACAAACAGAAATAGTTTTTCAAATCTTACAGCACAAGTTTTCAGATGTAATTTATACTCAAACCTTTTGGAAAATTTATGTCAAAAATACACTTTTTTTGATAAGGTGGCCATAAAAAGTGAACCGTGTGTTGTTTATAATGACAATGAAATTTTGGGGCAAAATTAAAATCATGTGAGGACTATTAAATACCTTTTTGATAATGATTTGAATCAAGATTTACCCCAAGTTATTAACTCTTATGTCTAATTGTTTCTATCCCGGTGACATCGGCTTCCGAAGAGCGCTCGTTTTCCACTCTTAAGAGAATTAAAACTTATTTACGAAATTCAATGAGCCAGGATCGTTTGAAAAATATTAGTTTGTTGTCTATTTAAAAGGAATTGGTAAAACTTTTGGCGAAAGACATAAAATTTTATGAGGATATTATAGATCATTTTGCTAACGTTAAAGATCGCAGAATCCCGCTAATCTTCAAAAATATAAAATAACTTTTTATTTGCTCTCACCAGCTGTTAACAAATTCGTTAAGTAGGTAGGTAGTTACCTATTTTGTGAAAGAAAAAAAAATTTGATGAATAGATGAATTGATTAATTGGCTGAGAAGAGTTTTTGTGAATATTGTAAATAGGAGTTGTAGGTCTCAAGGTAGACACTCGAAAGTGAAAACAAATTAATAGCTTAGGGTGCTTGTTTTACTTTGATTTTCATATATATACATATATATATATATATACATATATATATATATATGTATGTATATATATATATATATATATATATATATATATATATATACGAGTATATATATATATATATATGGCTAAAAAAAGCTTTTATTTGGAAGTAGGAAACAGCAATACCTTAAATTTTCATAGTAGGTATACGATAATTAGGTAAATTGTATTTCACACTGTAGCACAAGTATAACCTCAAATCAATAAATAATAAACACATACCTTCAGATTCTTCCACAATAAAATGCCTGTTTTACATCCCAGTCATATCTCCAAACTCAATTATCACGAAAACTGTGTCAAAAACTTCAGCATCCAGAATATATCCAAAACTTAGTCACTATTAAAAAACTTCTAGAAATCTAACTGCGAACAACTTCCTTGACTTTGCACTAATTAATAATTAATAATAACTATCGCATCAATACACCTAGTTACACCTTCATTTCTATCTAGTATTCATAGTCCAACGTTTAAAAAAAAGTATCACTGTCATTACGAACTTTGTTGATGAATTCTACTGCTGCTTTGATCTATTATTTCAACTCAAATATATTGAGTGGATATCGGTTGATCATCATCTGTGGTTTAAACGTTTAAATACTAGTGGGTGTGATCACCTTCAGCAATGCCTGCTTAGAAGGATCTGTCAAGTCGTCATGGTTACCACTGTAGTATCCATAAAAGAATGAAACAAGAGACACACTCGGATTTATTTATGTATACGAAAAAAGACAAAAGATCCAATGAGGTTTATCTGATCAAAAGATTATGTTATAAACTATTCCGGGTCTTAGGGAAATCCGTTTGCTGAGCAGTGGCGTGAAGATAAATTGGAACAGGGGATTGACAGAATTAATATTAATATGCATGAAATTTATAAATATCATTCTGGTGAACAGGATTTTTAAAAACTAGGTGTACCTACACCTCGTTACTAATATCAACAAGAATTTTCACGATACCGCATACCTTCCGAATTTGTGACATAAAAAAAGCAGGATACATATCAGGATTTGTATATTATATTAAATGTGATGTATTAGATGTACGAGGGGAGTCCGAAAGTTAATAGGTGATGTATGTCAGGCAGTTGTCTGATATGTCTATATTTGTACCTTTAAACTCCGTCACAAAAAATCAGTTTATACGAGGACAGTCTAAAAATTATCAGATCTTACGGATGGAAGGTAATTGTTTTCTGTGATATTGTACTTTTCTTTGAAATGTATCCAGTTCTACTTAGATCATTAAGATCAGAACCATGGAAAATTTTCCTCTGGGAGAGTTTCCTATCTTGTTTACAACAATAAAATGAGGGATGACAAAATTTCAGTGGGGTCGACGAACATTGACCTACTCGCGTAGATGATAGTGACTACGAAAGTTGAAGAAAATCCACATAGAGGTGTTGAATATACAGGGTGTTATTTAATTAGTGTTCCATATTTTACAGGACGATTCCTCAGTTATTTATAAGGTGAGAAGTTCGTATGAGCATGGGTCTGAAAGCCTTCCTTTTTTGAAACACAGGTTGTTGAAAATTTTATTTTATTTTTATTATTCGTGAATAATTTTTGGAATAATGTCGATATTTGGATGTAAATTGATATTAGGGGATTTTTTTAATATGGAAAACCAAAACTTGGTCTCTTAATTATAGGGGGCGCCACATACAGGCCTATTTCTCTCTTTGACAGTCACAACTTATCCATGAATTATCCTATCACATTTTCTGGAAGAAAATCTATACGTTATCATTTTTACGTGAAAATATACGTTTCTCAAAAGTCGCTACAAGCAGCCGTCTTCGAGATATTTTGATTTAAATTAATTCATGCATCCAATCTTCTTCTCATTGATTCGTGAATTCACTGAAAATGAAAGTAACAAGTAGGCTAGGAGATTTATCATGCAATGGTTTTTCTCTTTTTGGAACTTATCAAGTAGGCTAGTGAGTTAATTCCAATGTCTTTTTTTCTGCATTCATGTCAAAAATAAAATGAAATTTTTAACAACCTGTATCTAAAAAAGTAATGCCTTGCGGACCCATAGAAATAACAAAGGAAATGACCTGTAAAATATCGGACACTTATTAAACAACACTAGTACAAAATATGAATTTGCAACAAAAAATCCTATGACCGACTCTGTACCCGTGGGCGTTCGTAATTACGTAATTGTCTATACTTTTAATATCAATCATGTACCGTATAATTAAATACTAATCGCTAACAGCAACACTTGAATGTTATTCACTTCTTTCTTACCGGTGAAATATTAATTGAATTGGTGAAGGTCGACGTTTTATTATATTTGAAGATAAGTAATGGAGTTCTATGTAAAAAAAAATTCTTTTCATACTGCCCACTTTCAGAAGAATGCGAAGTGATTTGCTAAAGTAAATATTTAACATGGAATTAATATCTGATATACCTACTATTATTTTTTTTGCAATCAGTAATAGTAATAATATAATTTCATCATATGGAGTTTGAAAGTTCGGTCGACTCGTGTTTCTTGTCATAATTACAATTGTGTGCAAAATGGCGAATTCTCTAAAAAAAAAGGGCTCAACCTCTTCATAAACTTCTGCCCGTAACTTTTTTTGCCTATACAAAATATTTCTCCTTACTGATTTACAGGGTGTTTTATTTAGATTAATAAAAATTAATTTTGTTCCTTACATTAATGCTGCTTGATATTTCTTTATGATATTTGGCAGTAAGTTAAAGTAGTTTGGGACACATCAAATAATAGTAAAGAAGACTTTCTCGCTATCACCAGTGGCGCACGGCAGGGGTACGGGAGGAGTTCTCGTTTCCTAAATTCTACGCCACTGGCAGAATTGTCATTTTAGTATAATTTTTCGATTCTCCAATATTTTCTCTGTAAATAAGGCACTCTTTTTTCGTAACGCTAGAGCCACTATTTTTCGAGATATTCAACGTTGAACATATGGCTGCAGAATTCTTTTGATATTTATGTACTTTTATGTCTTCTTTACTATTATTTTATGTGTCCTAAACTACTTTAACTTACTGCCAAATATCATAAAGAAATATCAAGCAACATTAAAGTAATGAACAAAAGTCCTTTTTAATAATCTAAATAAAACACCCTGTAAATCAGTAATGAGAAATATTTTGTATAAGCAAATTGAGTTAGATCTTCATATTTTGAGATCAACATTTTCCCTTTAAAATATTTACACTTATTAATTAATCACCCTGTATATATATATATATATATATATATATATATACAAAATGAGAGATTGTAGAGCCAACCATAAAAGACTTACCTAGTTTCACAAGATATTTCTATAGAGCTAAAGTATAGCAATTGAAAGTTTGAAAATGTCTAGTGTCAATCATTTATGTACGCCACTGGCTACAAAATTACGATTGATGAATGATAAGAGTTTAATCATTACTATTTTTGCCATGTGTCACTACTGAACATTGCCTGTATATTCACTGTTGGATACCAGACGGATGTGAACAAGATTCAAATATTTCTGTTATATCATTGTGAGAACTTTTCAATCAAGAAACAATTCATGGAATTGGCAGTTCTCAAAACAAAGTGACATACATTTTACTTTTAAGTTTTACGAGGGCGGCTGCTATATTTCAACAGGATGTCTTTTTATTCAATCTAAAAATCCGCTTTATGATTTGATTTAATTGAGTCTATTTGAATTAAGAAATTGTCCGAGAAAAGGAGTACCTGCGTATTTTAATATTTAAAGGTGTTTTTGATTTAGCCCGTTCATAGAAAAAAGGGCCCAGTTTTTTTGATAGCTAAGGAAGACAACAATGAGTAACATGAAAGCAAAAAGAGATTTTAAATATTCAATATTTCCTAAAGTTTATTACACAAATCTCAAATAGACAAAGCTACTCGAAAATTATGAAAAATATAATTGAATTCGCGTTAATTTTATAGTTTCACTTGTAGGCATCAATTTCAAATAATGGTTTTTAAAATATGTAATTCCTATTTCATGAAAGCTTTGAACAAATTGAAGAGGTATTTATAGTTGACCATCTAAATTAAAAATTTTTATCAACACACGCATATTTTTTTGAAATATCAGTTACATAGATGGTAAAACAGACTACCGTGTCAACAATACCGACTCTTAGTAAATATAGTTTCAAACATAAAACTAGATGGCGCTGGAACAAATTTCATATAACGCGTCTCTACGTTTTTTTCTATGTTCCAAGATCTAATCGCCTACCATTGCTATTTTTAAAAAATTGATAATAAAATAGAAACCAATATTGCATTGATTTTCATCCTTACAAATTTAAAGAAAGGATTTCGAACTTCCTCCAACAATAAAATAATTTTTTTATTTGGTCAATTTTTGTAAACTCTGATATCAGCCTTTTAAAAATTTCGATATACTTAATGGAAAAACTACCAAAATAAACAATGTTCAGAATCATTAATATCAAAGAATATTAAAAAACCTGGAATATCAATATTAATTGTACTTACAAATATTTATTACAATCTACAATAATCAGTTACACAAAAACATGAATATTACATTTATCTTTCAAGAATATTCTCTTAGATTTGGTACTAATCCATAGGTGCTATGTCTTAGTTTCGAGAATTCTTAATTTCTGTAATCCCTAAATATGTACACTTGTTATTTCCTAATTTAATGATTCTAGAAAGGCTACAACTTTTGAAGGAATTACATAGCTGAAGTTTTCAGTTCACATACTCACAATTACTGAACGTGCCCCAGAATATATCTTCATCAAATACTTCAACAGAATTCCTCCACACATGAGATTCAAGAGGTTGTTCAAAAAATTCAAAGAACATCTATAAAATAGTGAGGATAATCCGAAATATTCACTTCCAAGGGTCACAACTTTACTGTATTATTAATTATTCTGCTAAAAGACCAATAAATATTAACAGTCTCACAATAGCCGCCGATAAAACAAATCAAATCAATCAACTTTAAATGTGAATAATGTAAATATTCCATGTAACATGGAAGAGATATCTCTGTGCCTTCGCTTTTTCGATGACCGCTCATAGAATGAAACGCAATAACTAAAACGTTCTGTGGTTGTGAACCTCTTACGAAGTTACTGTAAACATAATACCAACATAGAAATGAGTAATTTGAATAAATTGAATACCAAGCGTTACTCTGTACTTCATGTCCTACGAAATGCTGCATCCGAGAGCTAAAATGTTACACGTCAATATACAGGATTGAGATAAAGTATGGAATAAACGTAAACTGCGATATTTATTAACCTGTGAAGTGCAATGACGCATTATGCACTGAGTGCAATTTAGTCTATCTGTTATTAATATACTTCCGGTTCAACTACAAATACCATCAACTTTTTTTATTGAAATGGGCCAGTATAATGAGAAACTAAAGTACTTCTACTAATCTACTGAATAACTAAATCATTTCTGCACGGGGTCAGAGTGGGCAGTAATCTCAACATTTTTGGTTTCAACGGAGCGCCTCTCCACCATGAATGTGATCTAAAATCCGTGGAGAAGTTCATAATGAATAAAACTAATTGTTCAGTGAATATAAAGTTCTTTAGATTCTCAATTATACAGATTATTTGCACTGTACACTGTACAAATTCAAAAGTACAAGATCTATCAAAATCTACAGAAACATACAGGTATATATAGAAATGAATAGTTGAGATTATTTCTGGTTAAATCGGAAGTACATTAGTAACAGGATGCATTGTACGTCATTGTACTTGCCTGCAAAGTATCATAAATATCATGTTTTTCATTTGAAACATGTTTACCTCGTTCCATACTTTATCCCAACCTTGTATAGAGTATCCCAAAGAACAAAGATTTACCGTACATAACCAGATGTGAAAGAATATCATCATTTTTAGTTTATGGTGCATTATCACAAATTTTTGACTTCAATTCTCTGCAGTTAAGCCAACCCTAATACACCTTATTGTTCATGAATTGTTATAACTGAACAAGGTCACTTTTGAATTTTCAGATAGTATAAATAACTATATTCGCTTGTTCACTTCACCAATTTATTATTTTGCACTATATGTCAAACATTTTCAGTCAGTGTTCTCCTCCCTCCAATTGCAGTTACTCCCGGTTTTCTAATCCTAGGAGGCGGCAGAGGTGGTAGAGGAGGTAACGTCGTCTTTTGATTAGAAGCTGCGTTTTTCTTCGGACTCGCTTTGAGCCAAGTCTTGAACTGTTTACCAACTTGGTAGAAATGAAAATAAAGCAGGAATAAAATCAAACAAACTACTAAAAAAGATAACAAAGTGACAACGAGTGCCGAAATAGGACTATAAGATTCTTCGTGTGTTGGTGGAAGTTCGGCAGGTGTTTGTGTTGTGTTGTTAAAGATGGTGGAAGTAGTAGACGTGGTTGGAAGATCTGGTAGCATTGGTTCAGCTTTTCCGGAAATTGTTATGTCCGCGCATGCGCGAAACTCTTCTTGGGGGCCACAGCCTACTGCTCCGGTGCCGTTAGGACAGTTTCCCCAGTTGTTTCCTGAAATTATATGAAATGCAATTGATTCTTATGAGTAACATTTCCATCATCTGATATTATTAGTTTTTATCAATATCACGGAAACTTATTTTTTTGTAGATCTCAATATGCTGCCTCCTCAAATAAATCAACAATGTGGTGTAAAATTCAAAAAAAAAGCAAAAAGGTACCTGATAGTTAATGACTTCTTCAGTATGGATGAATCTTTTAAAGTTTAAATCGTGATCTATTGTATATACTGTGTTTTTGAACCTATTTGTCTGTTTCAAGGGTTGTCTCAAACCTCTTTCTTTAACATTGGTTTATGTGGTCTTTGTATATTTGCATGATTATTTTTACTGTCAACAATTGTAATAATTTTTATTTGTACTGACATGAAGTAAATTGAATTCGAATTTGTAATTTGAATTTCAGTTGCGAGTCTACTAAACTAATACACATACATAAAGCTTCGACTTACCAGCTATATACCTCCACTGTAACACGCAGTGATCACACCTTTTTTTCGGTAGCCTATACTTCATTTCGTATACCTTGTTTCCATCCTTGGGGTAATATTTCGATTTGTTGAGTTCTGAGCCTTCTTGCGGCTTAATAAGTTTCAAAATATTCTTATCCAAACATTCCTGGGTTGTCGTTTTGTAATCTGGACAAATTGCAAATTCAAAATATCCATAATGACTGGCTGTGAGTTCCACACGTATATTGATAACGCCCCCCACGGCATATTTCCGTACTATAACTCCTTCTCCGTAGGTACCTCCATATTCGTGTGGCCTGGGAGTTCTGGAATAGTTAGAATACACTTGTCAATATCACACATATCAATCGATTGTAATGACCAAATCAATATCCCAACGTTTAACAATCTAAACGATAGAACTAAGTAGCGTGTTGAAAAACGCGACTTAGCCCGTCAGAGTTGCCAAGTTACCACACCTCAAGTCAGACAAGAAGCAGTTCAAGTACTGATCACCTCTATCGTCTGAAATACAAAATTTGCAAAGCTAAAATCAGGAAATATGGCTTAATATCTAGTATCTCAAGCAAGGTAAGAGAGTGGCGCCCTCTGTTATCTGTATTGATAAGTATGAGCATACTAGAAACAATAAATCATGGCCATCTAGATTCTCCGCTTATAGTCCGGGAGGCCGTGACAGTCAAACATGACTCATTTCGCTAGACTTCATACTTTGGCCTTTCAATGTTCACTATGTACATACATTAATGGTGCAAGTCTGCCGGCGCACCTGTACAACAACAAGTGATAGGAATTTTGCAAAACTTGCAAAATTAAAAAAATTTTGACTCATTTCGCTATGGATAAAACTTTGTAGAAATATTTTTCATAACATGTAAGAAGCTATTTTGACAGTCTGCCAATCAATATGTACAACGTAACCAGTCTGCCACCCCCTTAAATACGACAAAATTAAGAAAAAATAAACTCATTTCGCTACACTTGTAAATTGGATATTTTGTAGTTGAATAATATTTAAAAGCTAGTGATAACAGTCTGCCAAGATTTTGTTTCAACGAAACCCGTCTGCCGAGCCGATAAAGGTCCGACGCGCCGCAGCCATCAGTAGCGGCGCGTCACCTTTATTGGCCTGACAGACTGTTTTTGTTGTGGCCGGATTTTTGGCAGACTGGCAAGTTTTTGTTATTTACATTGAATAAATAATTAGTGGTAGTAATTTTATCCCTAGCGTTATGAGTCTAGGTATGTTATAGTAATCAAATTAACTGTAAAAAATGTTTGAATTGTATTGAAATCCATTATATTTCATCAAAATTGGTACTCTCGTCAACTATAAAATTGTTGTTAAATTAAAACTAGGGTTTTTTTTAAATAGTAATGCGTTTTTACTTCCATGCACTTGCGGCTATAAGCTTTTCTTGGTGTCAAAAAAGTTTATATAAAATTATGATAAATGTTTATAAATACGAAGTTATTGATGAAAAAATTGTAAAGTCGCTCTGTGAACAATATTTTTGTTTCATCGCATGAAGAAGCTGACACAAAAATTGTACATAATGTATGCCGCGATCGATGTTTGATGCCAACGTAGTCATTCGTTGTTCTGATACCGATATTTTAGTAATTTTATTAGGCAATATGCACTTTCATCATGAAGAAATTAGAAAATCTGGATATTAATGGGAGTTGGTATTCTCAAAGATCATTCAACGTTTCGAAATTGTACACGAAATTAGGAGGAAAGCTATGTAAAGCTTTACCTGGCATTCCACGCCTTCACTGGTTGTGATTTCAACCCTGCATTTTACCGTAAAGGAAAAAACCGACCTTTCAAAATCTTTGAAAACTCGCGAGAAAGTATATTAATGCTTTCATAAAAAAATAAGTGATTTGAACAATACTCTTTGAAGATGTTTTTCCTGTTTTTCAAAGAGTATACTTGTGAGATTTACGGTTTAAAGAAAATACAGGATGTAAATTTTAGCACGCGTCCGCGGTAATTCCATAAAACATACCGTTTTGATGGAACCAACAAGAATTTTCCAACTGTACTCAAGAATATTGATTGGTCTACTCTACCACCGTGTAATCAGAATTAAATGAGCACCTGAAAAGAACAGCCTATAATTTCGCATCTGTGGTCGCATTCGTATTTACCAGACCCAATTACAATTTTCTCCAATCGAATATGGCTGGGGGAAGAAACTGATTGCAGATATACATTCAAATGGTTTAGAGGAGACGAAATTCCTCAATCAGTCAGCGAAGTAAGCGTTCGAAATGAATTGGACGAAGCTAAAGGTGAGAAAATTACCTTCATACGATATCTATTGCATTCATATACTTTATATTTTGCTATGAAAATTAATATCAATTTTTTCATCTTTTAAGCTACAAAATTTATCAAATTTTTTAAGTAAAAAATTTATTAGGAAAAACTAATGATTGTTCTTTACTCTTTAGTTACAAATCAAGAGGTTGCTCAAATCTTCAGATGACGAGGATGAAGATGATGATGGAATTCATTTGAGGTGAAGAAGAAGAAGAAAGAAGATATTAATGAAGAAACGTCAGAATTGTGACACCGATACTTCTTCTATTTTTTAAATCCATTTTTGAAAATATTTTTTATGAATAAATTATTATAGTGATGAAAGTTAAAAACGCATTACTATTTAAAAAAAAACCTAGTTTTTAATTAACAACAATTTTATAGTTTAACGAGAGTCCTACCAATTTGGATGAAAATATAATGGATTTTCAATACAATTCAAACATTTTTTTACAGTTAAATTGATTATATAACATACCTAGACTCATAACGCTAGGGATAAAATTACTACCACTAATTATTTATTTAATATAAATAACAAAACTGTAAGTCTGCCAAAAATCCGGCACAACAAAAACAGTCTGTCAGGCCAATAAAGGTGACGCGCCGCTACTTATGCCTGCGCGCGCGTCGGACCTTTATCGGCTTTCGTTGTACAAAAATCTTTTTTTCTCAATTTTGTCGTATTTAAAGGGGTGGCAGACTGGTTACGTTGTACATATTGATTGGCATACTGTCAAAATAGCTTCTCACATGTTATAAACAATATTTCTACAAAGTTTTATCCATAGCGAAATGAGTCAATATTTTAAAAATTTTGCGAGTTTCCCAATTTTCCCTGTTGAGGTTTTCGGCTGGCAGACTGCTGTTCCGTTAGTGTACACCAGTAGTAGAATAAGAAAAAAAAAATTAAAAGTGTAGCGAAGATCAGTCACGAAAACTGTCACGGCCTCCCGGACTATTAAGGTTGAATGAAAAAATCGAGATTTCGTATATAATTCTTTTTTAAAGCACGCGGCTACTCAAAAATTCAAATTAATTCATTGTAATTCTATAACAACGAAATATCAATGCGATCTTGGTTGTATTCTACAAGAAAATAATACACTATTGCTCTGTATCATTAATATACCTACTGAAAACATATTATTCTGTCGTCTGGCGTACTAAGAATTGCACTTCTTTTATTGATTTTTTTGTCCGAAAGTAAGACTAATACTCACTTAGTGTCCCATGGATCTCCGCAAACTCCACACTTCCCCTCGTTATTCACCCATTGTCTAGTGAACCCTCCACAAAATAACTCGTGGTCGTTGTAATTGTGCGGTGTGTTAAAGCCATACCTCCACGCAGACGCTCTACTTGGAGGATCTATCAGCCTCCCATGTCCTTTGATTAAGGGGAAAAAACTGCTCAGAGGTAGTAGCAATAGAGGTAGTAACATTCTGAAAAAATATAATAAATATCAATACCCACTTCAATTTTTGTCATGGTCGAGTGATGATAGCCAATCCACAACCCTTGTAAAGATTCAATTTATGTAGTTGTCATAATTTGTTATCAACTTAAAGTGTTACAGTTGTAAATAACGAAAAAACTCGTGAGCAACAGAGCTGTATCTCGTATTGATAGCCAAACAGATAGAGATGCAATTCGAACAATATATATATATATATATATATATATATATATATATATATATATATATATATATATATATATTTATATATATATATATATCTATATATCATTATATATATAAATATATAAATATATATATATATATATATATATATATATATATATATATATATAAATATATATATATATATATATATATATATATATATATATATATATATATATAGGTATATATATACCGGGTGTCCACGGAAGGTGGCTCGCCCCTATAACTTTTTTGTTTTCGGAGATAATGAAATGAAATTTACAGGATCTGTTTAATGCATAAAACTTTGACAAGTAACTCAACTTCATGCAACTTCCGGTTTCACCGGAAGTGACATAAACTTTCGATTTTTAAATGGGATACCTGGTATATTTTCAGTTTTTTTTGTCTCCATATGACATTTCGAATACAACCATGTATCATTTGCTACATTTTGTAACCGTTGTTCAATTTTTTTTTCGAAATAAGTTTTAATTGTAGAAGGCTATAGATGCATTCAAATAAATAATTTCGGTCCTAAAATGGCCCTGTTTGCCGTCCAGGGACGTAGATTTGTGGGCGTGGCTTTGTTTCAGTTGTGTTGGTCACAGGATACTCGATGATTTCAAATGTTATTTTAATCTCAATAAGATTCTTCATTTAAAGAAAGTTCTAAGGTAATGGGATTTCAGGTTTTTATCGAAAGTTTTCTTTCAACCTAATACCTAGAGTGCGGTATCAAATTGATCGTAATAAAATTATCTTTTTTTTTAACCCGACGAGCCACCATGTTGCCATTTGAAAAAAAATAGTAATAAAAGTTTTAAAATCAAACTTCACATAGCTGTAACATTTTGATCGAAAACAGTGAAGTTGTATTTTAACATACATTTTAGGACCAAAATTAGTTATTTTAACGCATCCATAGCCCTCTAGAATGAAAATTTATTTCGAAAAAAAAATAAAAAAAAGGTTACAAAAAGTAACAAATGATACATGGTTGTATTCTAAATGTCATATGGAGATATAAAAACTGAAAATATACCCGGTGTCCCATTAAAAAATAGAAAGTTTATGTCACTTCCGGTGAAACCGGAAGTTGCATGAAGTTGAGTTATTTGTCAAAAAATGAGGTTTTATGCATCAAACAGATCCTCTAAATTTTATTTCATTATCTCCGAAAACAAAAAAGTTATAGGGGCGAGCCACCTTCCGTGGACACCCGATATATATATATATGTATATATATATATATATATATATATATATATATATATATATATATATATATATACATATATATATATATATATATATATATATATATAATATACATATATATATATATATATATATATATATATATATATATATACTATATATATATATATATATATATATATATATATATATATATATATATATATATATATATATATATATATATATACATATAATATAGAATATATATACATATATATATATATATATATATATATATATATATATATATATATATATACATATATATATATATATATATATATATATATATATATATATATATATATATATATATATATATATATATATATGGCGATTTTCAGGTTCTCGCGGAGATAATCTGGTTGTCTGGTTTCCCGGGTTTGTATCCCCGTATGGGCTTCATCTTCGTTGAAGTCTGCTCGACGTTTCGGATAAATCACATTTGCCATCTTCAGGTAGATCTTCTCGGTCGGAGTGAATACCAGACATATATATATATATATATATATATATATATATATATATATATATATATATATATATATATATATATATATATATATATATATAGTATATATATATAGTATATATATATATATAGTATAGGTATATATAATAGGTATATATATATATATATATATATATATATATGACATGAAAAAAATTTCTAAAATCGTGGTCCAAAACGGATTAAAGAACTACCTCACCTGATTGCTTTCCTTCGATACAAAGCACATTTGGTCAATTAAAAAAGTTTCAAAGAAATATAAACAAACAAACGCTTTTTAGAATGTCGCAACAGAAAGTTGTTAGAACAAGAGTAGTCAGCACCTGATATATCTTAAAATTGAACAACATTCCTCAGTCATTGCAGGAAATGAGCTCTCTATAGTTTCACTTAATGACTTTGGAATGTTGGGTATGGTTTCCGAAAATTCAATCTCATTAATCAAAATTTAAGGTTGGGAAATTACTTCGCTAAAATAGTAATAAAAACTAAGTTTATTGTTTCTCATTTATATAATGTATTTTGTTTGATAACACTCTTTTTGAACATTGGATTGAGAATGATGTTTATAATACGTATACTATATATTATAATGAATATTATGATATTTGTCTCTCTATGTAATTTTCTTACTTTTCGAAAAAGTTTCAAACATAAATGGTATAAATTTTTTTGGGAAATTATCTCACGCTGCCCTGTTGAATTTTTATTATACTTTTATTTATTTATTTATTTATTTATTTATCTTTATTCACGGGGCCAGCCCCATACATTGAAAATTACAATGTGTATACAAAAATACAACTTGATTACATAAAAAAATATTAAGTTATTCAATTCATTCAAATTTTAACAATGATTTTGATAAATTTTTTATTTTGTACAACGAAAGTGTGTTTGGATCAAACCAGTCTACGATTTTATTACATAACATAAATATTCTATCAATAATTCTCTCTTTATCTCCCCGACGACAATTGTTAGGTTGAAAATCATAAACATTATGACGAAGGTTGCGGGGGGGGGTACATAAAAATTAAATTGACTCAATATTTCAGGTACATCAATTACATTGACCAAAATTTTATACCCAAAGATCACATCAGCTCTATCCATAGCTGATTCAAAATTTGAGATTTGAAATCTCTGATAAAGGAGAACTAAATTGTGATCTGTAAACGGAATTCTCATTCCAGTTCTATACTCTGCATACCTAATAAATACTCTATTGAGAGATTCTAACTTTTTTATCTCTCCCTTATCTTTGGGTCTCCAAATAGGGGAAGCATACATAACTGTTGAATACACAAAGGAGAAATAAAGTTTTCTAAATGTTTCAATGTTGTTAAACTTATTCGTAAACCTCTTAAGAAAATAGATTTTCTTTTGACCTTTTAGAAAAGTAAATTCGTAGTGCTGCTTAAAAGATAATTTGTCATCAAAAATTACACCTAAATATTTCGTAAAATTCACTTGATTTATAAGTTCATTACTAAGAGAATATGGAAGAAGCCAAATAGATCGTGATCTACCAAACCTAATGTGGAAGCATTTATTTACGTTGATATTCAATCCATTAGCTACACACCAATTATTAAAGCTATTTATGTCATATTGCAATTTATCCATATCCTCGTAGGAGGTGATTTCTCTGAAAATCTTTGCATCATCAGCGAACAACAAAATTTTACTATACAGGATTTGATCTATCACATCATTAATAAAAATGAGGAAGAATAAAGGGGCCAAATGAGTCCCCTGTCCTACTCCCGAAAGAACAATGATTGAAAAAGAGTAGACATTCCCGATTTTTACTATTTGTTTTCTATCATGAAGATAAGATCAAACCCATCGAAGGAGAAAGTTCCAGATTTACTAGATCAAACGCTTTCGAAAGATCTGTATAAGATAGAATCTACCACATAGCCAGAGTTTAGTTGCTTTACTAAGAATTCATGATACTTAGTTGCTTTACTAAGAATTCATGATACTTAAAATATTTTGCTAGAAAACAGCTTAAAAACAACAACTCATTTATATAATGTATTTTGTTTGATAATACTCTTTTTTAACATTGAATTGAGAATGATATTTATAATATTTATACTATATATTATAATAAATATTATGATATTTGTGTCTCTATGTAATTTTCTTACTTTTTGAAAAGTTTCAAAGAGAAATGGTATAAATTTTCTTGGGAAATTGTCTCACGCTGCCCTGTTTAATTTTATTATAGGTACTTAAAATATTTTGCTAGAGAACAGTTAACTAAAAAACAACTGATATATATTATTATCAGGAAAAATTAATTTTTAAGATAATCTTTCAAAAGTTATGGAAAATATACTCTAATTGACGAATTTTCAAGAATAAGAATAAGATATATCTGAGAAAACATTTACTAACCCTGAAATATCTCACGGATATATAAGCCAACTATCTTAAATAGCTCCATCTAACCCAGCGTTTCTCAACATTTTAGTATTCGCGGCGCCATTTCCTTCAGTATGCTCGAGCCCCCCTAGGGGGGCACGTCTCACAGGTTGAGAAACGCTGATCTAACCAATAAGACAATTTAATTTTCACTCAATTTTCTGCTGGCACTAAATTTAATGAGAATCAGTTGTTATTTACAATTTAACTGAGGAATAATGAAAGTGTGTGAAAAGGAAAGTATATCATCGATAAATCAATTATTTGCGGTGGCAAGAATCATGGTAGGGTATAAAATGGATTTATTGCTTTCGCACTATGGAATCAGTTAGTTCCTATGAATTTTTTATTGATAGATGAAACTAATGAAGAAATTACAATATACGTGTTTCATTGGAACGAATTTGCTTATCGCACGTTACACTCCCGACATGGGAAGCTAGTATGTAAACTAATTGTTCTATGAAACTCAAAATAAGTACCAATTGGGAAATTTGATATAGGTTTAGATGGTACACAGTGGAAAAACTTTCTCTGTTTCAAAAACTCGTTCTCATAGCACTACGTTATAAAGGACCGTGCGCCTAACGAAGGGTTAAAGACAAATCCGCTAATCAAATTCAGAACCTATTTTGTACATTACGTGTGTAAAAGTTCCTTATCTTACCACCTAATATTAGCTGTCATGACAGATGATATAAGAATGAATATCAAGTAATTAGTAACTAAAGACGGCCACACCCGCAATAAATTTAATGAAACATAGGCTTATTTTCAATTCAATATTTTTCAAAAATTCATAATTTCCTCCTTGAATCCAATAATTAAATACCCATTTTGTACATTATGAGGGTAAGGGTTTCAGTGATTTTCCTCACCGTCTGATATTAGCAGACATAACAGATGATATAAGAATGAATCTCAATTAATTAGTAACTAAATATGACCACACCCGCAATAAATTTAATAAAACATAGTAGAAACGTTGACTGTTAGTAAAGTCTATTTTCAAACTCAAATAGCCTGTTATTGCTGAAGATATATATATATATATATATATATATATATATATATATATATATATATATATATAACTCCTTGGTATTACTTCAAGCTTCAAAAAATATTTATTTCCTTCTTCAGGACATTACTGAAAAATAAATTGCACAAAATTGATTCAACAATACAATGCGAGGGGAAAAAAAGTAGCAATTCTAAATCGAAGTGACCTTTACTTAATGTAAATTCATTTCAAGAATAATAAGAAAACGTTTATTTAATCAAAATTTAGAAATTGAGTTTTAAATAAACGTGTTTTTATTTCTTAAAGTACCTATTTTACGTATGTAGTTTTACGAGTTTTTTAAAGTTCTTTTTCATCTCCTTTGTTGCTATATATATATATATATATATATATATATATATATATATATATATATATATATATATATATATATATATACACTCACGGACAAAATTATTGCATATTTTATTTAAGGTCTTCATTTTTATTTCCTTTAACACCTTTGTGATTTCGGTCACTAAATCTGTTACATTGAAGTGTTCTACGTTATTAATAATCGAATTAATTAAATATTGAAGCTTTAGAACAGATTCGTAGAGAAATTAGTGAAATGGTCTGTTTTTGATAATAACGTTCAATTCAATATACAATAGGAAAGAGCAACAACATGGACACGATACATTAGTTTAAGACAAAATGATAACAATTTAGTACTTAGTATTTCCTCTTCTAGCTCTAACGATAGCCTGCATTCTCCTAGGCATACTACGCAAAAGATCTTTGATGGTTTCTTGTGGTATTCGATTCCATTCTTCCTGTGCAGCAATTCTTAATTCTGCAATTGAGTTAGGAGCTGGATTTCGTGTTCGAATATTTTTTTTAGGTTATCCCATACATGTTCTATGGGATTTGCGTCAGGACTATATGGTGGCCACTCTAGCTTTCCAATCCCTACAACCTCAATGTACTAGTTTACTGTTCTTGCGGCATGGGCACGGGCATTGTTGTGCATTAGCACAAAGTTACTATATCAAATAAAGCCGGCATATGGTATAACATGTTCTGCAAGGGTGTTAAGTATGTACCACTCAGTATTCATTCTTAAATTCACTTCAATGAGCTCTGTGCGACTCTCCCAACTAATGCCAGCCCATAGCATAATGGAACCACCACCAAAGCTAAAATTATGTACAAGATTACATTCTGCAAAACGTTCTCCTGACCTTCTGTATACTAGACTACGTCCATCAGGCTTCCATAATTGTATTCTTGTTTCGTCTGTAAAAAAAACTTTTCCCCATTTATGTTCATTCCAGTCAGCATGTGCTCTTTCAAATTGTAACCGTCCGATTTTATGGCGTGGAAGAAGCCGAGGAACTCTAGCAGGATGTCTTGGCTTTAAATCGACTTCCGTAAGTCTCCTTATTATTGTTTTGGTGGAAACATTGACTTGCCTTGCATTAAGTAATTGATTTTTCAGATGCGGAGCACTAAGTATACGATTTCGCAAACATTGAATTCTTAAATATTGCTCATCTCTTGGCGTTGTAATTCTCTTACGTCCTTGACCAGACCGCCTTTTGTATCCTCCAGTCTCATTGTAACGTTTTAGTACGCGAGAAACAGTCGATTGATGGATATTCAATCTCTGTGCAATGTCTTCTTGTCATACCCCTCATTGATTAAACAAACAATTTTAAACGCAACTCATTCAAACGTGGCATCTCACTAACTGAAACTACAGATTGATGAAATAATGAACTGAAAATGTCATTCTGAAAACTATTTTAGTCATCAAGGAACACTAAGCTACGATTATAGCTTTCCACTTATTCAGTTATAATTTCAAGTTGTCGCTAATTCAGTTATAAAAGTGTTACCATTATTTTATCTGCAATAAATTGCAATATACGTAGAACACTCCAATGTAACAGATTTACAGATTTAGCAACCGAAATCACAAAAGTGTTGAAGGGAAAAAAA
>JARQZK010003681.1:0-40000 GCA_030704885.1 Cynegetis impunctata
TTAAATATCTCCAGAGGAGGCTCAGCCCCCTTGGCTACGGCATGGTAATATATATATAGAATATATATTATATAGATATATATATATATATATATATAATATATATATATATATATCATATATAATATATTAATATATTATATTATAATATTATATATATATAATATATATAATATATATATATATATAATATATATATAATATTATATAATATATATATATATATATATATATATATATTTGCGGCATAACGGATTTATCATAAGTTGTGTAAATGCAGGTAAAGTTTTGACTTTTCAAACGGAGAGGAGGAGTTGGCGAGGAAATGTTTCAAACTGCAGGCAAAATATGTGAAAATTAATTATGAACATATCCAGAATTCAGCCTTCTAGGGCTGTTTAGAGGATATATGGAACTAGAAACCCGGGTTTTTGGAGGATTTGAAACCCCAAAACCTCCCTCGAATTGTGTTAGAGAGTTGAACTTTAATACGTGGATTGAGTTGATATTAGGAAATTGCGTCTTGGTGATTTCAACTATTTTTCTTATCCATCGCCATTTTATTGTAGAGATTTCATGTTTTTCATGTAGTGGAGTTTTACTCACCTGCACAGCCCATCTAACTTTATTCAGAGGGTTAGGAGGGCTGTTCACTATATTTTTGTTAGTTTTCTTTCAATTGTATATATTTAAGAATGATTGAACTGCAAGCCTTATTGTGTTAATTTTATTCTGTAACTACGAAAACTACTACATATAATGTAAAGAACTTCCTGTGGTGTGAAAATATTATTAAATAGTACCCAAAAGTTATTCTTGTGTCAATCTTATCTCGGTAGAATAATAGCTTATAACGATCATTCGATACATGCAAAAGAGAGTTGGTGACTTTTGATAGAAATGTTAGAATGTTGCAAGAAATAGATTGATGGCAATTGTTTTAGGAAAAATTAATTATGTATTACTCAAAATATCTTCTTACAAAAAATACAGCTGCAATCTTGTTGTTTTTAAATTTAATAAATTAATTAACCATTGTGAAACACGGAATAGAGCAGGAAAACCTAGAGGTCTTGGTAAACACCTAATTTCGTGGAAAACACATCAATTACAAGCTTCATATTTCAAACTTAGCCTCTGAGAATATGAAATTAAATTTCTATGTGTGCAAATATATCCAATGCTTTGGCAATATTGATGTAAATTTGCTATTCTCTTCAATGACTATTTCCAAAGATGATAAGAACTGAACCTCTATTTTTTTAGATATTCAACAAATTTCTAGTGGATTGCATCAATTTAAAGAAAGCAAATAGTAGTGTGTATGGTATGTTATTGTAAGACACATATTCTTACTTTCCTTAGGATGTACCTATTTTATTTTAGTTTTATTTATAACGAATATTTTGTATTGATGTGAGTGATGTTAATAACCAGTATTTATTATTTTTCAGTTAAAAACAAAACATTACTATATTATGATACCTAATTGACCACCGTATTCTTAGTATGAGTATTGAAATACATAAGTAAAACTTGTAAATAAGGTGATATATTCGATTCAACTTCGATATATCTAAAGAGTTAACGATTTTGTCGATAATAAAGTGAGAATATTAGTTATTTTCATTTGGCGATACTGCTAATGTATGGACTATATTTCTAGAAGTAAATGATATTTATTCATATTTTGCAACTATATCAAGCTATAGTTATTTTTCTTTTTGGATAGCTTCACACGTTTAACACCGATATGATTCCTAATGTAAATCTCTGATTATTGAAGCCAGGGTTCGATATATGTATATTATCTTATAAACTATAGTGAAAATATGAAAAACTTTTAAAATATGATCATTTTCTTCAGTGCTGATAATAAGGAGTTCAATTGAAGATTTTTTTCGACAATGATAATAATTTTTTTCCGAAATTTCATTGGAAGTTTTCGAATTTTTTTCTGCATATCAAAAGAGTACCTACGCCAATATTGTCGTTTTGTTTTTAGACTTCAAGATCTCATTTTACTGAATTCAATTCGAAGCTACCCATTCAAAAATAGTGGTTTTTTGGTAAATGACAATTTTACAGTTCAGTCAATATAGGATTCCACTTACCTGTGTTGTCGGGTCAATATCAGAGTCGTAAAGGATACAACCGGCACCTAACATCAGGCGGTTTATGGTAAATCACTTACTGCGGATTATTAAAGTTTATTATACGAGTTTAGGATTCATGTCCAAGATTTAAAATAGTTTATACCATAGAATTTAAGTCCATCTGATACTCGAATTTTACTGAAAAGAAAGTAGCTTTCCGAAAATAAATCTTTATAATGCCAATATGCCAAAAAAATATGTAATGTTATATGAATAGATCATCATGGTAATTTCAGTATTGTTTTTCATTTCGTTCTGCTAATAACTGATTACCAATTTTTGGGTAAAATTTTGACTACACGTTTGATATATATATATATATATATATATATATATATATATATATATATATATATATATATATATATATATATATATATATATATATATATATATATATATATATATTTTTTTTTTAATTTTTCTTGCCTTTATTGTATTATTATTCAATTGTCTTCTTTTAGCAGCAGCAGGCCAATTCAATAAGAAAACCAACTTTATTGAATAGTGAACGTTCTTTCACGAAATTTGTTACTTTCTTCAAAAGTTTTGGGTTAGTCACGAATTGTTTGACAAAACGTCAACTGTTCAATAAAGTCGGATTTCTAACTCAAATGGCTTGTTATTGCTAGGAAAAGACAAGTAGATATATATATATATATATATATATATATATATATATATATATATATATATATATATATATATATATATAAATATATATATATATATATATATATATATATATATATATATATATATATATATATATTAATATATATATATATATATATATATTCGTTCTAATAAATGTATTGTGCATTCATCATCTTCCATTTAATAATTCGCACGAGTAGAGCAGCAGATTCCTTCAATATTTTGATATCACCGGTTACTTAAATCCTTATATACTTTAATCTTGGATATTATTTCCAAACGTTCAAAATATTGCTTTCCTTTTTTAATGGAACCATAATGTTTCGGTTCCTTCAAAGAATTACGACTACTCAAAAAAGTATTCCCTCGTTGCCCCCCCACTCGTGGATTCTTCATTTCGTAGTTCGTATATAAAAAACTGTTCGAGAAATATAACGGTTAACGAGGAACGTCGTCCACCTATTACGTTAAAATTGACCCTTCCATTAAAATAAATTTACTATAACATTATAATACGGCCACTTTAATTTATATCATACACGGTCCATGCAAAAAAACACCTATCAGAATACGAATAGGTATACAAATTTCGTAGGCAGGTCAAGAGGCATTCAAATTCTAATTTAGAATGTGTGTAACACTTTTTAGCGAGCCTTAAATCATGTAAGTGTCCGATGTCCGGCAAGGGTTGCCAGAGACCACCCCGAGGGCTGACCACCAGGTATCTCGCTCTGCACCTTTAACCTTGTTTTGAACCTTGGATTTATGAATACTTGTGGCATGTTGGAAACTTCCTTATTGTGCTTTATTTCCTGTTGGGTAGTTGCATAATTGCGAATTGTCTTCTAATTTTTTTTTATAGAAAATTTTCTCTTTCGGTAGTGTGGGAATATGTGGAATATGTATATGAAACGTATTTGCTTTCGTTTGAATGATATATATATATATATATATATATATATATATATATATATATATATATATATATATATATATATATATATATATATATATATATATATATATATATATATATACCAATACAGCAGAATTATTTGTATAGCCCGCAAGCTCGCATATATCGAAGTAGCCGTTGACACGTGTTTCGGAATCTTTGGTCCTCATCCAAACGGCGTAGCCAAGAGGATTTCGTTAGTTGTTGCTGTTTTCATCTCCAAGTTTTCCATACCATACTTGGCTACGTTGTTCTGATGAGGACCGAAGAGTCCGAAACAAGTGTCAACGGGTGGTTCGATATATGCGGCCTATACCGATAATTCTGCTTAATATTTCACCGGGAGGAGAGTAACTTTTTTGTTGTAGTTATATATATATATATATATATATATATATATATATATATATATATATATATATATATAGAAATTGTTTTCACCTGTGTTGCATTTTTACATTTTTACTAATATACCTTTATTACCAACGAAATATATATTGATGAGTGAAAAACGATATTATCGATAATTAGAAATATATATTTCGAAAAGTAGGAAATATTGAGGTATAACTGAAACAGAACGGTTGACCTAAAATTATCTGATGAATCCAAGGATGGAAAAATATAGTTTGCGTTGCATTTGAGAAAATTGGGTTTTACGATATTTGCTGTGATAAAAATAGAACACAAATTATGAGGACTCTGTATGATATTTAGGAGAGATGAATATATTGTATGAATTCTAAGACATTCGTTCAACAAATTAGCTAAACACTGTTTTTTTAATTATAAATTTCATTTTATATTATTCTTCGGAGATTGTATCACTATTTTTCAAGAAAATAACATAAAAAGCTGAATATCTCGGAAACGATAAAATATGGAGATATGACTCATGAGAAGAAGTTGATATAAAATAAACTGAAAATTCCAAAAATTGTAAAAATATACCCATAGGGTAGTCCATTTGAAATTTAAAAATTCATGTCAACATGCAAGTGCTGTTATAAGGGAAATATTTTAGATCGACAAAACATTGAAAAACCTCAAAGTCAAAAAATATTAAATTTTATCGGCTGTAATATTTGGGATATATACTAAACGGAATCTACCATTACTACTTGGTAAAATACGATAAACAATTTTACCAACAAATTAACGGGGTAGCAATGGGCAGTCCGTTATCCAGCATAATTGTTCAATTGACTATGGAATATTTGGAAGAAAGTGTCATGAAAAATATGGGGACAGAAATAACTACGTACAAGAGATATGTAGATGACTGCTTAATAATAGCAGAAGAAAACAAGATTAATGACATTTTAACACAGTTCAATTCATTCAACGGAAGACTTCAATTCACAGTAGAGATAGAAAAAAATTACTCAATCAATTTCTTGGACATGACAATCCAACGAACAAATAACCGAATAACAACCAAATGGTATAGAAAGAACACCAACACAGACCGAATTTTAGACTTCTCCACACAACATCACATCAACCAAAAAAAGGCAACAGCGATTGGATACATCGATAGAGCATTAAAATTGACATCACCAACATTAAGACCTACAACCTTAAAAGAAGTAAGTAGAATACTAAAAGCCAACAATTATCCACAACAGCTAACCAACAGTCTCATCAAACAAAGAGTACACAGACTATATAATACACACAACGTTCAAAAAAACAAACAAGAAAAAAAATTCATAACACTACCATACATCCAAGGACTCACACAGACCATCAAAAATATACTAAAACCACATAATCTACTCATAGCACACAAAGCACATAACCAAATCAAACAAATATACACACCTCTTAAAACCAAGACCCCAATCATGAAACAGACTCACATTATATATGAGATCCCATGTAAGGACTGCAATAAAGTATACATAGGGCAGACAATGCAACATTTAGAAGAGAGAATCAAAGCTCATAAATACTCCAGAACAACTACAACAGCACTTACAAAGCACAAGCAAGAAAAGCAACACGACTTTGACTATGACAAAACCAAAATTATAGACAGAGAAAAGAACCAAAAGTGCCGTGAAATATTGGAAATGCTACACATTCGAGCAAAAATTGATTATACTATAAACGATAGAACAGACGTGAAACGGTTAAGCAATGTATACTCTAGTATACCGACACTGACTACTGGACACACTGATACAAATATATAGACCAAAAAATTCACCAAATAAAATAACAACACGGTACAATGACGTTGACACACACTCACAAAATGAGAGTCCGATGACAATTAAGCATGACTTATACTATAAGGATACAAACCATGTCAAGAGGAGCACGGCAACCTCAATAAAACATGGTTTTCCAACCTTCAACTCCCTAGAAAATATATTACAACTTTCTCTCGGTTAAGATCTGGACACGTACTCTCACCCTGTCACTTATATAGACTAAAATTGAGACCTAACAACCTGTGTGAATGTGGCGAGGTGGGAGACCTTAGGCATATATTTTTTGACTGTACTAACAACGCCATCAATTGTGCAAAATTATATGATGATTTATTGAAGCTCAAATTTCCCTCCCCCATCAGCCTTTTAGATGTCTTTTTTGGTACAATATCACTCGCTCTCATAAAAGTAATATATCATTTTCTGGCATCCTCAAACATAAAGCTTTAATTCCTGCACGCTGTAGCCCTATAGTAGCCTTCACATTGACTTCAGCTAACTTATATAAATGTTATCCCAGTGTAACACCAAACCCAGAGAAAACCCGTAGCAAAACCCAGACGCAACCTAAGTGAAGAAACACCACAACATTGATCAAGCAACCCAGACATCGCTTGTGTGAGACCCCCTTGACTGGGGACCTGGGCGTCGACGAGTAGTATTGGGCATAAAAGCCTCGAAGCTAGCCCATTCCCACCACCTCCAGTGGGTGGTAAACATATAGAAGAAGAAGAAGAAGCATGACTTCGCAAATTACAACAAATTAAGCAAGAACATAATCATTTCCTAGGTAGGTACATAATTGAGATCTAATTGTAAAGTTTATCAAGCATACTGAATTCTTACAGCATTATTTTAAATTCATTGATAAAGGGGACAAAAATCCCCGAAACGTATGATTACTACACATTTCCGTCAATAAATCAGACCTGTTATTACCACGAACACTTTCTATTCTTATATATATATATATATATATCTATATATTTTTTTATATATTTATTTATATATATATATATATATATATATATATATATATATATATATATACAGTGCTTTCATGATGAAAGGAACAAATTCATTAAAAAATTAGGTTTCTATTTCATGGTCAAATCCTCGGACAGGTCGATTAGTATTTTTATTTGGGCAATTTTCGCAATAAAAATTTTGTATACAGGGTGTCTCATTCAAGAGCTATGGCTTTGTCATTAGTTTTTTTAAAGGTAATACCCTGTATATTATTTCACTTTACAATTCTACGATAAATTCTTATCACTTTTTGTGAACATACCATATGCCTCAACTTGATGGATTCCCAGATTATAACGGAGATAGTGGAGCACCTGGAGATTTAAAATGTGGATTAAAAGTACAAAAAAAAATTTAGGTAAACATTGTCATTAAATCTGAAGAATGAAATTTCACATGTACCATCTGAATTCATTCACTGGTGCTGTATAGTCCGCAGTTTTCACGTTTTTAACGCTCCAGGCACTACAGTACTTCATTGTTTAAGAAAATGCAATTACTTGAGAGAGAACGTATTGAAGTACTTATGATGATTGGTTTTGGAGATAGGGTGCGTTCACAAGAAGAAGTCTGCAATCTATTCAATGAAAATCATCCTGATCGTCCGCCAATTACTAGATCGACAGTCAGCAAAATTGAATCAAAATTCAGGAGATACGGCCACGTTAGAGATTTACCTAAAGGAAGACCACCGAGAGTATCTGAAGAAACAGTGCTGAACGTTCTACTAGAAACCCAAGATAACCCTCATACATCCATTACTACAATTTCCAATAATTTCAATTATCAGTAGGGTCCGTGCATAAAATACTTAAGGTAAATAAGTATCATCCCTATAAAAATTAAGCTAGTACATGAATTATTAGAAGACGATTTTGACCGCAGAGTACAGTTTTGTGAGCAGATTCTTAAAATTCATAATCAACATCTAAATTTCATTACAAACATAATTTTTTCTGATGAAGCCACCTTTACTTTAAATGGCCACGTCAACAGACAAAACTGTAGGTATTGGGCGACCGAGAATCCTCATTGGATGCCAAGAATGCCACACACAGCGGCCTCAAAAAATTAATACATGGGCAGCGATTGTTCGAAATCGTATAGTTGGTCCCTATTTTTTTGAAGGAACACTAAACGGAGAGGACTACTTGAACTTTCTCCAGTTCGAACTCATTCCGGCTTTAGCTGTTTTGTTTCCTAACCCACAAGATCCTGACATACCTAATAACGAGATATGGTTTCAACAAGATGGGGCACCTCCTCACTATTCAATCGCTGTTCGACAATTTCTTGATGCAACTTTTCCCAACAGATGAATAGGACGGAGAGGTCCGATTGAGTGGCCGCCAAGATCACCGGACATAACCCCATTGGATTTTTTCTTATGGGGTTATTTGAAGTCTAAAGTTTATTTGAATAGACCAAATAATATTGATGATCTAAAAGAGAGAATCAGGCAGGAAATAAGACTTATCAGTCCAGAAGTAATTGAAAAATGTGAAACGGGAAACATTGAATCGACTTCAAAAATGTCTCGAAGTAAACGGACAACAGATTGAACATATGTAAAAATTAAATTAGTAATTACATTTGTGTGTTTTCATATCGTACCTCTCATTACCCACTATCTCCGTTTCTGGCAATCCATCGAGTTGAGGCATATGGTATGTTCACAAAAAGTGATAAGAATTTATCGTAGAATTGTAAAGTGAAATAATATACAGGGTATTACCTTTAAAAAAACTAATGACAAAGCCATAGCTCTTGAATGAGACACCCTGTATACAAAATTTTTATTGCGAAAAATGCCCAAATAAAAATACTAATCGACCTGTCCGAGGATTTTAACATGAAATAGAAACCTAATTTTTTAATGAATTTGTTCCTTTCATCATGAAAGCACTGTATATATATTTATCGCCCGAATGAACTGTCAGCAATTTGATACAAAGTATAATGTCATGTTCTTTTTAGAAAATATTAAAATATTTAGGAAGTTCTAAACTGTTCCAGATAGTCATAAAATAAATTCGATTATTATTTTCATATTGCATACAGTTTTTTATCCACCATTGAATTTTATTCTATATATTCATAGTTATCTTTCAATGAAAATGTGAAAATGGTGGAGCTTGGATTGTTATGCTTAATGTTGAAAATATTTTATAACAATCTTAATCATAGTAGTTAACTATTGTTGTTTTTCTTAGAAGTTTTATCGTTTGAAAACTTATTTTAGTTTCGCATTTGAAGATATTAGCTGATATAAGCTGTTAAAAAGTAAATTTATCTCGCACAGTTGTTCTAAAGCTCTTGAAAAGTACAATGTATAATGCGTGAAATAGTATTTTATACGATTTTGAAAAAATTACCGGGGATGACTTAGAATGTGAATCCTTGACTTTAACGGCGAAATAGAAAATAGGCGGATCATTGGTTATATATATATATATATATATATATATATATATATATATATATATATATATATATATATATATATATATATATATATATATACAGTGCAACCTCGATATAACAAATCGGAGGGGAACAAGAAAATATTCGTAATATCAAGTAATTCGTTGAACTGAGGTTTGTTATGTTGAGGTTAGATTGGTCTAAAATTCGTTATAAAGAGGTGAAAGAATAGTTTTATTCACCTCAATATTACGTACTTATCTTGTTATAGCGAACAACTTCTACTAATAAATGATAACACATTTTTATCAAATTACTATATGTATTTGCTATGTATTTAAAAACAATTAGGTAGATAATAAATTTTTTTTCTTACATTAATAATCTAAAACAATTAACAATGTGGTTATATAGTAGTTTAATCTCAATTTTGTTCATTGATTAGAAAAAAAGTCATTGATAGTTGTCTGTTTACCACCGGTATGAGTTATGACATCCAAAGCGCAATCTAATTTCGTGATGGATTTCACTACATCGTCACTCAAACCTCCCTTTTTGAGAAACACAGATTTTATTGTATTCAAAGCATTATAAGCATCTTTTATTGTGAAGTTATGCTCATCAATTTCACCCTCTTCTTCCTCGTCTTCATCCGCTTCTGCATTAGTAACTGGCAACACAGATGTGACGATGTCAGCATCAGTTAGTTCTCCACAGATGGCCAAATCATTATCAAAGGTAACGAAGTCTTCGAAGTCAGTCTCTTGAAGGTGTAATTCTTCTTGAACTCTTTGCCAGGTCCTAGCAAGTTCTGCGACTGGTAAATCGTCCTCCTCATCTTCGCATGTTACTTTAAACCCACTTTTCTTGAAGCAGTTTGCAATGATCTTTTCAGTGACTAAATTCCAAGCTTTGGCGATCATCCACATGGCTTGTAAAACGTCAAGTGTAGTTGGTGTTTGACGTTCAACATCAGCAAGAAATCGTCTGACAACTTCCTTCCTATAATGCATTTTGAAGCTTTGGATGATGCCCTGATCCAGTGGTTGTAGTTTTGAAGTGGTATTTGGAGTAAGTACTTTATTTTTATATTTTTCAGGTTAGGAATTTCTCCGTGTGCAGTACAATTATCGATGAACATTAGAATTTTCTTGTTTTTTTTCTTCATCTCTTTATCCAGACTTTTAAGCCAATTGCAAAAAGCATCACTGGTCATCCAAGCCTTATGGTTGGACGTGTAATCTGTTGGCAGATTATTGACATTCTTAAAACATCGCGGTTTTTGATATTTTCCGATGATGAGTGGCTTTAGTTTGTAAGTCCCAGTACAATTTGTTCCCAGCAGTACTGTTAAGCGAAGTTTACTGTTTTCCCACCATTACATTTATCGCTTTTGAATGATAAGGTTCTGTCAGGTAAACATTTATAGAATAGTCCAGTTTCATCGGCGTTAAAGATGTCTTCGGGATCGTATCCGGTGGTCAGCTCTGCCAGTTTGTCTTTCCAATCATCACATACTTGTTCATTAACACTACCACTTTCACCGCATATTTTTCGAAAAACAACCTCGTTTCGTTTTTTGAAATTTTGAAGCCACCCGTTGCTAGCACGGAACCCTTCATGTCCCAATTCTACTGCAAACCGCTGAGCCTTTTCCTGAAGAATAGGGCCTCCGATTGGGATTTTTTTGTCTCGGCACTGTTTTAACCACTTTAACACACATTCCTCTACGTCTTTGAACTCGCATGATTTTAATCTTTTACTGTTTACATTTTCAAACCACTTTCTTCTGAAAACTTATCTTTAAATTTTGAAATTGTAGCCAATGTACTTGCGGGAATCCCGAACTTATTAGCTATGTCTAATTTTTTCGTCATGGGATTTTGGTCAACATAATTAATGATGTTTCGCTTTTCTGCGACCGATAAGGAACACTTTTTACGTTTCTGAGCCATTTTAACTTAAATCTTTAACAATAGTGACGAGCAGAGGTGTTTACAATACAAAACAACAATGATTACTGTACAAACAAAAGCGTGTCGAAACATGTCGAGACATGAATCACATTATAAGATTAAGAGTTATATTATTGGTGGAAACTTTATATAAAGGTTTTGGGTTGGCAAAATTCGTTAATTAGAGGTATGAATACTTTTTCTTGATAGTTGAAAATTCGTTATAAAGAGGTTGTACGCAAAGAATGTTCGCAATGTAAAGGTATATTTTATATTGACTCTTATGGACAATTCAAGGGGATTACGAAGAATTTGTTAAATCGAGGAAGTCGTTATATTGAGGTACGTTATATTAAGGTTGCACATATATATATATATATATATATATATATATATATATATATATATATATATATATATATATATATATATATATATATATACATAAAACTAATAGACAGAATTTCAGAGGTTAAAAGAAGCAAACAAATTTTTATCAAATAGTACTGAAAATAAATTGTGTGAATAAGTAAATTAGAATAAGCTTCATTATTAATGATGAATTTGTGAGTAGAAACATTAGTAGGTACAATCCAAATGTAAAAGGAATACCATTTGCTCTTCTCCGAAATCCTTGTGGAATATATTTGAATACAGTGTGACATCAACAATAAATATAATAACTGCTTCAATTACGCCGATGGCTTTTCACTATGTTTCCAGGGGACAAATTAACTATAGCTACGTTTATTGAAAACAGTTTAATGTATTACATGAATTGAACAAGGAAAATTCTTTAATAATTTATAAAATTGTCACAACTCTCTAAGTGAGCTGCTTATATGTATTCTGCGACGCGAAATCTACATTCACAATTCAACTGTGAATTATAGAAAACGTCAAGTCACCCCGACTCAAAATCTGCATTCAGCTGTTTCGATCTAATTAGATCTCACCAGTGCAGCTTATTTAACTCGGAGTGAATTATTAAAGTTCTAATAACTGTTCCTTAATACAAATCGCGGTCGGACAATTTTATAATTTTTTACTCATTCACTTTATGTAATATATTGATGATCTTGGTCAACTTCAGTATTTTTCATGATTTGATTTTGAAACAGTTCTATTCTATTTAACTTTGACAGAGCATTTTTGTGAAAAATGTTGTCAAGTGAGTTCGATATGTTATATATATACCTATATACCTATATATATATATATATATATATATATATATATATATATATATATATATATATATATATATATATATATATATATATATATATATATATATATATATATATATATATATATATATATATATATATATATATATATATATATATATATATATAATTATTCATTCGAATTGTTGTTGCCTGTGAACTATTTCTAATCTTTTGATAATTATTATCAATTACAGGCTTGTTGAATCTCAAAAAACTCGATTTTATTAAAAAGTTGACGTTTCGCCACGACATTCGTGCCTTTATCAAAACTTTTGAAAAAATTGAAATTTCTTTGACATTTATTGATTTGAAAAAATTTGAATAGAAAAAGACTACTATGTCTCACTAAAATTTTTTTCGGCTGTGGCCGTTCTTTGTTATTTATTACGTGCTATTCAGTATTATTCAATATTAACATTCAAATCTGTTATTATTAGATGGTAAGGGAAACCACAGAAACCTTTAATCACGTAATGTTCGAAAAAGGTTCAAATTATTTTGATTTTGAAAAGTCAAAGAATAAGGTACTATTTATCTTGTTTTCAAAAATTTCTCATTGCGGCTGTGGCCGTCTTCAGTTATTAATTACGTGCTATTTAGTCCAATATCAACAGACAGGTCTGTTGATATTAGATGGGAAGGGAACCACAGAAACCTTCACCCACGTAATGTACAAAATAGGTTTAAAATATTTGATTGATGTCTTTAAAAAGACATTACTTGTAATTTTGGAGATCACATGTTCTAGACTATACTTTCTTTTTAGAAAAATTGAAAATTCTAGATGTTTAGATTTTGTCTAAGAAGATGAGTTGTTAAGGTTAGAGTTTGTTTGTTTTGATTTATGCTGTTTCTTAGAAAAATTAAAGAATTAAATCTGCGTATATTGAACTCAAATGTTTGATATCTGTTCTATCATTTACGACTTTGTTTAAATTTTTTTGATTATGTAACATTTCTAAAATTTCTCTGCGTTTTTGATCTTTTTCTATTTCTAAAATTTTCGTGCTATTAAAGTTGAAAGTATGATTCTCATTGTTTTTATGTTTTATTAGTGCTGTGGTTTGTGTTCTGGTATATTTCTGTGCTTTTAGTCTTTCTTCTTCTTCTTCTAAATTTTGGAAAGTTATATATGTATATATATATATATATATATATATATATATATATATATATATATATATATATATATATATATATATATATATATGTCTTAAAATAATTTCAATAAACTGTACGTGGAAATTTGAATTGCATTGCAACAGAAATCCACGTCTATAACGCAGATGTTATTTCAGAATTTCATTTCTTATTCTAAAACTTGCATGTGGAAAGTGTAATAGAGTAAGGAAAACTAGGTAACCGGAACAGAACAGAAAAGTGATGGATGTGCCAGAAACAGAGGGATTATATCTGCGATCTCCCTTCCAGATTGAATGCCCTTGTTATAAATAGTATATAGATCAATGGTGTCGAATAACTCTTGAAGGAATGGGGGGAAAGGGCAGGCACATTCCTTCAATAGCCGAAGAAGCAACACAATAGGACCCTGCAAGTTCTCAGGGTGTCAGTTGAGCGCATCCATCATCATCTTACAATGCACCCTGTTGCAGCCTCAGTCGAATAATAATCGATATTTCTGTTATACTATTTTTTGAATTAAATATGTGTAGACATCGATCATGAATTAACGGAAACATTAAAGTCCTCATTGCTGTGTATGTTGTCGTTGTAATGCATATACAATACCATTTTTTGAATTCAAGTGTGATTTCAACTTATTATATATAAAGGGTGTAATACTTATGCATAACAGTTTGTTCCTTTTGCAGGATTCCCATGTCAATAATAAGTGGTAGATTTCTGTAACTGGCTTGATCGGTTGAAGAAATTCATCATCATTACAGTGAACTATATTTTATTCATTGTGGAGAAATTAAAATAATAGAAAATCCAGCATCCTATACCAAAAAATCTGATACCTGATAATTTTCATGAAACTATACTTTCAAATAATAAATACCCACATTTATTTAATTCTGTTCCAAATATTCAATTCTATTCAACAAGATATAGTTTTCCAGAAATTTCGGAATCAGTTAAATTTTAACAATATAATTATAATTAGATCCCAACCAGTCCTAAATTTCAGTGCAATGAGGTGCAATACTACAAATGTTGTAGATTCAGAAATGAACTCACCACAAGATAATTACTGGATATTTATGTAACTTATGACGGAATAACCATATAAAAACCCTTATGATCATAATAACTTTATTGAAAATTGTTAAAGTAACGACTGTTGCTTAGTGCATCGCTTCTACACTCATGAATTGTTCTAGATTTCTGCTACGTTCAGGACAAAAATTGTTGGAAACAAATAATACATTTTAAAATTTTAATTACAACAAAGAATTGCAATGCTTAAAATTGTATTATTATTTATATTTGAACCAGCACGACAGGAATTTTTTAAATACTTTCTGCAGTGGCTATATTCATACATTTCTTGGAAAACAACATAATATTTCAAAAGAGCCAACAGAAACTATAATTGAGCAACTTCAATAAACTCATCGTGGTGCCATCTTTTGAGCAATAGTTATATAGCTGCATTAAGTCTATGTTTTGGCTACCTGCGTACAGATCACGCCTTATATTTGAAGGATATAAATAATTGTCATTCCTTTTAGTCATTGAATATAGAGGGAACTAAAATAATATAGTTTTCCTTCTAGGGCAACCTGCGCACAGGGCAACTCTTATAAAGCACCATAAAAAGCACAAATGGTCTAATCATCATCTTTACTGAGAAATTTGAAATGGAAATAATGAAATCTTAAAACATTTTCAAAACAGAAGACTTTTTAAAAATAATTTAGACTCTCAAAAATACAATCAGAAACTACTTAATGATTATATAGGAAATAAAACGAGCTTGTGGGGAGGGATTGTATTAATTTAAAAATAAATTTTATATCCAAGCAAAGCGGAATTCAACACAATCAAGTACCTACACCGAATTTATGAGGCAAGATATCTTATAGTAGGGGATCCCAAGTAAGGTCGACCTTCACTCATCTGCTTACCGGATAAAAATTATTTTTTATCAAATTAAATATGTTTCTGAACACACGCCGACAGAACAAAAAGTATTTACTTTTTCAAATTTCACCGACGTGCTTGCCAAACGAACTCAACTCCGAAGGAAAGTATATAATATACACAATATGCTACAGCTAGGTTGCAAATACCTTTTTCTGGTCCCTATTACCTGGTTGCCGTGGTCCACGTCGATGAATTTTGAAAAAATAATTACTTTTAAAAAGAAATTAAATCTTATGTAAACTTTAGAAATTAATAGGCATACAAATTCCCAGAAGTTACTTAACAACCAATTGGATGTAAACAGCTTCCCCCTTCTTAACCTTTTCAATTCATGAAGGTAGTTTGTTCTTAGAATCCCAGAATGGATTCCCCAAATTTATAATTGTACTTTGCAAAACTTGCATTAAATGTTTTAGTTTGAAATTCGCACCTGAAAAGCTGTAGTGTCAGCGAAATGCTATGTGCAACTGTTGTTGTTTTATTATATGTGAAAATCGTTGAACTGAGACTTTCATTTCTCAAACATGTTAATTACTTTTTGTAATTTTAATCAATTATAGCGATAAACATTTTTTTTACGGCAACCCTGTCGGTGTGCCTTCAGAAATGTATTTTATTTGATGAAAAATAATTTTTATCCGGTAAGCAGATGAGTAAAGGTCGACCTTACTTGGGATCTCAGAGAATTTCAAAGCAGCTTAGTAGTACAAATAAACTTAAAAACTTATTTCCATAGTAGAAATTAGGTAATAGATAATAATGATCCCCTACTAAAAATTGAAAATATATTAAATATATGATAGTCTTCAATAAATAAATGTATATAAATGAAGAATCTCTCTAGAGCTCTTTGAATGATGTTTGGGTTCACATATTCATGTGCAAAATTGTTTTCATCAATTAATTTTGTAAAATTTACCAATATAAATTAACTTAAAATTGAATTGACTATGAATTGATTTAAACTAATGAATAGGAAATATTAATCTTATATTGAAGTACTATCTGATAATAATCAATAGCAGCTTTTCCATTAAATATAATTCAACTTTGTGGTACAAAGGGAACCGAAAACTTTTTATAGGATTTTAATAGTGGGACCGACAAAAAGAAGTTTTCAGCAATCCTCCTCTCCCCTTTTCCAAGCGAAGCCACTCACTAAGTGATATACGGGATAATATTAAAAAAACTAGTGAGCACAGTGAGCAGCAGAGCTTCATCACAAAAAGGTTGTATTTTTCGCGGGAAATGCATCGCTTCGAGATTCGATTCTAACGGATTGAATTAAATTTTGAAAAATCACTCTTAATACCGAATTAAAAAGTAGAAATTAATTAATTGCATTGTGGTTGAGGAAAAAAGATGAAACCAACGAAAGAACATTCCTCAATATCAACTCAATCCACGTAACAAATTTCAACCCTCTATAGTAAAAAAAATCGAGAAGTATTTACTCAATATATTTGTTTTGGGTAGGCCATTATCAGTTGGAAAACTCTTGATAATGGGTTTAGTAGCCCGAAATAAATATGTCGGTATAGCGATTTTAGTGGAATCAAGCCAAGAGTTTTAAATAGTTGATGGAATCCGTCGTTACTACGTGATAATTTAACATGATGAACAAAACTAAATTTGAATTTACTACGTTTATTATCACAAAATATTTTGTGACATAGTTTTGTTCACCAAGAGTTTTACTTTAGTTGCTTTATGATTTTGTATTACTTTTCAAGCTAGGTCTTTATTAAAATTCTTTTTAATGTTTTGCATTTCATTCTATATATATTCTTGTGAGGTTCTCAATATATCTATACTTATTTATACCTGAGAAGAGGGTTATCCATTCTTCAGATTCCGGAATCTAAAGTAATTCAATAACTTTACCCTTAAATATTCCAGAAAATGCACGTCGTAACTTTGTTAGCGGACTAATTATGTTTTGGCTTCTTTCAGTTTGGCTTAACGTCCACTCCATCTCGAACATCTTTAATCTGCAGTCATTTATCGAATTTAAGGATATCTTTCATCTTTCCATCTCCATGGGACGTATGGATCATATCTTTAGTTAGTACTCGTATAACTTATTTTCAATTTAAAAATCAACTCTTCTCTCATTGTTCATGCGAGTGAAGATTAATTTAGTGCGTGGTCATTTTCTATTTGATATGTAGAGTCGTTTGAATAAAAGTTTTTGTTCACCATTGGACTTTTAAACTAGTACTTTTTCCATCATATATTTGCTACCAGACTTACACAATATCCAAGGACAGTGGGTGGGGATCTCTCTGCACCGGAGACGTTACATTATACTTTTCCACCATGGAAGTTACATAAAAGTATTTATGTCTACCCGTTTTTGCAATTTCGCATTTGCATTTTTGTGAAAATGTGTTTAAATAGATCATAACATACTTTTGAAAAAAATAAAATGCTATGGAGTGGAATCTCTTCTCAACTAATACGATCCTACCTATTTGAAAGAAAACAAAGAACAGTGGAAATGAATGAATAAATCAGATATTGTAATTATTAAGTAAGGTGTACCACAAGGTTCAATCTTAGGTCCACTACTATATATTTTATATACGAATGAGATGCAATCACTGATACAAGATAACATCATCATGTACGCTGACAACACAACGATTATCTTCAAAAAACAGAGTACTGAAGAAACGAAAAATAGGGCAATAAGAGTTCTTGAACAATTAGATAAATGGTTTTTGGCAAATGGACTTCTGTTGAATGTAGAGAAGACACAGTTGATAAAGTGGGATAGATATGAATCAGACAACTCAAATATTGAACTAGAATATAACAACACTAAAATAAAACCCGAATCAAGTGTGTCTTTTCTGGCCTTAACAATGGACAGTAGATTGGACTGGAAAGATCACATAGACAAAATATCGAAATCAATGGCACAATACAGCTACGCACTAAGAGTATTGAGCCTAAATGTGGGCGAAAAAAACAGCGTTAATTGCATTTGTTCAATCAAAAATCAGATGTGGCATTGTTTTGTCGGGAAACTCAACTCATGTAAAGCGCTAACTGTTGATGCAAAAAAAGATGTCTGAGCTATATTTTTAAGGTAGAATATAGAGAAAGCTGTAAACCAATATTTATTCAAAATAAAATACTAACAATAACTTGCATATATATTCTGGAATCGATATTTGTAAAAAATAATTATGGATTTTTTGAAAATTCTATTCCTAAGCATGAATACAACACAAAAATAAAGATGATCTCACACCAGGTTTGACTAGGCTCAGCTATCTACACAGGAATGCCCCATTTCACTTGAAACAAGTGTGGAATGTCCTACCTCTAGCATCAGAAATTTGTCCATTAACAGTTGGAAAGACAAATTAAAAGGAATTCTCATAGACAAAGCATTATAATGAAATCTACCTTGAATGTGTTGTATGCTGCTTTGTTTAAAAATGTTTTATTTACCTATTTTACTTAGTCCCAAATTGTATTGTAGGTATTGTATGGTGGCGTAGACTATCTGTTTGTTATTACGTATGTATATATAAGGCGAAATATTTTTAATTTTGTATGACGTGCTCAACGCCCTATACAGGGTATTTTACTGATTAAATAAATGCTCTTATTTCTTTCAAATATCTATTAAAAAGAGCTTCAAAAAAAACTGCACCAATAAAAATATCTAATTAGGTTTATTTGCCAAAATGACCTGAAACTCTGAATATAGAATTGTATAATGACATTATGGTGTTCTCAGGCAAGGAAATGAAATTGAAGACATATAATTGTTTAACTAAAATCAGTTAGGAAAAGAGCAATATTGTGTTATGGTCGTAATGTGTATTTTTATCGTTTTGCAATATTGACATAATGGTTAATTTTGACAATCACTTAGAATTTTGTTACTATTTCACTGTATTTTTTCTAATCCGATCATATTATCATTCGAAATGATTAAATAGTTGATGGAATCCGTCCTTACTACGTGATAATTTAACATGATGAACAAAACTAAATTTGAATTTACTACGTTTATTATCACAAAATATTTTGAAAAATATAACACTGCGATTGCAATTTCGGTCACTAGACCATCATCGGGCAGATTGAGTTAAGAACTGAATACAGAATAATTATATATTTGCGCTTACGGGTGGGAAAGGATTATTGCAGGTACCTAAATAGACAAGAGAAACATATTTCAAGAACCGCTAATCGAGTGAATTTCACAAATTGGTACAATAGAATGTTCTTAGAAAAGTCATTATTGTTTAAATACACTAAATATAGGAGAATATATCAAGTCAATCTGGTCGTTCAGCAAGATATCTTTTGCATTATTATTGAGTTTAAAAATTTCTAATGATTCTAAGTAAGTAAGTAAGTTTGGTTCCTTTCGGTGATTTGTGCATGATTTGAAAATGATCTATTTGTGGATATGGGTGGTGGTTTTCACGGCAATGATTTGAAAACGTTGAATCCGTTTTATTTTTCAAAAAAGATTGTTGGTGTTCTTTAAATCTTGTCTTGAACGATCGACCAGTCTGACCTATATATACTCCTTTACATACAGGACAAATCAACTCATATAAACTCCTGAACTTTCAAATTTTGAAGTGATATCTTTGGCATTGAATAAAAATCCTGAGAGTTTTGTCTTAGGTTTGAAAGCAATTTTAATATTACATTTAGGTATGGCATTAGCAACTTTTTCTGTTAGAGGACCAAAATATGTTAAAGATGTGAATTTTTCCGATTTTTCTACTTTTAATTGGGGATATATGCTGTTGTACGATGGTTGATTACGTTTCTTGTTTATCATTTTATCTATCAAACTTGTATGAAAACCATTATTTGACGCAATTAGTTTTATAGTCGAAATTTCTTTCGCTAAATTTGTTACGGATAATGGAAATGGATCATTGAATTAAAAGCTGAATGTTTATGGGAAAGAGGATGATTTGAATCCGACGGAATACATATATCCGTGAAAGTTGGTTTTCTATATATATCGAAACTCAAAGTATTATTATTAAGATAGTTAAATCCAAGAAGTTTATTTGTCGATCCAAAACGTAATCAACTAGCGTACAACAGCATATATCCCCAATTAAAAGTAGAAAAATCAGAAAAATTCACATCTTTAACATATTTTGGTCCTCTAACAGAAAAAGTTGCTAATGTCATACCTAAATGTAATATTAAAATTGCTTTCAAACCTAAGACAAAACTCTCAGGATTTTTATTCAATGCCAAAGATATCACTTCAAAATTTGGAAGTTCAGGAGTTTATATGAGTTGATTTGTCCTGTATGTAAAGGAGTATATATAGGTCAGACTGGTCGATCGTTCAAGACAAGATTTAAAGAACACCAACAATCTTTTTTGAAAAATAAAACGGATTCAACGTTTTCAAATCATTGCCGTGAAAACCACCACCCATATCCATAAATAGATAATTTTCAAATCATGCACAAATTACCGAAAGGAACCAAACTTACTTAGAATCATTAGAAATTTTTAAACTCAATAATAATGCAAAAGATATCTTGCTGAACGACCAGATTGACTTGATATATTCTCCTATATTTAGTGTATTTAAACAATAATGACTTTTCTAAGAACATTGTATTGTACCAATTTGTGAAATTCACTCGATTAGCGCTTCTTGAAATATACTCCTCTTGTCTATTTAGGTACCTGCAATAATCCTTTCCTTCCCGTAAGCGCAAATATATAATTATTCTGTATTCAGTTCTTAACTCAATCTGCCCGATGATGGTCTAGTGACCGAAATTGCAATCGCAGTGTTATATTTTTCAAAATATTTTGTGATAATAAACGTAGTAAATTCAAATTTAGTTTTGTTAATCGAAATGATTAACTTGAAAAGGAAAATTGGAGTTTCTATGTCTCTCCACTAATTAAGTGTTACTATATTGATCTGAATGGTTATAATCGAAACTTCATTCGTAACCTCTTATTGTAAAACTGAAAGTTTGGATATATAAGTAAAGTAAAACTTACCTTATATACCATATTGAACAATGTAATTATCAATCACAAATCACATTACCCGAAGTCTATGTGAAACTGGTATCTATACTGTTATTGTTATAGAATTCAAATTTAAATTGATGAAGTATTCGGCAGATAAGGAAATTATTAAGAATATCCTGGAATAGGTTTCATTATTTATTATCATAATGCTTACTTCATAACAATTATTAGTAAATAGAAATAGAGGACAGTATACATTCAAGTTAAAGCACCTAATGAAATGAAAACAATAATTTCATGGTGCATGAAGGATCATGAATATATTTTTACAACACCTATCATAGATTTTGTGCTAAAAAATGAACACAACTTCTTGATCACTAAAAACAATTGCACATAACTGAAAATTATATTCACATTGGAAAAAAGATTGAAATAAATTTTTTTTAAATCAGTAATAGAACTGCCTAAGGTATTCTTACAAGATATCTAATTATAATGATATCTAAATGTACTAAATAGTATAAAACATACAAAATTGTATGAGACAATGGCATAATGAGAGATCTTGTACATCAATATAAAAATTGTTATCAGTATCAATCATAATAAAAGTTACATTTAGTTCTTAACTTCTAGCCATTATACTAACCGACTTGGGAACATGTGAAACTATATTTACACAATTATATTACATAAAGGTAAATGAAGAAATAAATAAACTGACTTCAACCCTGTATATTATCAAAACTGAGAACTAATAGGGCAAAAATGTTATATAAAATTTGTAAACCACACAAATTTAGCTACAACTATCACTAAATTTCATATCTAACTATAAGCACCATAAATGTTTGACATTGTTTAATAATTTATTTTATCAACAAAATAACCAGATATTCGATAAATCATATTATTCATTTTATACTTATGCAATAATGATTTTTTTATAATTTAATTTAGTCTTTAATCAACTACTAAATGGCACATTTATATATAAAATCACATTGTTTTGTTTAGTTGAAATCAGCTTTAACGGTTCTTGGAAACTACGTATATGTTATAGTAAAGTTTTAGTTTAGAAAAAGAAAACATGATTCTTCTGTCCAACAGAAAAATATTTGCTAGTTAACTGCAATTAATATGTACAATGCTGTTCTTGTTAGATTTATTCAGCTGTATGCAATGAAGCATTAAATCCAGTTTAATTCCTCAAAACACTATAAACCATAAAAAAAAATTGTGAACACTTCAACTTTTTATTTCTAATGTAGTATGACTTCAACATAAACTAATAGAAAATAATGTTTTATTAGTTGCCAAATTGAACGTTTGGTGTGTCTGTAAGAATAGTTACGGAAATATAACTTGTTTGTAGAAAAAAAATCTTTTACGCTAGAAGAAGTGTCATCAGAATCATTATAATTTTCTTTAAGAAACTTTTAATCTGGCAGTGATTATTCCATAATATGTTGAGTTTTGATTAAGTGCAAGTATATATTATGGTTCAAAATTGATTCAGATGTACTTTGAGTTATCCAAAAAGTTTAATCTATTCTGAATAATTTTTATACTTTTACAGATCAAAAGGGTCTAAAAATTAATGTTCATGACAATCAAAACTGAAATTGAGAATATATTTTCCGCAGTCAGTATGATGATCAGGTCAAACATTCAAAAAACACACTAATGACTTCTCTAAGAAAAGTGAAAGAATTAGCTGAACATACAGATTTTTCTTTATGTGGTAATATAATTATATATATATATATATATATATATATATATATATATATATATATATATATATATATATATATATATATATATATATATAAATATATATATACAGGGTCACTCACGGTGGATGGTAGGTTAGACGTTTACGGAGAACGGGACATGGGATTATTCTGAAAATTTGGTTTCATGGGTAATTGAATTTGCTCTATCGATCTAAAATAATAGTAGCGCTGCGGCGTTGCCGCTTATACTAAAAAGTAGCAGCAACTGTGAAATTTCAAATGAGACACCCTATATATTATTCCATTTTTTGCATCTCTACCATTTTTCAATTGTTTTTGTATGATACTTCCCTATACCTATCTCCAGAGGTTTTCGAGAAATTAAATGGTTTCCTCATTTTTTTGTGCAAAACATAGCTTCAATTAAATGTTCATTACTAAGGTATTTAGATTCGTAAGACGCTGAAATTTTAGGCATAGTTTACCAAAGTCCGACGTATTAGTAATATTCAAAGGAATTTGTTCTCCATTATACAGGGTCCTTCAAAATTTGCGATTTTAACGATAAATACAAAAATGGTAAAAAGTGCATTTTTTCAAATGTAATACCATGTATATTATTGAATATCTCGGAAGAAAATTGAAATTTCTTTCAAATGATGTGTCATGTTCCTATACCTAAAAAGTCAGGTTTCCGAAATAAAAGCAAGTTTCTATAAAAAACGGATTATTTTGCCATATTTTGTATTAGGTAGCTATGAAATGTCAAGAAAGATGTCATTATGAAAATTTGACAATTAGTCCATCAACAATAAAACGTTCGCGCGTTCATTAACGAAAATTTGATTTGAAAACAATCAAAATGGAAGGCAATAACTATTCTCATGAACTTTTGATGAAGCTATTTATTGTACATGGTCAATGTGACCAAATAATAGCAAGAACATGCAGAAGAGTCAATAAAATGCATACCTATCAACAACCAATAAACGAGAGAAAATTTGTACGTTTACAAAATAATTTTATCACTTATGAGTCAATACTGAAAGCGAAACGAAATTTACCAATACCTGTTACTTTCGTTTCGCTTTCAGTATTGACCAATAAGTGACAGAACTATTTTGTAAACGTACAAAATTTCTCTCGTTTATTGGTTGTTAATAGGTATACATTTCATTGAATCTTCTGCATGTTCTTGCTATTATTTGGCCACATTGACCATGTACAATAAATAGCTTCATCAAAACTTCATGAGAATAGTTATTGCCTTCCATTTTGATTGTTTTCAAATCAAATTTTCGTTAATGAACGCGCGAGCGTTTTATTGTTGATGCACGAATTGTCAAATTTTCATAATGACATCTTTCTTGACATTTCATAGCTACCTAATACAAAATATGGCAAAATAATCCGTTTTTTATAGAAACTTGCTTTTATTTCGGAAACCTGACTTTTTAGGTATAGGAACATGATACATCATTTGAAAGAAATTTCAATTTTCTTCCGAGATATTCAATAATATACAGGGTATTACATTTGAAAAAATGCATTTTTTACCATTTTTGTATTTATCGTTAAAATCGCAAATTTTGAAGGACCCTGTATAATGGAGAACAAATTCCTTTGAATATTACTAATACGTCGGACCTTGGTAAACTACGCCTAAAATTTCAGCGTCCTACGAATCTAAATACCTTAGTAATGAACATTTAATTGAAGCTATGTTTTGCACAAAAAAATGAGGAAACCATTTAATTTCTCGAAAACCTCTGGAGATAGGTATAGGGAAGTATCATACAAAAACAATTGGAAAGTGGTAGAGATGCAAAAAATGGAATAATATATAGGGTGTCTCATTTCAAATTTCACAGTTGCTGCTACTTTTTAGTATAAGCGGCAACGCCGCAGCGCTACTATTATTTTAGATCGATAGAGCAAATTCAATTACCCATGAAACCAAATTTTCAGAATAATCCCATGTCCCGTTCTCCGTAAACGTCTAACCTACCATCCACCGTGAGTGACCCTGTATATATATATATATATATATATATATATATATATATATATATATATATATATATATATATATATATATATATATCATGACATTTTTGACAAGCTCGCAAAACAACAACCTGAGATGATACTTGAAAACTCAATTCCTCATTCAGTATAAATTAATATAAGAAACTCTAAAAATTCAGTAGAAGTATTTAAAGAAACATATACCTATTTTCCAATTTCACATTAAAGCACAGCATCAATGCATTTTAGAAGTACTCAACTGTGTCGTCTCACTACGTTTTGGGGGAGGTGGGGGTGGTCTTTTTGACCTGCCATAATCACATGATGCCCTAATTTCACTATTTCTGTGAATTGGGCTAGTAGCATATTCTGCTACCATATCAGGATTTTCCCTATAAATATTTTCATAAACATTATTAGGACCATAGTGCTCCTGCACCCAGTTGGATACATTATGTTCTTTATAGTCAGGCAAGAGAACTGGTGGATCTCTAAAACCCAAAACTTCATGAGGAGTTGTAGCGGGTTCTAGTTTACATTTTTGAGCAACTTGCCATTTTTTCCTCATAACTCTTTGAAGATCTTTTAAAAAATCATGAGGAGGATCTGCAAGCTTCTTAGGGCTCGACAACTTGGTTGATTCAGATCTTTTGGGCGGTGAAGGTCTTTTTGGTAAAGGAGGTACTTCTTGGGGAGTTAAATTGAAACTAATTTTTTTATTATTCTTCTTTGGGCTTGTTGGTTCTTGGAAGGCTACTTTGCGCTGTAAATTAGGGGAATTCTTGGCCTGAAGATCAGCCATATACGACGTCATACCATAAATAGAATTACCACCTGATGAACTTGAACTATTGGAAGCTATGCTGTTTGACGAAATTTGCCTAGGTAAGGAAGACTGCCTTAATGAAGATCTCAGACCATTGTTGTTGTTGAAACTAGAACCTGGAAGTGTTGTGCTCTGCCTATTAATATATTGTGGAGGATTCACGTAAGCTGGAGGTTGGGCGTAACTATTCGTATTGTAAATTTGTTCATTTATGTTTCTGTCATGATTTTGTGCTTGAATTTGACTATTCTGTATAGAATGGGTAGGACTAAAAGTTGCTGGGGGGTTGAGTTGCGTAGGAGTACTACAGTTAGATCCAGAATTCGAGACTGGAGGACTGAAGCACGGAGTATTCAATCTCGAATGAGTAGGAGTTGCATCTGGCGACATTTGAGTAGGAGTTCGATTTGGGCTTAAAACATTCGTTGGTGTAGATGCCGAACTACTGCTCTCTTTCCTACGTTTAATAGTGCCGTTATCCTCCCCTGGTGGAGGTGGTAGTGACATAAGCGAGAGCTGGCTTCCGGTGAGCTCTGAACCTGTCATCGGGGGAAGGTCACTTGGATTCGGCGGTGGCGGTAAACTATCGAGTGATAGATTGGAATTGTATACCTCTGGTGGAGGAGGGGGTAACTGATACGATGTTGAATCGTTGATTACTTCTACTTCACTTGTCTCTGGAGGCGGCGGCGGTGGCAGTGAAGTGATTGAGTCAGTCTGAAAAAAATTAAACATTTTAATCACTTTTGTATAATAGTCAAAATATAATGAAAAGATCTTCAATGTTTCTTGCCTGGCAAACTGAAGATTTTGCAGGTTAAATTAGAGAAACAGATGCACTTAATATATTTCAGAACTATAATTCTTTATTGAAAAGTACACTGAAAGCATCGAATATATTATCTCAGTTTATATTATGTTCGTATAGTATCACAATTAGGCAATGTATCACACGATGAGAAACGATTTCTAAACATAAATGATTTTTAAAGGGATAAAGTTGTTGAAAACATCAAATAGAAATAAGTATAAATCAATAGATTTTTATAACTGAAATCACTTAGTTTAACATAATATCATAAAGTATTCATCTATCCAGGTAACAGTACTCTCAAAGTATCATATTTCCAACAACAGAAATTTGTGCAATAGGCTTTTATCATTCAATTTTTTAGAAGGAACAAATAGAAATAATTTTATGATTGCTTGTTGAAATATAATCAACCTGATTTATTCCATATATATTGCGTTTTTTCATGATAACTAGTATTCTTTATCAGAATGTAAAAGAAAATTGAAATTTTAAATGTTTTAAGTTACTTACCATAGAGGAAGGAATGTCCATTGTAGGTGACAGAGGGCTGACTGGACTCCTTACGGATATACCACTAGGAGATAAATCATTGAATGGCGAGCTCCTTTCGCCAAATGGTGAAGCCTTTTCTCTAACTGGTGTACTGCATAAAGGAGTTGAATTTCCACTACTTCTACTTCCCATGGATTCTACAGAGCCCCTTGTTTTGTATGATAACTGTCTCTTCAAAGTTCCAGAGTTAGAAGATTCATCAGAATTGTTAGATTTTCTTCTGCTATGCCGACGAGTGAGAGTGCCCGTATTAGTGTAGGTATGATTTGGGGATGACACAGTTGTTGCATCTACCTCATCTCTCGTCTCACCAACTTCTTTCAGTTGTCGTGTAATATTAGTCAACGGTAAACTAGGTTTCATAGACGGTTTTCTTTTGATGGTACCTGGAAGGAGCAATATGAAATTATGGCTCGAGTGATTACCGCGTAACTCATTTGAATCAGGTCATTATTTTTTTGTTTATTTTTAATTTTGCTATTTTTAGAAAAATGTTTTCTTGATATAACTGATCTCTATCTTTCAACTTTATGACTTAACTTATACCTAACTTAAAATGTCGTGAATCCTTGTGGAAAATTTTTTTAAGCTGAAATAGGTCTTCGAAAAAATTTTTTTCTTAACATCAATGTCTGCAGATCATATAAATCAAAATATCATCTTCAAGAAAGTATTAAATATTCAGAATAGTTTTAATTTTAGATTTTTTTCATGTTATAGATAAAGATGTAAATCAAAATACTTTCTTCGAGTATTAAATATTCAGAATAGTTCAGTTAGTTTCCAGGTTGACTTGTTCATGTTATTGATAGATGAACATCAAACAAAAAAAAAGTATTTCAATCTAACTGTGCCATTGAAAATGCAAGTAAATTTTCATAAGTTTCGAATATGAATTTGAAGAAAAGGATACAATTCCTTTTGTGAGTCCTCATACATTTTCAACATTCACTGCAAAACCTGCTATTATAAATATATGAGGGAGTGACAAAAAACATAGATAAATCTTTCAAGACATTTTGTATGATGGCAGTATTATTTTGTTGATAAAATAGTAAGTCATGGATATTCATAATAGTTTTGAAGTAACATCATATAATACAGCCCAAAGTAAATTGAAATGATCTATTTCTTAGTGAGTATTATTTAGTTAGTCTACTCTTTTCTATAACAATGTAATTATAGTACTCTGGAAGTAGCTATATCTTAATATGCATAGTTTCAGGACAATGAATACTGAATTAATTGAGACAACAACGAGGCCTATTACAGTCCAAGCGGTCTTGTTGTCTTATCGAAATTTTATTTAATTGCAATATTATGGAATCATTTTATAAATATTTAAATTCACCAAACTGCTAATACTCATGTGTTTTGTGTATAAATTGGATTTTAGGGTTTAAAGATTATGGATCATTATAAGAGTCTAAATCTTCATTTTGATCAATAGTTTCAATGATTGATGGCAAATAATGGCAGTCTGTAAGAATACATAAATAAATAAATAAAAGGAGTTTGGTTATAGTATAATATCCCGATATAAAACGACCTTCACCGAGATGCTTATTCAATGAAACGTATTTTATATTTAATTTAATATGTCAATAAATATAATGCATATGGGTTGCATAGCAAATTTCAGTCCAGAGTATATTTAATTAATAATAAAAAAAAATTTTTTTAAAAACATTTCACCGGTATGATTATTAGATAAATTCTATACCAATCGAAAGTATGAAGCCCATAGAATAAGCAAACGTTAGGTTGCCTATTCTTTTCCGGTCACAACTATCGGGTTGCCAGGTATAAACAGGTAAATCTATACTAGCATTTTGCAACGGTCTGTTTATTGAATGAAAATTAAATGAAATTTAAGATTATTTTATTCTGAACACGGTGGTATAGGGTTGCCTGCGAAAAATCCGTCCAGAATTGCGGTTGTCGAATTTTAAAAAGTAAAATATTGCTCCGAGTGAATGTGTGCGACTGAGAGGTCCCAACCAACCATCCCATGCGATAGAAGAGGACACAGCATAGCAGCTGTTTAAAGTCCGCCCATTTAAAAAAAGAGAGTGGGCATGCTATTTGAGCTTGGAAAAGAAAAGGATAGCGATAGACTCGTAGATACTATGCATCATTTTGGAGTAGTTTATTATTTAAATAGAGAAATAGTTATTTAATTTATTTTTTTTAATCAATTAATTATTTATGTGTGTATATTTTTTGTGACACTAAAGAATATATATATCTTTAGTAAAAAAGAAGGTTATAGTGATACATATATAATACTACCCTGATTAAAAATATTGATTGAAAAAAATTGTAAACATTTACTACATGCAAATTATAAATCTATATATGTAAACAGAGAAATTGTATTTAAAGTGTTTTTTTTACGAAAAGCTAACTTTAATACACAGTTTTTAAAAGTTTCATCATTAAAATCAATTATTTCATCATCCGATTCACACAAAAAACACTTTTTTGCCATTTTTTCCAACAATAAATAGTAGCACGTTTTTTCAATTGTATCTATAGCGACACTCTACTCCAAAATGATGCTATACCTGGCAACCCGATAGTTGTGATCGGAAAAGAATAGGCAACCTAACGTTTGCTTATTCTATGGGCTTCATACTTTCGATTGGTATAGAATTTATCTAATAATCTTAATTTGCTAGGCAACCCATATGCATTATATTTATTGACATATTAAATTAAATATAAAATACGTTTCATTAAATAAGCATCTCGGTGAAGGTCGTTTTATATCGGGATCTTAGACTATTATGTTTTATTCAGGAATCTTTTATCCTTTCCTAAGTTATCTTGAGGTTTAAAACTACAGATCTAAAGATTTGGAAGTCTAAGGTATCACACCAGGAGAAATAAATTTCAGCGTAGGTTGGTTCAAGTAGCGATAAAAAGCTTAATATGATTCAGAACTTCTTCAGTTCCATTTATTATATCAAAACTACTTTCTTTCGAAACTCTTTACTGTTATAACTAGGTACATTATCTTACCCATTGGAAATTCCGAGTCAAATGCGTTTTCACAACTGGACGGAGCTCCATCACTCATACATCCACTGGAACTGGAGCTACTGGCTCTACTATGTCTACCTGAACTAATTTCACTGGGAGCTGAGTAAGTTTCGCTTTGTGTGCCATAACCAGCTTCACTACTCTGGTACCTGTAAAAAACATCGTTATAAAATGAATTTGTTGAAGAACTTTATTTTGTAATATAGTGTGATAATAAGAAGACAATATGAATACTTGTGGACATGCAAGCCTTCCTATACAAAAAGGAGGAATCAAATATGAAGGCCTACCACGAAGAACAGTGAAGCGAATTAGAATTTGAAAACAAAATCTAGAAACCCATGGTTCTATACCTTATTTTTTGATTAGAGATAAAATAATCAATTAATGTAATATAGTTTAAGAAATAATGTTTAAGGAAACAATTTTGAGGACCTACCCTTGTGTTGGCGTAGTCACATTTGAGGGTACTGCGATTGAACTAACAGAACAACTTCTGGCGTGGGCCAGTTGATCTAAGTCTTCTTGTGCCAATTCCTCCATAAGGCTCCTGTAGTTATCCATCAATTGTTTTCCGTACTTTGCAATCCTCATGCCTATCATCCACCTCTCAAGTGATTGATGATCTTCTGCACAGAGATATTTAATGTATTTTGTCGACTTTGGTTCTTGCAGTCTAGGATGTTTTATTGCAAAACAATAATCAGATGGGGCTTTATATTTTTTCTTCCAGCCCAAACCATAATATATCTGTAAATAGAAAACATAATTAAATAGAGTTACTGAATTTGTAATAATGTTGATATCACTTTCCCCCTTAAGATCAATGCATTGAACAAAATGCAAGTATTTCTCTCAAGTAATAAGTGAACAATGAATAGGCTACTAGTTGAATATTAGGGGCCGTAACTTTCAGATTTACTATAAATTCTATTATATTGTGACACATCTTCCGCCTCTACCGAAGTTGAGAAGAAACGACGAAACGAGGTCCTGAACTAACAAAAATGGTTTGTTGTAGATGTACACAAAAGATATATTTTTGTGATGTAGTTGAATTGCAATGAAATTTTATTTTAGAAATTTAACTAGATTCTTCAGTTGACTGACTTCTTCTTTCGTTCAATCATATACTTATTATTTATTCCAAAATAAGTGTATCGCTTTTATAGAAATATTGAGAAGAGTTTGAAATTTTTTTTCTCCTATATATACCTAGGTATATCTTATATTCAAAAATGGATGTTTGGAATATTATACATACATACATATATATATATATATATATATATATATATATATATATATATATATATATATATATATATATATATATATATATATATATATATATATATATATATATATATATATATATATATATATATATATATATATATATATATATATACAGGGTGATTCACGGTGGATGGCACATTAGACGTTTCTGGTGAACCATACAACGGATCCCTTTGAAAATTCAATGGAGGGCATAATCGGACATTCTCTACCCAACTAATCGGTAATGCGGTGTTGCCACTTCTATAAGAAAGTAATAGCAACTTTGATTTTATAAATGGAACCACCTGTGTATTACATTATTTTTAGAATCTCCAACAATTTCCTAAAAACTTTTCATAATATTTCCCTATACCTATCTGTTACCGTTTTCGAAATAAAAATTATTTTCGCTTTTTTTTGTCGGAAATCAAGACCTCTAAAAACTCTGATATCTTTGAGCTAAGAAATACAATGATATCGAAATTTCGGATTAAGTTTGTTTATACCTAGGGGCTTCGTACACTTTAGCCCAATTTTCGTTATTTCAATACAGGGTGGTCAAAAAATACAGTTATTTCGTTAGCTTGGAAAAGTGACTATAAGTTGGTTATTTCAAATGGAATACCCGGTATATTATTACAAATTCGGAAAGCTGCCAGAATTTCCTTTTTATCTATGTATATCATACCTATACCTAACTAGTCAAGTTTCGGACTTATGAGCACTTATTTGTGAAAATGTTCTTTGAACATGGTATCCCCTTGGTATTTGCTAAGCATGTCATGATTATCTACTATTTGGCAGTAACGTTGTGACAATCTACTAATAATATCGAAACTTTCATCACTTCAGAAGTTGGAAATACCTTCAGAAACGATGGAAAAAATTTATTGAAATGAAGTTCTTATGAATTTGTTTATTATTTTTGGACAGTGTGATAAAATTATCAGCAGGACATGTAGAAAGTTCAATGAAATGTCTCCGAATCTACCGCCAATGAACCTCAAGAAATTTATACGAATTCAGAACAATTTCAAAATGTTTGGATCAACTTTAAAAGCACTAAGAAATGTACATCGGCCCGTAACTTCGGAAGACAACCAAATTAATGTCCTATCATTTTTTCACGCATTTCCGGAGTCATCGATAAGAAGTGCTGAAGAAGATTTTGGCTTAAAATATTCATCTGTTCAAAGAATCTTGCAAAGACATAACATGCATGATTACAAATTCACCAAAATTAAAGCAATGAAGCCTCAATACCCTCAACAGAGAGTTGAATTTTGTGAAATGATGTTGGTACGCATTCATTTTTTTAAAATAAAATGATTTGGACTGATGAATCAAAATTTTCAAGAGAAGGAATTTTCAATAGAAAAAATTGTCATTTTTGGTGCAGTGAAAATTTCACAAAAGAAGCCGGATATCATTCGTATAAATTTCTTGAGGTTCATTGGCGGTAGATTCGGATACATTTCATTGAACTTTCTATGTCCTGCTGATAATTTTATCACACTGTCCAAAAATAATAAACAAATTCATAAGAACTTCATTTGAATAAATTTTTTCCATCGTTTCTGAAGGTATTTCCAACTTCTGAAGTGTTGAAAGTTTCGATATTATTAGTAGATTGTCACAACGTTACTGTCAAATAGTAGGTAATCATGACATGCTTAGCAAATACCAAGGCGATACCATGTTCAAGGAACATTTTCACAAATAAGTGCTCATAAGTCCGAAATTTGACTAGCTAGGTATAGGTATGATATACATAGATAAAAAGGAAATTCTAGCAGCTTTCCGATTTTGTAATAATATACAGGGTATTCCATTTGAAATAACCAGCTTATAGTCACTTTTCCAAGCTAACGAAATCACTGTATTTTTTGACCACCCTGTATTGAAATAACGAAAATTGGGCTAAAGTGTAGGAAGCCCCTAGGTATTAACAAACTTAATCTGATATTTCGATATCATTGTATTTCTTAGCTCAAAGATATCAGAGTTTTTAGAGGTCTTGATTTCCGACGAAAAAATACGAAAATAATTTTTATTTCGAAAACGGTAACAGATAGGTATAGGGAAATATTATGGAAAGTTTCTAGGAAATTGTTGGAGATTCTAAAAATAATATAATATACAGGTGGTTCAATTTGAAAAATCAAAGTTGCTACTACTTTGTTATAGAAGTGGCAACACCGCATTACCGAAAATATTTTAGTTGGGTAGAAAATGTCCGATTATGCCCTCCATTGAATTTTCAAAGTGATCCGTTGTATGGTTCACCAGAAACGTCTAATGTGCCATCCACCGTGAATCACCCTGTATATATATATATATATATATATATATATATATATATATATATATATATATATTTATATAATTATCTATATATTATGTATATATATATATATATATATATATATATATATATATATAATATATATATAATATATATTATATATATATATATATAATATATATATATATATATATATATATATATATATATATATATACATATATATATATATATGTGTGTATATAGATATATAGATATATATATATATATATATATATATATATATATATATATATATATATATATATATATATATATATATATATATATATATATATATAAATATATTTTTATATATATATATATATATATATATATATATATATATATATATATATATATATATATATATATACATATATAGACAACGCTGAAGTCAAACACCATTTGGCCGATTATCGCCAAACAAACTTGGCTGAATTATTTGTTTTTTGATGGAGAAGGTTTTCATGAGGAAGAAGTATGCAAATCAGCTGTGTAGTTACTGTAAAAATTAATTTTGTATAATGCAGGTGTCACTGGTCTGGTGCATTCGCTATTTTATATTAAAAAATTTGAGCGGCAGCAACTCATGGAACACTATATTTCAACTGACAATTAGAAACATATTTGAACGGACACAAAGTTTCTTTCGAAAGAAATATTTTATCGGATCTCATTGAGTTCGAACTTTTCCCACAAGATGCTTCAAAAAAATATGTGAACTAACTTACCTGATTATTATCAAACTTGGCCAAACAAACTAAATCCTTTGCTGCTTTGACCTTTTCTTTAGGATAGTAATATAATCCGGATGCCCTGAGTACAAAGTGATATTTTTTCCAACCTTTTTTAGATTCGGCTTTCAAATACAATGGTCCTTCAACCTCAGGAATTACACTGGATGTAGCAGAGAAAAATTCTTCCAACAACATGTTTCGAGAATGTTCATCGAACTCTATATTGTCTCTACGATCTGAAGATATTAAAAGAAACTTTTCTGGTTGAGTGAAGAGTTTTATTTTGTCCATTCTTTCAGCAAAGTAAACCTTGTTCTTGGATTCTCTGGTCCACATCATGAGATTATCTACCAGGAGCTCGTGATCTTCATATACTCTTTCTGTGTAAAGATAAGCAAAATGAAGAGGAAATATTAAGCAAATACTTCAAAGTGAAAGATAATTGATTTGATAGTTAAATATTGCCAAATTTCTAATAATTTGTTAGTTTATGTGAAATATTGCAGAACCCAAATGGTTTATATAATTAATATCCATGTCGAATATTCATTTTCTTCCATAAATTTCTTTAATTTCATGGATATACCTACGTATTAGCGTGTCACTTACCCATATAAAGATCAGGTAAATTTTCCACTATGGCCCACTTAGGATCCATCTGAACATGATTCTTATCAGCTAATAGTCTTGTGACATAAGAGCATAACATTTTCTCGTCGACGAGCAGTGATTTTGCAGAACCATCGACTGTGAACACTTTGACAAAGAGCTTTTGTATATTAGCCTCCTTAATTTTCTCCATCGCCATTCTAATTTTTTCAGCTTTAATTCGGGATGCATCATCCTGAAAGAAAAAATTCGTTCATTCATTTCAAATTGTAAAATACACTTTTTTCAATAAGAATGGTTTGAAATATTTATTTTATTGAAGAAATACTTGCTCATTAGAGTAACCTTATCAAAAAAGTTTTTTGAAGTAAAAGTTTTTGGTTATTAAAAATAATATCAGTTTTTAAAATAGAATAAACTGACCATATAGATTCAATTGATCATAGAACTGAGCAGTTACCTGTTTGTTAGATTCAGTTTTTGGAAGTTGACAGTATCAACCACAGGAAAAAAAGCTTCGATAAATTAGAAATAGCAAGAAACAACCCAAATAGCTACCCCTTTAGTGTACTTCTCACAACAATAGTAACTTCTCTATATGGTTCAAAAATTGGTAAAGAAAAAAATATATTTACATTATTAACAAACTCAACAGAATATAATGATAGAAAACTCTAACAGGTGCTTAATTAAGACATAGTAATTATCTGAGTTAGGGTTTCGGTTTTTGAGTCAATAGTTGCAGGTCGATAAAGCAAATTGATATTTCAACAAGAATTATTGGTACAAATGCTATTATCACAATAATTGATATAATTATACTATAGTTATCGTTATCACAATGAACCTTTTTCTACCAAAATTAATATAAATTACAGATGATTCCCTACTGGAAAAACTACAGTGAAACTTGAACGTAACTTTTCATTAATCTTTCTTAATTGCGAAGAAGAACTTTCAACGAAATATATAAATATATATATATATATATATATAATATATATATATATATATATATATATATATATATATATATATATATATATATATATATATATATATATACGGGTGAGTCAGTTTTTTGTAGCAGGACTTTACCATCTTGTGAAAATTGATGAAAATTTTATATAAACATATATGCTTAGGAGCTTCGTTTCAGATATACAAGGTGCCAAAGTTTTATATTTTTCTGTTGTTTTTTAAGTTTCCTCCTATAATTTTCAAAATAAATTAATGAAATTTGGCACACCCATTTCTCTTCAATAGCTCAATATTTGGGGCTATTAAGCATTTTTGAATACCTACAGGGTGTTACACTTTTGGGGGTCGTACCCAATTCAACCCTCTCGAACTTTTATGCGTGCCGCCTCTGCTTCCAATGAATCATCAATTCTCTCTTTAATTTGGATACTTTTTGTTTTCCTGTATGTTTTTCAAAAACTTCATGGATGTCGAGATAAATGCCAAAAATCTGAAGAAAGTGCCGATTTTTGTTCGGTTCATTCAATATGGCGGCGGGCTCAGAGCGAGAAAAATTGTGCATTTTGCATTTCAAATATCGACTAACTAACCACTCTAGACACCATATCAAAAATTCAGAACTACCGGACCGTTAGTAAGGTAATCCTCTATTCACTGGACTAAATTGGGTACGACCCCAAAAGTGTATCACCCTGTAGGTATTCAAAAATGCTTGATAGCCCCAAATATTAAGTTATTGAAGTGTAATAGGTTAACCAAATTTCAATTCATCAGAAATTTTTTTAGTCATTGACTAATAAATGTCAATCAAAGTGTGGTCAAGAAATAAAGTTTCATCACAAGTCAATTCTTTTTGGTATTTATCTCGACATCCATGCAGTTTTCGAAAAACATACAAGAGGGCAAAAAGTATCCAAAATAAAGAGAGAATTTAAATTGATGTTTCATTGGAAGCAGAGGCGGCACGCATAAAATTCCGATAGGGTTGAATTGGTTACGACCCCCAAAAAGGTATCACCCTGTAGGTATTCAAAAATGCTTAATAGCCCCAAATATTGAGTTATTGAAGTGAAATAAGTGTGCCAAATTTCATTCAATTATTCTGAAAATTGTAGGAGGAAACTTAGAAAAAAACAGAAAAATATAAAACTTTGGCACCCTGTATATCTGAAACGAAGCTCCTAAGCATATATGTTTATATAAGATTTTCATCATAAAAAAATGTCTTCCACAAGATGTTAAAGACCTGCTACAAAAAACTGACTCACCCTGTATATATATATATATATATATATATATATATAGCTAGGAGAAAACTCGTTGGGTACGCAGCATGCAGGAAGTATACTCTTATAACACTTTTTCCAATATTTCGACAATGTTTATTGTCATCATCAGGGAATGCTACAATATTATTACAAAGTGAAACTAGAACAAATAGTGGAAAAAACAACAATTAACTTACAGTGTCCATGAGATTGTATGCAAAGATCTTGAAACAAATTTAATCTTGACGTTAACAACAAAAGTGCACATGTTCAGAACAAAGTCAGTGAGAGTAACTTATAAATGCCATCATCACCATGACCCCGCACGGGAACCCATATAAAATGGTTCTCGTTGGAATTTCTTCATTTTTTTATATGTTTTTATATTCATTGTTATCAATAAAATGTGAAGGTTTTAAACAGTTTCTATGTCTAGTTTCGGTTTTATCAATTTTTGAAATGTTGCTTATCAATTTTTGAAATGTTGCGGTTAAGCCAAATGTGATAATACTTTAAAAACTTTGTTAGTGTGAAATAATTTTTGTTATTATAACTTTGGGACCAACTGTAGATATTTCACGAATAATATATATTTTTCATTTTCTTTTTAATAATTGCAGATCAGAAATGTCTCTTTTCCCTTCAGGGCAACTCTAAAATAGTTACAAAGTATGTCAAAAATTAATTTATATAACAGTATTTCTTATAACTCTTATTGGTATTATATTAAACACTTTTGAGAAAATCTAAATATTAAAGACGCTACTTCATTCATCATCCACCTAAATAGAAACCATAAAATTGTATTCTGATCCGACCTACATAGGTAAGCAAAACAGCACAATATGACAGTTACAAAACTAGTGAAAATCGACTTCCTAGATTTTTCACCAAATACAAGTCAAGCTAAGAAAAGTATTGGTTGGCTTAGCGTTGCCAACGACAACAATAAATATGGCGATTGTTCATGAAAAAATGTCAACCAAATTGTACCTTTGTTTAGTTTTTAATTCAGCTTAAGCAATTTTTAATCATTAATTATTATTTAGCTCCACTTTTGTATTAAAAAAAATACCATTTAATAATAACAATAACCGTGTCAATTTTTATGTGTGTAATGTTTTATGTGAAGTAAGATTTACAACAAGATTGGTGAATAATGAAATCAATGAACACAAGAGGCAAATAGCTATTTTAAGAAGAGAAAACTTGAACCACCCTGCCTTGGAGTTTAACAACAATTCTCTAGTTTGTTTGAATTGTTCAAGATCTCTTAATGAAGAAATTAAATCCTGGTACAACAGTATCCGGAATATTTAAAACTGAATGTTTTAAAACAATCAGCGAATGCGTCTTGTGTAATTTGCAATGGACAAAATCATTTAGGGCGAGTTTCAACAAACTTTATTACTGACATTTTTATAAAAAGCAATATTTATGTTCCGGAAATAGTGCGTGTTTGCTTACGACCTTTGGACGAAAACGCCTTTTACTGCCAGAACTACTACCCGGTTTGCAATTTGTACATCGATCGTATAATCGTGAGGGACCCAATTACAACGAATCTTACGAATAGACAGAAAATTAATAATCAAAATAAGGGATTTGAAGATGTTAATGATTTCACTGACGATGATTTTCCCTGTGTTTCTTCCCTTACTAAAGTTCAGCTTGAAGAACTGTTTACCTCATGCGGGGGTGTTGAAGATAACGATCATTATGTAAGAGCAGTTTCAAAGAAGGATCTTTTAACTTTTTTGTTTAAAATGCGTCAGGATATATTTGATGAATTTTTAAAAGTAATTTTCAATCATTCAAGCAGACAAGCTGTAAACAATGCAGTTGCTACTACAAGAAGAAGGATTATGACTGGCTTTATCCCGCAAAACCTCGGTCTTCAGGCTATTACTAGAGAGGAATACATTAATAATCACATCACAGAATTTGCTAATGAATTAACCAATTCAGAACCAGGTATGCCCCGAGCAATATGTTATGTTGATGGTACTTACAGCCGCATACAAAGAAGCAGAAA
>JARQZK010003681.1:45000-55000 GCA_030704885.1 Cynegetis impunctata
CAAGTCCACGTCTTGAGAATCTTCAAGGTTAGCCATGGAAAAGCGGTAACTGTCTATCCTGGGGGCAGCGATATCTGAAGTCAGGGGACGGAGTTGATTGCTGGAGTTGATGGGGTCCAAGCCCTAGAAAAAATGAAATAAGCGATAATGATATAGTCAGCCTTACTATCAAACATTTGAACTAAGGAAGCCGATACTTGATGGAAATTAATAAACATCGTGGGTGATAAATATAAAGAATATTGAATTTTTACTAATTTAACTAAATAATCGAATGAAGCGTTTCTGTACACCATAGCATCGTCATACACACGCAGTAACTGAGTTAATCTGTGTAACCGATAATGATAAATAATTCGTTTCAGTCTGTATCTGAGGGTGGTAGGTGCAGTGTACCGAAACACAAAATGAATTCTTCCATAAAAAGCCAAAAAATGTTGGGTATATTCTTCGATCGAGAAAGTTTATCTATATTTTAGCGTATATTCTACGTAATGTAATAGTCGGAGGTACCATATATATATATATATATATATATATATATATATATATATATATATATATATATATATATTATATATATATTATATATATATATATATATATATATATTATATATATATATATATATATATATATATTATATATATATATATATATATATATATATATATATTATATATATATTCTTACACAACTTATACAGTTATTATTATTACCAACACAAATTCAGGCAATTAATTATAAGTAAATACAAGAAGCAATCCATGAAAAAATTATATAATACTATAATATAAGGTCAGGAACAATAAAGTAATGAAAACGTTTAAGTTCATGCACCTAAGTGACTGAACACTTGTGTTGTGCAATTCCATATATATATATACATATATACATATATATATATATATAAATATATATATATATATATATATATATATATATATATATATATATATATATATATATATATATAATCTTTTGATAATTATTAGCAATAACAGGCTTGTTGAATCTCAAAAAACTCGATTTTATTAAAAAGTTGACGTTTCGCCACGACATTCGTGGCTTTATCAAAAGTTTTGATAAAGCCACGAATGTCGTGGCGAAACGCCAACTTTTTAATAAAATCGAGCTTTTTTAGATTCAGCAAGACTGTCAGTGCTAATTATTATCAATAGATTAGAAATAGTTAAGAGGCAACAAAAAATCGCATGAATAATTATTTATATATATATATATATATATATATATATATATATATATATATATATATATATATATATATATATATATATATTCATAGAATTCTGATACAAATCTTGATACGCAATGAAGGATAAACTTTTCATAGTTTTTGACGAGGCTCCTTGTTAGCTTCAAATTATAATTTTAAAACGCAAAAAAATTTGAATTTAAGTCGTCTAGAGTCTAGAGAATAATGAAATTTAGATGTATTATTTTCACAAAATTTTTCAAGTCCAAATATTTCACAAAAAGGCACTCTTGAAGTTACATTGAAGGAAATGAAATGGCTTTGTAGTTGTCATTTTCAGCATCAAAGTAATACATAACATAAATGCTAGCTAGATGGTTCACTTTGAAAATTGAAAAACCACATATTTTGACTCCCCTTCACAGAAAATATTATATAGATCAAGAATAATGAACACATTATTCGAAAAGATATAACGCCTGTCGTGTTTAATGTAATGAAACTTTTCTCCGAACTAAATCAAATATTAACCACAGCATTTTCGTCTAATCATCACATTATAGTGTGCGTGCAGCAAAAACATCCCGTGAAACAAAAGCAGGATAGGCCGATCCGATCCGATCCACCTGGAGTAAGCAATTATATTTTGAACCGCCAGAACACCTTCCCTTTCAGCTGCCCCAAATTATAACTTTGACAGTTCATTAACTTCAAGTCACTGTGCTGCGGTTTGTCGAAAGCAAATACTGCGACGATATAATCTATATTTTGCCATTGTACGTTTTCCTGAGAGGAGGGGCAATGTCAAGATTTGGATTTTCTGAGGTCGCTCACCCTTGATTCTTCAATTTGTATATATTGTGGGATTTACACGAAATTGATAAATCGCTATCTATCAATTAATCTTCGAAATGTAAACGACATTTGGAGATCATTTTATGCCTATATAGGATCACGAAATAAAATTTTTATAGTTGGTTGCGAAGAAGCAATGAATTGAATGGTTTGAGAGGAAATATTAATTCCTTACTCCTATCGCAAATATTAGGCAGACATTTTTAGAGTAATTTAAATTTGTTCGATTGTATGAAACGGTTTTCATTCAACATTTGATGTGTTTATAATTTGTGATTTAATTGAAATATAAATTAAGGCACTGGTGATTATAGGTACTAATTGTGATATCGTGTGAAGCAACAACTAGAAATAATATAACTTAACACCAAATTGCATAGGATGATAATGAAAATTCATATACCCTATATCGTATTCATTTTAAGAAATTAAAATATATTATGAGCTTCCAATTGTTTTGAGAATCATTGATACTATGCAAATAATTGGCAGTGTAAAATTGTTCTACTTCCACACGATTAAGTTTGTTTAAAATGGCATTCATTGAAAATTTGATATGATCATAATTAGTGAATCAATTAAAATATGAATTAACGCATTGGTGATTATGAAAATTGTGATATTAGCACAAATAGAAATGATTTGACAAAAAAAAATTAACAAAGTAATGATGAAAATAAAAATAAATATATATATATATATATATATATATATATATATATATATATATATATATATATATATATATATATATATATATTTATATATATATATATATATATATATATATATATATATATATATATATATATTCACTTTATAACTAAATGCGAAGGCTGACGTGTCTATGTAGACGAACAATTTTTTAAAAATTTGTTACTGTGGATCATTGTCAAGTTTTTTTTTTTTGCGTAGTATTAATAAATTGTTTATGTATTTCTGTGATTTATGTGAACAGTTTTTAATTCTGTGATGGTAACATATTGATGAAATCATTTTGATAAAGGTCAAAGTAACAACACACCGAAACGTTAATGAAAATAGAAATATATATAATCGTAAGATTGTTTAACTGAACCAAAAATCCTACTTACTTTGTTCTTTATATATATATATATATATATATATATATATATATATATATATATATATATATATATATATATATATACATCGTGATCACTTTAAGAAATTGAAATATCTCATGAGCTAAAAATTGATCACTGAAAGAAGAAAGGTATCTGGGTAAGATATGGATGCTGTACATGGGTTGAATGTACATAGATTCCAAGGCCATTGGGAGGGACTCATTATATCAATGCGTTACCAATATAGAAATATGAATAGAATAGTGAGAACAATTTACTATGAAATTGATAACTCATATGAGAATTGATTGAGAAGTTCTCTACTGAACTTGAGTAACCACAAAAGCTTTGTAGGATATATTCCCAATTCAATTGAGAAGAATACTCTATATTCTCCAAAACTGAAGAAACACCATATATACCCAAAATTCCGTACAATAATGGTGAATAATAAAAACATGGCCAATTAGTCAATAACTCCCAACGCCAACAATAGACTGCTGTGTATATTATTCTAATTCCTATTAGATCTCTTCAGTACTGTACACAAAATAAAGAATGATTTGCTTAATGACTTCTTGTATATACTACGATCTATGTTTAAATATGAGAAACATTAGCCACTTCAAGGATCCGAAACGAAAGAAATCCTTCTGCAAGCCAAACCTATATGATGAAACCTATACCACAGTGGTCTAGGTTTCCAATTCCAGCTCATACTGAGACAGAAAACGTTTCGAATATATTACTGCGATAATTTGCAAAGTATAAAAAACATGCCAACTCCAACTAATAAAATAATAGGCAGCTTTAACGATTATAATCAGTATTAAATACTCGAGAAAGATTGATTTGCTAAATGTCTTCTGGTTTCCTTCATATAATAACAGCTATACTGCGATTTATGAAGACCGCAGAAACATCATTAAATAATCACGGGAAACAAGGATCTCAAAGATCTGAAATGGAAGAAATCTCTGTGCAAGCCGAACCAATAAATCCCAATGAAACCTGTGCTACATTCAGTGGAAAAGGTTTCTAATTCTGACTAATACCACGGAAGGAATCCTGCGAACATATATATGAGTAAGTATTACTTTCATAATAATTACTAGGTCTGCAAGGCAGTAGGCTATTGCAATATTGAGTTAAGTAACTCATTAAATGCGTTTATGTTATGAGCTATTAATTACATCACTGGATTGGTACGTGGACTGTTTTAAGGTTGTATTTCTTTTTTTCTGAGAATTTTCCTCCGTGCCTTGTCCGATTTTTTTAATTTCTTCTTTTGTAACACTCTCATGGTCAATCCCATCATTTTGGTTGACAACATTCTGTAATTTTTTTCATTTTTTTCATGGTGATTATTCCTCCGTTATGCAACATAATTTTTATTTATATAGCTTATTTTTTTCCCATCAACATTGTCTATGTTTGTGCACAAAATCATTTCAATCGGTCCAGCCGTGTAGGAGGAGGGTTACAACCAAAATTCGGGAGTCTAGTATTAGGATTACATCAATTAAGCTGCTGCTGCTGATATAAATAACATAAAAATGTTTTTCTAATTTTGACATATAAAGTGACACTTTTCAAAACTTATCGACGTTTGGAAACGTTTTACTTTTCGCAACTGGTTACGAAAAGTAAAATATTTCGCAACTGTTGATGAAAAGTTAATTTCGCCATTAATTGTGAAAAATACAGAATCATTGTAAGACTAAACTACTTGAACTATGTACTTCTTCACCTTTATATATATATATATATATATATATATATATATATATATATATATATATATATATATATATATATATTTATATATATATATATGAGTATATATATATATATATATATATATATATATATATATATATATATATATATATATATATATATATATATATATATATATATATATATATATTTATATATATATATATATATATATATATATATATATATATATATATATAAAGGTTGAATTCTTTATTCCCTTTTTTTCTTGAAAATACGCTAGCAAAACTTTTTCGTTCAAATTAGTAATACTTTTTTGTTCACACCATAAACAAAATTGGGCATAGCACAAATCATACTTGCTCCTCGACTTCTTAGGAATAATTGTAGATAACGCAGATTGAGCCGCTTCCTCGATGTCGCTTGGTACGTCGTTCTCTGAATCGGACATTGCAGTATATATTCTTCTACTTCAAAACAAATTCAAGAAAATATTTACGAAAAGGAAAGCGATTATTTTCACTTTTTTGACAATCAAAATCATAGACAAACACTATCGAAATTACGAAATATGACACTAACGATACTTCCATAGCAACGAAGTGAAAAATAAATATCTGCGAATTCACTAGACGAGGGACGTTTTGATACTTTTAATTTAAATTTAATAGTCACATCCTATTCAAAATTAGAAAAAATATTGTGTGAAACACGTTGGGAAACACTATTTTTCGTAATTCGCGTTCTTTTGCGCAACTCGCTTCGCTCGGTGCGCAGAAATACGCTCATTACGAAAAATGATGCTTTTCCCAACTGGTTGCACAAATAACTATTTATCAATTTCAAGAAAATTCTCAGTAGCTAGTTATTCTGAATAAAAACTTACAATCGCGAATTATATTCATATGTAACTCACCTACCAATTTTGTAGGTGAATATGCGATGAAGAATATAGGTAATTTTTTATGGAAAACACGTGAAATACACCCATTAACAATTTTTATTTATTATCATTTCACATATGGTAGTCGCTGATAGAATATCTTCTTTGAGTGAAGCATGGAAAAACTCTTATTATCAAATTGAATCGTTTCATGCAGATTTCCCATGACATATAAATACTTCATATGAAGTAGGTATGTGATTTGAATACATTAAGGTAGCTTTTAGACTTTATATGCCAACTTTATGAAATTATTGTAGAGATATAGTCGAAAATTTATACGTTTAGGTGCATGGCCAGAATCAGATACGCTTTCCAAATACAGAAATTATAACGAGCAGCGTAGAAGAGTTTGCTCCCAAATTGCAGTAAAAAAATTCCAAATTCAAGAGATTTGACTAAATAAACAAGTATTAACGGAAGCCGACAGTTGCGAGCAAGATTTTAAAGTCGAGAACTGGAAAAAGATTTATAATGTTATATTTTTCGAGTCAAACTCCAATTATCTTGATTAATTGGGTTTCATTTTTCATGTTTCATATTTAATCAGGAGAAATAAAAGGCGATCAATACGAAGAACAATTAAATAATTTTTCAAGTGAAACTTTATATGAATTCGGCAATCACTTGGGCTTCAAATTTCCAATAAAAAACAAAGTCATTGCTCTATCGTTTCATTGCACGTGATATCTTGAAAATTTTCTGCGAATGTCAGACCTTAAATGATTAAAAGCGATTACATTTTTTTTTCGAAAAGCATCTGTCCATAATTCCCAATGGAAAAAATACATGAATCTCTAATATTCGAACTAGATTTAATCCCTATAATTCCCATTATAATTCCACAAATTCCATATCGGATTTAATAATTTTAGGAGTTCTTCCCATAATCCTTGTTTCACTTGGTCATATTTGTGTGGCCTCACGTCCCTGCTGTCTTCACATGTTTTGCAATATATATGTATATATGTATATATATATATATATATATATATATATATATATATATATATATATATATATATATATATATATATATATATATATATATACTTCATTAAGAGTTTGGAACTAAGTGGAATGGAAGGCAAATACATGAAGATCTTATATGCATTTCGAAACCATTTGTTTCGTTTCAACTACAGCAAATGATCGGTGTATGACCCGAACCAACCATAAAAACTACAATTAAGTCTTCAAACGATGTGCATTCCTCGTGAAAATAAAAAGCAATTACTTCACAACAGGACATTAATCGAACTCGTAAGTCCAGTACCTGAAGTAGAAATATTTATTTTTATTTTTTGATCTTTTGAATTTTTTTCTATTCCAACAAGGACGTTTCGCCACGACATTCGTGGCTTTATCAAAACTTTTTTGTAAAAAAAAAGTTTTGATAAAGCCACGAATGTCGTGGCGAAACGTCAACTTTTTAATAAAATCGAGTTTTTTAAGATTCAACAAGCCTGTTATTGCTAATAATTACCAAGAGTTTATATATATATATTTATATTTATATAAATATATATATATATTATTTTATTTATATATATATATATATATATATATATATATATATATATATATATATATATATATATATCTATATATTGTATACAGGGTGATTCATTAAGAATGTCCAATCTCTGAACTGTAGATTCTAGACCTCAAAATATGATGATTCTGCTCAACATGCCTTATGCAAATATTGCTAGTTTCCGAAATACGGGGTGTTAAAGTTTAAACTTAAATTTTCGCAATAATTTTTTATGTTTTCACAATTTCTCTTTGAAAATTTTACGTTTTTTGGCATGAGGAATCATAATTTGCACTCTAATTTAACATTGCTAATAGAGGGCGCTAGTTACACTTGTTTGTGTTAATTAAATCAAAGTAAACTTTGTTTGGGCTAAACTTGGGTCTTTACGAAAGCGGATCATAAAGTGTATTGAGGTAAATGGTGGGCATTTTGAGCATTTACTTTGAAGTTTTTTATTTTTGTTTACAAATTTGTTATTGTTACATATTTAAGGAATAATAAAATTTTTTATGAAAAAATTTAAATTTATTGAACTTTTTAGAAGCAAATAACTCGATAACCGATTGAGTTACACGAATCAAAGAAGAGTAACTTTTTTTGTAGAATTTAACGCTTTTCAATATTTTTTTATTATTTTAGTTGTAAGTTTAGCCCAAAAAAAGTTTACTTTGATTTAATTAACACAAACAAGTGTAACTAGCGCCCTCTATTAGCAATGTTGAATTAGAGTGCAAATTATGATTCCTCATGCCAAAAAACGTGAAATTGCCAATTTTCAAAGAGAACTTGTGAAAACATAAAAAATTATTACGAAAAATTTAAATTTAAAATTTGAACACCCCGTATCTCGGAAACTAGCAATATTTGCATAAGGCATGTTGAGCAAAATCATTATATTTTGAGGTCTAGAATCTACAGTTCAGAGATTGGACATTCTTAATGAATCACCCTGTATATATATATATATATATATATATATATATATATATATATATATATATATATATATATATATCTATATATGTATATATATATATATATATATATATATATATATATATATATATATATATATATATATATATATATATATATATATATATATATATATATATATATATATATATAAACTTAATATTAAATGCCAAAACCTCAATAATCATTATGAAACGGATTTTAAATCAACGACGTTGATATTTGATACAGAAATAGTTATTTATGTACCAAGTGCGTTATATAGATCCTAACGCCCGATGGGCGTTAGGATCTAGTAACGAACCTGGTGCATACAAGATTTTATTTTTCACGAAAAAATTATTTCATTAAGATAAAAAGTCGATTTTAAAATCGGTTCATTGCTCATATACTTTCTATTTTCCTTCTCATAGTAGTCATATCATTTGTTGATATTTTGACGTTTATGAATATTTTTGTCATCATATTTAGTGAATGTCATTGCTGCTTTCTTTGTGTAGTCTTATAGAAATAATGAAAATCAAAATGAATTTACCCAAGAATATCATAGAAAATGCAGCCAAAGCTGCGAATAATTCATTGCCGGAAAAATCCAGAGTCGTATACGATAAGGATTATTAAGTATTTAATCAATGAAATTTGCTTAATTTCTCCTCGCACAATGAGCAAGTGTCATGATCCATAATGCCCGCTCGTTACGCCCTAGGGCATAATGAGTGTATTTATAGCAACTGTATCTAAGGTAAAATCAACAAATAATATACAAGTGAAAAATAAGAGCATGTTATTTTTGGGGGAAATAGGAATATCGAATTATCGAATCTACATATCTATATGTCCTACTTGAAAAATATTTTTCGAACTTCAATACTCATGAATATATTAAAACATATGGAATATATATATATATATATATATATATATATATATATATATATATATATATATATATATGTATATATATTCTATATGTTTTAATATATTCATGAGTATTGAAGTTCGAAAATTTTTTTCAAGTAGTATAATTTTGTGAGTTCATTCATGCGCGTAGCTAAAAGTTGTTAAATATATTTTCATTAACCCAATTAAAATTTTACTCACAGATATCCCGGGGAATGTTAATAGTCGTCGAAAACCACACAACCAACACGACAGATATGGGTCAACGATCGATACTCATGACAAGATAAATAGCTGAGAAAGGCCGACAGAGAATGATAAAAGTGGAAAAACATCGAGAAAATCATGGGGTGAAAAATATTTTGATTCTTTATCAATCCATTCAGGCGAAATAATTTAATGATATTAAAAAATCGAATAAGTAGTAATAATTAAGGTGTTTTTCTTTAATTTTAATATAATTTATTTCAGGATTTCAGCAGAACATCGGAACTTAAAAGAAGCGAATAAAGTTCATGTATATAATATATATATATATATATATATATATATATATATATATATATATATATATATATATATATATATATATATATATATATATATATATATATATATATATATATATATATATACTTATATATATATATATATATATTTATAGATTTCAAAGAAATTTCGATATTTCAAAAGTTTTGATAAAGCCACGAATGTCGTGACGAAACGTCAACTTTTTAATAAAA
>JARQZK010003681.1:57500-170000 GCA_030704885.1 Cynegetis impunctata
ATTTTACACATCACGTATAAGCGCACTGACGGCGGACTAACCGGCAGAAAACAGCGTGGAAGGACGAAGCTGGTATGTCGTAGGTAAGGATGCTTCCGTGTATGACGTCACACTGCCAGGGATCCTTCCGCAGCAGCCTGAATCCTGTTTGGGTCAGGTACAGCGTTGCCACCTATGTCTGTTTCTTCTTTGGGATATGGCATGGGCATATAAAAAAGTGAAATCTTGGTAAAACCAAATTCCATTGGAATTGCCAATTCAGTGTTTTGCTCAGTGCAGCTTTTCATGAAGGTGATTGATTTATCGCATTGAAGGTATATTCTTTTTCGGAAAACAGTAGGTGTATGATGATTGTTCTCTTAGGAATTAAAGAATTAATTTTTTTTCGTTTTTAAAGTATCATTCGGTAATTGAACCCTGAATTTTTGCTAGTTTTACAGTGAGGCTTTTAAATCAGTTTCATGCCTCCTAGACTACGATTTTTGAGTTTTTTCTTCTCTGATTTGTGATTTGAACACCGGTTTTATGAATTATACATTTCGTCACGAAATTCCAGACTTTTTCGAAACATATTTAATGAAGTCGGTTTGAAACCTTAAAAAGCTTATTATTATAAGCTGAAATATGGTATTTGTACTAAGACTTATATAAGTTCAGTCAAAGTCTTGGCAATTTCAAACTTTGAGGAAGGGAACGACAGGGAGATGCATGAGCGAGAACAGTGGCAAAATATGAAGAAATTGATTATAAACACCCTAATTTTCAATCTCCTGTCGAAATATCAGCTTCGTTCAAAAAGATGATGTGCTTTATGTTCGTTGAAATCTCTTCTTTCCGATGATGTAAACATTACTATAGGAAATATTCTCAGAAAATGCAAAAATTCGAAATTTTAATTTGGCAGAGAAATGAAACGGTGGAAGAGATCATGAATAAATATTTGCGCTATGTAGGAAAAAATTACGCAGCAAGCAGCTATATTGTTTTTGATGGGTACCTCGAAATTAAAAAATCAGTTTCTGCCACAGCAGTTAACAGTACCAGCAGTTAATTCAACTAAAAGACAATATTCCAGCGTTCGATTATTAAAATTATTCTTCTACTTGGTTACAGGAAAATCCTTGTGACTGTAATCTTTCCATTAACGTTTTTATTATTTTGTCCCTGTTTTTCTCGTTAGATAAAAATTTTTCTTGCAAAAATGGTATTTTTGTATGATTTTGATAATCGAACTCTGTAATATTGTCTGAGGTTTTTCTATGACTGTGTTCTCCTTTTTTAGTTGAATTAACTGCTAGTACTGTTGTGACAGTAACTGATTTGTGAATTTCGAGGTACCCATCACAAACAATATAGCTGCTTGCTGCGTAATGTTTTCCTACATAGCGCAAATATTTATACATGATCTCTTCCATTTCATTCTTCTGCCAAAATAAAATTTCGAATTCGAGTTTTTTTCGACTCTTTGCATTTTCTGAGAACATTTACTATAGTAATATACACACCATCGCAAAGTAGAGATTTCAGCGAACATAAAGAACAACAACTTTTTGAAAAAAGCTGATATTTTGACAGGAAAATTTTCGATTGAAAATTAAATAAATAAAATAAGGTGAAAAAAATAAATGTTCCAAATCAAATAAATTACAGTGTATTCGAGACATAATTGGTAAGTTCTCACTAAATTTCCTTGAAAAAATTTTTGTCTGTAAAAGATAAAAATAAAAAACCAAAAACCTGGTGTTTTGAATTTTTAACGAAAATTTTGAGATTATAAGAAAAAAGTGTAAATAAAAAAGTTGTAGACATTTTCATTACCTACAACTTTGCCATTTGAGTTTTTTCCATAGGACTTGTAGTTTTGCCGGAAATCGAGATAAATCGTTTTTTGCCCTTAAAAACTAACCCCCTTCCCCTTCCCGTCTTCAGATCGCCCGTAAATTATTTTTCCTTTCATTTTTACTATATTCTCCTCCTTTTTCAATGAGTTTCGTCCTACTATTAATTTTTTTCACTTTTTATCATTTTTAAAGGCTTCTACTCTGGTCTATAAGTACATAGTTATTTTAGAAATGACCTATTTTATTTAGATGCATTTCCTCGAAAAAAAAAGAAGATTTGTCTTTATTTTCAGGTTTGACAAAAAATACACGGATGAAAGTGAATTTGAACTGTTCTAGTTCTACAGGCAAAGTTCCACTGTTGGAAACTATGGCAACACCGCCAGGACGAGTTTCAGTCGGCCCACGTCGAGCAGGATCACTGGGACTGTGTTTCCAGATAGAAGTGTTGTATTTATTACATTACTCGGATTTCTAAGCGACAAACCTTCAGCGAAAGGAAGGGTTTACAGTTTGTTCTACAGTTACTGCAAGGGCTCTTCCTGACATTTATTTCAACTTCATGCCACATCTTCCCCCATATTTGTCAAATTATCTGACATGGTGACTGCGTGGAGAATACATTTCCATATTTATTTCTATGAAGCTTAGGGAAAATCCTACTAATTTGAAAGTCAGAACGCTTTCAAAGAAAGAAGATACAGAACGGGAAATCTAGTAGCATATGCGTTTTGTGAAGTTAGAAACAATTTAAGGTATTATACCTTCAGAAAACTAATTTAATTAATGATTTCGAAACTCATTACACCTATAATTGAGCTCGCTTTCTGAATTTAACTTGATTAGGTCTAAGTAGATTGAAATTATTGGCAAGAATCGAGCGCTGCCTTGAATTGGGCGATAAAAGTAATATTACTGCTGTCGATTTTATAACAATAATATTGTTAACAGATTATGAAATCATTTCCCTACATAGTGCAGTACGATTCATTCTCGATTAACATTGTAATGTTTGCTAAATGCATATATATATATATATATATATATATATATATATATATATATATATATATATATATATATATATATATAATCGAAAAATATGCGGCAGATTCATTTCTGTTTAAATATGGTTTCTGAAACTTTGGAATATCTACAGAAATCAAGAAGAAAAAACAATGTACGCTTCTTCCGAATGGAACGATATGCACACATTGCATTATATTGAGGAAACAAAAATGGTGAATCATCCATCATGGTTGTATGATGCTTAATTTAGTGAACTCATTCTGATACAAAGAGAGCATAAGCTTATTTTGAAGAATATTGTAAAAAATATCACAGCAACGATTAAATCATTAAATCAATCATATACTTATCTCCAACTGCTGAAAAATTCATAATATCTGAATAATGAAGGATCGAAATTTTTTTCTTACAAAATCTTTATTTAAAAATTAGGTAAGTATACACCGAACATTCTCTTACAAAATCTTTATTTCAAAATTAGGTAAGTATACACCGAACATTCTGAGGAATTTCGACAAAATTAAAACATACTTTGCCTATTGATTCAATTAATGAAAAACTTCAAAGAAATTATCCTAAAAATTGGATATATTCTTGAAATTATTCAGTTTCTATTTTGCAATATAAATTGAAAAGTTGAGATTTATAAAATTTAAAAGATGCATTACTAAGTCTCTTATTAAGTCGATTTGAATATTAACAATACCGTCAAATGAATTCTTCATCTCAGATTTAACTGTAGCTTTGAGTTAAAATCAAAAATTCTATATCCAATAGATCGAATCTCTCAGTCATAACTTTTTCAAATTGAATTCCATTTTTTATATTTCACAAGGAATAGCTGTGCTTTCTCACCATCCTTTTTCAGAGATTATTCTTTTCCACAACTGCTGCCGAATTTGATTTTGACACGGTTGAAAATAAATTGAGATTATCTAGGTTGAAATTCTAAGGGACTAAGTCAAAGTGATCAATATAACAAACAAAAGACGAGAGGTGTAGTGGGGCATCTGGTTGTAAGTTCTTTTCGCTATTATATTATACAGCCGGCACAATGAAACAATCAATATTGATGATGTTGCAACTATCCCAAATATATGTATGTAAGTATTATTATGAATTATTTATTCAATCTATATATATATAAAGGCTGTTTCAAAATTGCTGCCATACAGAGCTACCACGTGTAGTAGAGTTCAAAATAAGTCGAATGGACCCAATTCGTTTATATAACAAAATGTACAGTTTACCCGTGAGAAGATTTTAAAGTTCACACAAAGAACACATTTTAAGAAGGGATGCACCCTTCAATTTTTTACGTCGAATTGTTTCACAATATATATATATATATATATATATATATATATATATATATATATATATATATATATGTATATAAATATATATATATATATATACATATATATATATATATATATATATATATATATATATATATATATATATATATATATATATCCCCTTGTTGCATAGTGTGCCAAATATGGCACAAACCAATGTTTTACGCAGTTAAATGTGTTTTTCAAAATGGTGACGATGAATCAGCTGCTTGTCCGTATTATTGAAGATTAAGTTTCTACCTTATAAAAATTATTTTTGTGATAAATATACTTCTACTAACTGCCTCATAGTGGTAAGTACTCGTATTTTTGAATAATTGACATTTTACATCTAAAAATCACTTTGTGCCATATATGGCACATTATGCAGTTCAAGTATATCTGACTTGACCATATCTGCAGATTGTGAATTTGGAAAATGAGAAAGAAATTTTTTTTCAGACATATTATGGATCCTAAGATATTTTATGGGAAAAAAATGTAGTTATACATAACTTCAATCCTAATGAGAGCGAAGACAATATATCAGAAGAGGATGAAATATTGGCTTCAGATTCTCCGAATGAGGAAAGCGATAAAGAAAATGAGGATCTTGCAATATCTGAATCTGAAGATGAAGATTATAATAGTTCTCTGCAACATTTGCGAAAACAAGGTAAACAGTGTAAAAATAAAATAACTTGAAATAGTGAGCAGCTTCCCTTTTCCGAAGAAAGAATAGAATTTTTTGGTAACGTTGAATGGCCAAACGATATAAATATCTGTAGCAGAATCTCTTTGCTCTCTTGATAAATCAAACAATAAAAAGAGGGAAAGACTTAGTACACAAATGGCAATAGCTCTTGAAGCTAAAAAATCGAAAGGACCGACTGCGCCAATTCCTGAGGATTGCGTTCGTCAAGATGGCTACTGATGTCATTACCCATTGTGGAACAGTGAAAGACATAGATGCAAATACCCTGGGTGTTCAGGAAGGTCCTTTATTAAGTGTGAGAAATGTAAAGTGACTTTGTGTCTCAATAAAGACCGAAACTGTTTTTATAATTTTCATACCACATAAAATATTTTTAGTTCATTCTGCATGCTGTGCCATATGTGGCACAAACCAGTTTTTGTTTTTTTTTGACAAAAAATATTGTGTTTAATTTTTTTAAATATTTTTCTGATGAAATATATGTTTTTCTCCAACTGTACCTTCTTTTTGACAATTTTTAAAAAATCATGCACTGAGGGGATATATATATATATATATATATATATATATATATATATATATATATATATATATATATATTTATATAATATATTATATATATATATATATATATATATATATATATATATATATATATATATATATATATATATATATATATATATATATATATATATATATAGAAAAATTCATCTCCGTTCATTATTTATTCCGATCTCTCATTTTATTATACGAATACTAAAATATTTGTAAAAGGAACAATCAATTCTCCACATCAAAATCATACGTGTTCTATTATAAATACCTAATTCTAATTTCAATATAAAATTTACAAGAATAATTATATACATATAAGAAGAAATATTAGATACATATAAACATGTTGAAAGGATCACCTTTCAAAACACATAATAATTTGCATATACGAACACGCATCATACTATAATAATACACTGATATTATAGTCATATATTTATTTTGATATATTGAGTATCTTAATAAAATTCACAAACATTGGTACTTCCGACTTCATCACCTCTATCCTCAACTTCTACTGTATTTCTTTCACAATTCATTCTCTTTTATTGAAATAACAAAGTTGAATTGAGTAATTGGACGAATAAGGGTTTATGAGCTACATGACTCGCACAACTTGTAAACACATACGCATATAAGAGTACAGTTAACGCGCACGTGACTGTTACTGCTACGCATTTTAGGCCTAGCTTTCATTCGGCTAGTGCGTGGAGTGTAACGTGCGATAAAGAATAAAATTTGCTAACATTGATATATTGATTAATCTTCGAAAGGCTTTTCACACGATCATTTCAGTTCTCATTTCCGTCTCCGTTTCAGTTCATCCTTTGTGTGAAAGGTGAAAAATGATAGGAAAATCGAAACGGAGACGTTTATTTGAGGCGACAATAAAATCAAATCATGTCAAAATCACTAGAACTAGTAACTGAAAGGATTGTGTAAAAAGCAATTAACAGAAAAGGAAGATCTGATAGATCGACTAAAACGGAAATGAGATAAATAGACCCTTTGAGTTATTCCTAGTCGATTTTTCGATAAAAAGATAAGGTATCATTACTGTCAAAATTTTCTTCGAAAGCTATAGACAGTTTATGTGACTTGAATGTGAAAATAAATGGAAGATATAAACTAACAAAAACCGATGAAATGGGATTTCATGATAATATTGTTTCATATATAACTGCATTGAGTAAACGTATATAATTTTGTTGGCGTTCCAAAATTTCCTTCGATATTGTATTCAAATATATGAAAATTCTTGGATCAAAAATAAGGACGGAAATTGAATTGGACGGAATATCCTATTTGATGTCGATCTCATTTCATTCGGCCAAAGATATACAAATTCAATTCATCAGAGTTATTATAGGAGAGTTTACCTTTCCCGTATTTTTCAGACAGATGAATATTTAATTTTTACGTTGCCTGTCTATTCTGTTGTACACACTCATTTAATAGACATTTTTCGACACTGTAGTGAAATGTATCGTATAGGTATATGATTAACTTATTGAAATATCAACCCCACAGATTTTCCTTCAAAAAATATTTATTATTATCTTTTGTGTTACCAAAAATGAGTTGAACACTATACTTATTTCAATGTGTTAAAATTCGTTCGTTAGGTATATGAGTCATTACTTCCTTTCATAAAGTTGATAATAGCTCAATATTTTATTCAATGTAAAAAATGAGCGAGTGTTTTATAAGGACTTATCAGTATCGTAAAAATTTCACTAGAATTAATTTGGAACTTTCTTTGCTAGATATGAATTTTTTTATGGAGGTATTTAATTTACAAATTTTATGGTTAGATCAACAGTCAGCTGACGATATTCAATCGTTAGAGCATAACTAGTATAGAATCTTTACGATTTCGCTATGTAGGAACTTCACTGTAAAATTCGCTTTTAGAAAAAATATGATACAGTGATATTTTGAGGATAAAATTCCAAATACCTGTTACTAATAGCTAAATTACTATCAAATATTTGATACGATTATTCGAAATGGAATTCAACAAAACTTTTTCAAGTAACCCCCTGTTTAGTGGTCACGGCCCACGCGTACTACATCATCCAAAAAGGGCACGTTCCATCTCCCCTTTCACACATGAAAAATAATGAACACACGCCCCTACCGTACAACAAGAATAAGTAATTAAATTTTATGCATTCTCTCTTTCACGATATGTGTATTTTTGGGAGGGCGAAGCAGAAAAATCATTCACAGAACGAATGCACATCACGGAAACAAACATTTTTGATGAAGTAAATCAATTAGATGAGGATCATTTGTTTTTTTGAATGAAATTATTATTTCACAAATTTTAAAATACTATACGTTTAAAGTATTATGAGCCATTCAAAATGTCGCGAAATCAACACTGATGAAAAAAAATCCTCCATATGATACATGGACTTTTACACCCAAAATTAACAAAACGTCATAATTTTTTACTTTTTCTCAAATATTTTGAAGACATTTTATTTTTAAGTTCACTCACAATTACATTTAATTTTATTATTGCCACAATTCAAACCATTTTGAATTCGAACCTCTTTTACTCTGACTATAATTTATTGACATTGACCAGTTTTGATTAGTTTTTCTTTTCGAAGATAATACGAATTTTCAGAAAAAACAATACTACTGTTATATGATTTACTACGAAATTCTGTACTTGGCACAAGAGTAATTTGTCAGCCAAGGTATGACAACTTTCAGAAGGGTTGAACAGAAATTTTCGTCCAAATATAAATCATTTCCGAAATATTCAAAATATTCATTCAAGTGAATTATTCATGAATCTGGAATTGTGATTAATATGCTGCCTGAAGAACGCCACTGAAAGATATAATTCCCGACTGACAAAATAACATATATATATATATATATATATATATATATATATATATATATATATATATATATATAAATATATATATATATAGATTTATATATATATATATATATATATATATATATATATATATATATATATATATATACCTATATATATTTATATATAGGCAAGAAAAAAATTCTACAAGTACATGACAAATATAGAAGTTTAAATGAATATATACCCAGGGAAATTATCTAAAAAACAGAAAGTTTTTTATGATTCATCTACAAGTGCTGACTTCATGAAGTTACGATGGACATCTAGAATTATTTTCGCTACCTTTTCTGCAGTCAACAATAAATTTTTTCCCAAATTCACTTTATATTCATATTTGGGTAATTCCATGTCAAATCAACACACTCATTTTACCTCACCATCTTAGATTTCGCTGAAATTTGGAATACTCATTGTGGATGCTGGAACTAAGAAAAATGCCAAAATTCAAATTTTTATCTCAGACCGTTTCCAAAATATGGCTGCATAAACTTTCAAAATTTCGACCGAAAACAGAAAAGTTACTTTTTTGAAATTGCTCTAGGAGCTGCCGTAGTTGAGCTAGATAGCTGAAAGGGGTGACATTTTGCAGCATTCTTTATACTCTTTCCAGTGATATACCATATGCCATACGTTATGAGGAAAAAGTTTTTGTCAAAATACAAATTCATATTTTGACTCAATATTTTTCCAAAAAGTACATAATTTAAAATTTTCAAAATTATTCTACAAATAGTTAGTACTATTGTCAATCACCTGGCCAAATATAAAAGTGGGGTGGCAATAGCTTCATTGTTAAAAAAAAGTTTACTTGGCACTTGTTTTTTTTTATAGGCCATTTTGGCCAAATTATAATACCTATCTACCTCTAAGAATTATATACTTTTAAAAAAATTGGCATTTTATACCATTTAACACTGATATAAATAGATAATTCATCAATCAAAATACTTAACAAAATAAAATATTCAACATAAGATATGAAAAACTGTAAATATCAGTAACCTACTGTTAATCACTTGACAAAATTAAAATATCTGGGATGATGATGAGTTTCATTATTGAAAGAAATTAATGACATAAGCTCGTTTTTTATTATACGAGCTAGCCTGCATAGCTGAATTTAACTGAAGAGGCATTAACAATAATTTTTGAACAACTACATACAAAACACAAATTCACACTTACCTGAGGAAAAATTAATTATTGAGTCTTAAGTAGCTTTCCCCTGAAAATAATTTTGTTTTTGGGATTTTGGAGAACAGATTCTTCAATATCGGTTGTACCAATATCTGGCGATGAAGTATCAGCAGCAACAAAAAAATTTTACATTTCGTTAATGAGATTTTTTTTTCACTTTTTATGTGGCATAATGCTTAGATGCTATATTTCATTATCAATTGGGAACTCGCCTAGTTCATAAAGGTATACGTTTAGTGCGTGAACAACCTGAGCTTGAGGTACAGTCTGGGTGTATGTTTGGGACTGTTACCTCTGATGCAGAAGAATCTTCATTTTCAGAATTATTATCACCGAGTAGCTCTGTATTTTTCAGCTTGATTACGCCTTTTCTACATTTATCACGTATCATGGAGCCATTAGGTATTTGTGGAAATGATACCAGCATCCTCACGATATTTCTCTGCTTTTTTTTGTCTCTTATAAAATCATTTGATTTTTTCGAAGGGTTACAACATGCATAAGTATTGAAGAATATATTCTCAAATATTCCAAACATTTTTTCTCAGGGATTTTTGTTTTGTATTTAATTATTCAAAAGTTATTCTTATCAACTATGCAGGCTAGCTTCTATAATAAAAAAATGAGCTTCATGTCATTAATTTCTTCGAACGGAACTAAATACCAAGAAGGAATGGAGCATAGAATCCATTAGAGCACTGGAGAAGAATACCATAATATGGTATACGGACGGGTCTAAAACTCCCGAAGGAACTGGAGCAGGAGTCGTTGGGCCTCGTACCAAATACTCAAAACCCATGGGCCAGTTCCCCAGTATTTTTCAAGCGGAAATTCACGCCATAGAAAGGTGCATTCAGTTCAACCTCGATAGGAAATATCGGAACAAGGAAATTGCGATCCTCTCCGATAGCCAAGCAGCCATCAAAGCGTTGAGCTCTTATAACATCAACTCAAAGATGGTTTGTGAATGCCTAGACAAACTAAACGATCTGGGAAGGAACAACAAAGTGATACTCCTCTGGGTGCCGGGGCACGCCGGAGTGAAGGGTAATGAACAAGCAGACACCCTGGCACGAAAGGGTGCGTCAACGCCACTGATCGGGCCAGAACCTTTCTGCGGACTTGGAAAATCTTACTTCCAAGAAGAACTCAATAAAGCTGAAGAAGCAATGAGAGCAACATACTGGCAAAGACTTCCAGGACTGAGGCAGGCCAAAGATCTTCTCGGAAAGTTCAACCGAGCAAGATCGAAGATACTGATAACCTAACCTCAGCAAAACTAGTCCAAAGATAATAACAGGATTTCTTACGGGGCATTGTAGACTCAAAGAACACCTAAGGAAGCTAGGTTTAGAGGGGGACAGCACCTGCAGATTCTGCAAGGAACGTCCAGAAACACCCCACCATATACTGATGGAGTGCTATGCTGTGCACCATGAAAGACTTAACACACTGGGATCATACCAGCTGACTGTAGAAGAAATACCACGAATAGACCCCCTTAAAATCCTCAAATTCCTGAAGGTATTGAGGCTTGAGGGGCTGCTGTAAAACGAGAACACATCGAGAAGCAGAAGAAGATGGGGCACAATAGATCTAATAAGGTCGCAGCGCATCGGTCACCATCCGCACTCACCAACACCAACACATTAATTTCTTTCAACAATGAAACGCATCATCATCCTGGATATTTTAATTTTGCCAGGTGATTATTATTTATTAATTTATTTCGCTTATGGCATGCCACACATATAGATAACACAGAATTAAAAATTTAGAATACGAGCAAAATAAAATAAAGATGTAAAGTTAACAGTAGGTCACTGATATTTACACTTTTTCATATCTTATGTTGAACATTTTATTTTGTAGTTTCTTGGAAGTATTTTGATTTTTGAATTATCTATTAATATCAGTATTAAATTATATTAAATGCCAATTATTTTCAAAATATATGATTCTTAAGGGTATATAGGTATTATAATTTGGTCAAAACAGCCTATTGAAGAAAAACAAGTGCCAATTAAACTTTTTTTTAACAAAGAAGCCATTTCCACCCCATTTTTATATATGGCCAGGTGATTGACAATAGTACAAAAATATTGAGTCAAAATATGAATTTGTATTTTGACAAAAACTTTTTCCTTATAACGTATAGCATATTATATATCACTGGAAAGAGCATAAAGAATGCTGCAAAATGACACCAAAATCTTCTAGCTCTCTAGCTCAACTAGGGCAGCCCCTAGAGCAATTTCAAAAAAGTAACTTTTCGGTTTTTGGCCGAAATTTTGAAAGTTTACGCAGCCATATTTTGGAAACGGTATGCGAAAAAAATTTGAATTTTGGTATTTTTATTAGTTCCAGCATCCGAAATGAGTATTCCAAATTTCACTAAAATCTGAGTTGGTGAGGTGAAAATTAAATTAAAAGTGTGTTGATTTGACATGGAACTACCCATTTATATATATATATATATATATATATATATATATATATATATATATATATATATATATATATATATATATATCAGACTTTTAAGAAAAATTACTATGATCCTCAAATTATTTATGTTTTCATACATCATCCTCATTTAGTTTCTATAGCTAGAAACAATAGGAGAAGGTCAGAGCATCATTGAGGCAGTTTCTGCAATTTTTTAGATTGAAATAAATATGCGTTAAACTATATTATGGAAAAAGATTAGATTCGAAGGTTTTCTTGAGCGCATCAAATTAGCGAACTGACGACTAATTCAAATATTTCTTACCGAAGATTTCAGAAAGATGTGTTGAATATTATTGGTACATACCTGGAACAAAAAAAAATATAAGTGATATATTCAAAATAAATATCAAAGAATGAACATGTATGTATATATAACTAAATATATATATATATATATATATATATATATATATATATATATATATATATATATATATATATATATATATATATTTTTTATATATATATTTATATATATATATATATATAAATATATATATATATATATATATATATATATATATATATATATATATATATATATATATATATATATATATATATATATATATATATAGGTATATAATCGATAGAAAGTGAATCAGGTCTGTGGTAGTTCATATTTAATAAAATGAATATTATGGTAAGTTGACATTTCACATATCCTGAACATAATTTGAATTAAATAAAAAAAGCATATCGGCTTGTTATAAAATCTATTAGAAAATAATGATTAGTTTCCATCTTATCGTTCTAAGTAATGTAATATTCCTGGAAATATTTTTTTAACAACTTATATCGTGATAGCTATTTTTATCTATTTTTCATGATGAAATCACTTCAAAATTCGGGATACTGACATAGTAGGGGGATTCACGCAATTATTGCATTCGATAGATAGCAATATTTCTATATAAAGATGATTGAATCTGATGGATTTTCTAGTCTTCTAGACAGTTACATTTCGTTATATCGTAACCCAGTGACAAGTAAGTAATCCGATATAAGTAATATTTCGTTATTATAATATGGACCCGAATTCAACGGAAATTTTGGATGATTTTTTCTCCAAACTTGACCTTACTGGCTCAGAAGAAGACGTTTACAATTCTGAATATTATCCGGAGTCTGTGAAAATATCAAGATTAACAGAAACAGAATGGAATTCACAGAATGACAAGCCAATTTGGATCGATTCCAGTTTTACCAAATCTTATAAATTGATTGAGGTAGATAAAGAAACAGGTAGCGAAAAACATATGGCAAATTTCTTGATAACTAAAGTAGAAGTAATTGATAATCCCTACTTGAAACGTGCATTCGAATTAAGAAAAAGGCAGAGAAACCGAAATTCGAGTTCTGGTCAATGTGGCATTATGGAACTCTTTCATGCCACAGCTCCATCAAATGTAGATTCTATTTGTTCCAACAATTTCAACTGGAGACTCAATGGCAGAGCGAAAGGATTCAAACATGGACATGGAGTTTCCTTTAGCCCTAGGCCATGGTTTGCAAATAACTTCGGCAGGAGAGAAAATCGTTTGAAAACGATTATTGTGACGGACATTTTATATCACAAGAGCTGTGTAGGATATCCTGGGTATCATTTGCCGCCAGATGGATGTGATACAACCCAATCGCCGAATACAAATGTTTTTGTCAAATTCGAAGATTCTGAGTTTCTACCAACGCATGTAGTACATTATGAAAATTATTAGGAATAATATGGTTATAATATAATGATTTATTTATTTTATTTGAATGGATAAATTCACAAATATAACTAAGATGATATTATATTTCTATTTAGTAAATTAATACGGGAACAGTAACCTAGGAGTTCTACCCCGTACATTCGAGAACTTCCAAATGTTCCATGTTATTTAGATCAAATTGTTTGTAAACGATACTTGGTAAATGATGCTTGGGAGGAAGCTCAGTTGTAAATACCAACCTAATATTTTTTGTTTGAAGAATCATTCAGATTATTTAGAATATTATTTCTGGTGATAATATTGTTAATTCCAATTTACGCAATATGACTTAGATTGATGAATTAATTGAACTATGATACATTTTTTATGTATCTATCCTGGATAACTATAAAATCATCGATTGAAATCTAATTAATTGGAATTATTGAAAGAAAATGCAAGAAGATAGATAAAGGTAAATTATAGGTTAATGTTCCAAATTATCTCCATTAAAATGGTTATTACTTCAATTTTACCATACAAATTGAAATTATTAGTTGATGGTGAAAATTACAATGTTATATTACACAGAAAAGAACAATCTTGAAAACATTTCGAACTTTTTTCTTATTGTACATATCTTAGATACTGAAGAAATATCTTCATAATTCTCGTAGAAAATAACAAACCAATTATTTGACTAGGATGGTACATATAAATAATTGCAATTAAAAATTAATTAGATACAGTATCGAATAATTCAATCTACCAGCTGATCATCTTATTAAAAGAACGATTATTAGTTTATTATTATATCCTTTCCTATAAGTCACAACCAAGAACTACAACCATCGAGCATCAAACACAAAGTTGTTCCATGCTAAATTGTAATGCTGAAGCACACCACGACTATTGTAGTTTTAATGATTTGAGAATCACTTAGGTACAGTTTTAATAGTGAGATAAAATATTTAAAATTAGTTAGAGAAGCATTGTGGTTATTCCTAATCTTCATCAAACCTTTTTCCGTTTTTAGAGTTGTGTGAATGGTCAAGTAACTAGTCCATAGTAATCCCCTTCATTTCAAAGGAGCAAATAATAGCTTTTAGTGGTATTTCCTATTTTCCCAGAAAATAATGAACTATTGGACTATATCGAAAGTCAGCAGTCAGGTGCGGTACTTGATTTAGGGTATTCGATTCAATTTTACTTTATCCTGATGTTTAAATAGAAATTTGCACATTAAACTACTTTCTTCTTAATCCTCAATAGTAGTTCACCTATCGACGTTAAAGTTATATAAAAAACCTATTACAAACTACCACAACTTTCAAATGATGAAAACTTCTCGAAGTACTTTTGAGAATTTGTATATGAGAAGGAAAAGAATGAGCGAAAAATACTTCTTTAATGATGGAGCTCTACTGCTCACGCGTTTTTTTTTTCATTTTTATGAGTGTGACTTATAGAACTAGTCAATGAAATGATCTATTCAACTTAATTGAATCTTCAAAATTATTACTTCTTCCCTCCAATGATCATATATTCGTATAATAGAGATAAATCAATCGAATGAAAATTTTAAAATTATACTACCCTAACGAAAAATCATTTCAATCTGAGACTCAACTTTTCAGTTCTCGTAGTGATGAAAGCATAATCTATAATGAAATCTTTGAGATTTCTTTACCTATTTCCATTGTTAACAATTCTACGCAGTATTCGAACTGTTATTTCTCAACTTAGATAAATCATATTTCTACGTAACGTTCCAGATTGCTAGAAGCTTTTCAACAAAGCAGTTATTGTAAAATAGAACACCGGTTTTCATACAACCAATTATGCCCCTATGCAGATAAAGAAGAAATTTCAATATGCCGGAAAGAGTGAACTCCTTGCTCGTTTATCCTATACCCTCAAGCATAAATCGTGCACTTCTGATAACATCGGAATTATTCAGAACACAATAAGGCGAAATCGAAAACTCGACAGATAAGGCAGTACAATTGAAACTGATCTCATTTTCGAGAGTCACAAATAGGACAAAGAAAATTCTTTGCGGACGTTTGGAGTTGATGCAACTAAGCAAAAACTGTATGGGATAAAGGGCAACCTTAGTATTTTTGTAGAGTTCAAGCAAATTTTTTCTAGATGAGAAAAGACACATCGATATAACATTTTCTAAATACTGAACTGGGGCTCTTTTCAGTATTATCCCGAATATTATAGACAGCATATTTAAATATTTTTCAGGATTTTGAAATAGATATAACGAAATGATGAATGAAAAATAGAAAAATATCCACCCACGAGCGTTCGAATGAGGGTCTGCAAACCCCAGAAACCTTAGGGCCATAATGATTTAGTTTTTCTGCCCTTAACTATATTTCTAGACTAGACATTGTCGCGGGCCAGATTGATGACACTAGTCTTGAGCTGTCACGGGCAGGATTGATGACACTGGTGGGCCGTCGTTTGGACACCCCTGAAATAGCCCATAAGCTACATTCGCACATGCCTATTGTTTTTATTTTATTAATAATTTCAAAGTGATTCTGTAAAAGTTAAGGGTAGACATGATGAAGTCAGGTAAGTACAAATGTCTGTACATTTTTTTATGATAGGTACTCAATATAAATATAAAGAAATAAGTATATCAGTGTATTATTACTATATTGCAGAATTGATTATATTTTTCTTAGGACCATAATGACTTAGTTTTTCTGCCCTTAACTATTTTTCTAGACTAGACTAGTCACAAAGTGCGCAATCTGAGGAAACATCGCTTTTTTGCATTTGAATTACTATTGTGTATGTCTTGCAATAGTAACAACAAGACATTGTCGCGGGCCAGATTGTTGACACTAGTCTTAAGCTGTCACGGACAGGATTGATGACACTGGTGGGCCGTAGTTTGGACACCCCTGAAATAGCCCATAATCTATATTCGCATATGCCTATTGTTTTTATTTTATTAATAATTTTTAAGTGATTCGGTAAAAGTTAAGGGTAGACATGAAGTCAGGTAAGTACAAATGTCTGTGAATTTTTGTATGATAGGTACTCAATATAAATATAAAGAAATGAGTATAGGTATCATAGTATTATTATTATATTGAAGAATTTATTATATTTTTCTTAGGGTCATAATGATTTAGTTTTTCTGTCCTTAACTATTTTTCTAGACTAGACTAGTCACAAAGTGCGCAATCTGAGGAAACAACGCTTTTTTGCATTTGAATTACTATTGTGTATGTATTGCAATAGTAACAACAAGACATTTTCGCGGGCCAGATTGATGACACTAGTCTTAAGCTGTCACGGGCAGGATTCATTACACTGGTGGGCCGTAGTTTGGACACCCCTGAAATAGCCTATAAGCTATATTCGCACATGCCCATTGTTTTCATTTTATTAATAATTTTAAAGTGATTCGGTAAAAGCTAAGGGTAGACATGATGAAGTCAGGTAAGTACAAATGTCTGTAAATTTTTGTATGATAGGTACTCAATATAAATATAAAGAAATGAGTGTATCAGTGTATTATTATTATATTGAAGAATTGATTATATTTTTCTTAGGACCATAATGATTTAGTTTTTCTGCCCTTAACTATTTTTCTAGACTAGACTAGTCACAAAGTGAGCAATCTGAGGAAATATCGCTTTTTTGTATTTGAATTACTATTGTGTATGTATTGCAATAGTAACAACAAGATTTTGTCGCGGGCCAGATGGATGACACTAGTCTTAAGCTATCACGGGCAGGATTGATGACACTGGTGGGCCGTAGTTTGGACACCCCTGAAATAGCCTACATGCTATATTCGCATATGCCTATTGTTTTTATTTTATTAATAATTTTAAAATGATTCGGTAAAAGTTAAGGGTAGATATGATGAAGTCAGGTAAGTACAAATGTCTGTAAATTTTTGTATGATAGGTACTCAATATAAATATAAAGAAATGAGTATAAGTATCATAGTATTATTATTATATTGAAGTATTGTTTATATTTTTCATGAATCTATTCGTATAATAATAATCAGGGATCGAATAAAATAGTTATCGGAAAATAAATTTTTAACATTTTTAGTTTTTATTCATAGAAAAAAGTGGCGATTTAAATATCAACTTTTTCGATAAGAGCTCAGATCCATTTTTGCAATTTCTTTTGCATTAATTTGATTTGAGAATTAACAATAATCCAGCAAAATGGACAACAAAATACAATGCCACAATCGATGTTGTTTTTTTCGAGGTACCTAGGTACATATAATTTATACCAAACATATCTGTCCAACTTTAGTTACCACAAACCAATCATAACTCAGATTGATTATACTGATTGAGTTATTAATTAGTTCATATTTTTATAATTAATTATGAAATGCTTATTACCAAAACTTTAAAAAAATTATTAATAATTACAATTCTATTTCAATTCCTTCATTTATTTATATTTTTCATTTAAATATTCCCAAATGCTGTTGATTAATTTCATTGTGGCTGCTATTTTCTACATAATATACAATCGGGAAATCCAAGAACCTCTTGTATTTTCTCTTTCTCTATATTTTTCTTTTTTTTTAATCGCTTAAGTGTTGCTAATTTCAGTTCATGTTTACCGAATATAAAAACTCGTGAGCAGCAGAGCTCCATCAATAAAGTCGTATTTTTTACGCGAAATGCATCGCGTCGAGATGCGATTCCAACGAATTTAATTATATTTTGAAAAAAACTCGCTCATAGCAAATTAAAAAGTAGAAAATAATTTGTTTTACTACAAACAAAAGTGCATCGTGGTTGAGCAAAAAACGAAGAATCGCACCTCAACATCAACTCAATCTACATATCAAATTTGAACTCTCTATCGTAAAAAAATATTCGGGAAGTGCATCGCGTACTGATAACGAAACGGATCCAGATTCCATTTGAAAGGAGTATTCACCACGAAATGCAGCGAGCTAGAGAAAAAGAGTTGAATTCAAAAAAGGATCTAAGTCAACATAAACTCAATGTAGATACGTACCAAACATCAACCCTCTAGCTCAATCTGCAGAAGCTGTGGAGTTCGTTCAAAAACCATGAAAAAAAAATTTAAAAAAAATGACGACGGTTGGGAAAATTCAACCAAATTTTGATATCCCAGGTAAAAGTTTCAGCTCATTTGGTGTGATACTAACCGTTGGAGATGTCAATATGTACCGGAAATTATATATATATATATATATATATATATATATATATATATATATATATATATATATATATATATATATTAAGTGGATTATTTCCTGACCTGTTATGTTTTATTAATTTATAATTCTTGGGGGTAAGTCAGTTATAATGTTGAAGAAAGTTTTTCTCTAGGTTTCAATAATGAGAAACATCTTTACGCGTTTCGGCGATTGATTTGAAAATGACTAATCGCCGAAACGCGTAAAGGTGTTTCTCATTATTGAAACCTAGAGAAAAACTCTCATCAACATTATAAGCCACCTATCCCCAATAATTATAAATTGAATATATATATATATATATATATATATATATATATATATATATATATATATATATATATATATATATATATATATATATATATGTATGTATATATCATCAGACATGAAAAATTTCTCGACAATCGTGGTCTAGGAAGTATAAAACGGATGAAAAAAATACTCGATTACCTTATGCTGTAGTTTTAAGGTACCTACACCTACGAATGAAGAAGTCATGCAAGCCAGGCTACGTCCACTTGCTCAATTCCTCAATCAAGTATGTGTGAGGGAGGCGGGCTGCTTTGAGAATTGAGGAGTAACTCCTTCAGCCATATCATATAGTACACTTGTATATACAAATGCATTAACTGGATGATTAGTGGAAGAGGGGAGGTGAAGTATGGTTCAGAGTGTGAATGCCGACTCAGCATTCGCCTTTGTAAGTTTGGAAGCAGCGACTTACTTATACCGGGGCAGTACAGTAGACTTCAGGGTTCGAATCTGGGTCTTACCGGATGCTAAGAAACTGACATGACTGCTCGGTTATTATTTCGGTGACATTCGGAATTTAACGATCCAATCTTATATTTTTAAGGTATCGGTTTAGATCATTTCACCTACGAGAACCTGTGACGACCCTTTCGCCTATGTTCAAATGAACTACTTTCAGACGAGCATATAGTGCTGCAAATTTTCGCATAAATAACTAGTTATTGTATTTGTTTGTATTGCCCTTGACCTGAATTGATCTCGTCACTATAACAACAGCCCAGTTTCGTATGTTCAGAACCAGTTCTCTACCAGTTTTATCAAAACCGTCTTCCTTATTACCGTTTTCCGCATTCACACGCCACTACGGATTCATAATGGAAGAACGTTTATAATAATTCCGCTGCATACCTTTATGCCGTTTATGCGAGGTATTTTATTATGGATACAAAGAGGTGAACTGCTATGTCCTCCTTTGAGTTAAGTAATTATGATTATGTATGCTAATATTAAAAAGTGAAAACTTGGTATCGGATATAAGTTTGAATGAAATATGAAAATTCATATAATTTGATGTTATAGGTAATGGTTTCAAATGGCCAGGGCAATGTAAAAGTTCATGAATAAAAATAACGAGAAAATTTTCTTCTATGAATGAGGTTCCTCGAAATTGAAGTTAAAATAGAAAAGAAAATAGTGTACCACTCTGATGAAACTTCACAGATACCATAAGAATATTCTTAATATAAAAAGATTTCAATTGAAAATAAAATGAGTGAGCAGCAGAACCCCGTCACCAAGGCCGCATTTTCCCTTCGTTTATCCGAAACCCAAGAAGACACAAGAAATTTCCACATTGATATCCCCACAGGATACATTTACAACATCAACTCAATTCACATATCAAATTTTACCCATCTAACTCAATCTACAGAAGCTGTGCGCGTACTCAGAACCCTTGTAAAAATAAGATCTAGATAAAACGGGAGACTTTCATAGAAAAAAATTTATATTGCCAAAATTCACTTCCCTAACATCATCTCGATCGACGTACAAATTTTCAACACTCTATCTCAAGTTGAAGCTGGTCTTTGGATGAAAAATCCTTCAACCCCCGTTTTGTTACTTCCATACGCCCTCTAGAAAATCCTAGAAGGCTGAATTTAGGATATGATGTTCACAATCAATTCTCGCTTAAAATAACAGGTTTTTTCTCGAAATTTTAGAGTGTTTAAACCGAGGGTTAAACATACATATTATCTGAGTAGATTACTTCAAAATGACCTTAATTAATAATATAACAAATACTTACCAACCTATAGTAATAACACTTTAGTTTTATTTGCGAGTTGTCAAATCTGGAAAATATATAGGACTCTTATGAATGAACAATATTTGAGAATTTCACATCCTCTGGTGTTATCTTGTATCAACTCATGTAATCCATCATTTTACTACGAAGAATACAAACCGAAAGCCTGAATAAATTTTGTAATCGATTCGACGACCTGTTGCGAATTTAAGTTCATAATCAAATATGTTCAATCAAATCATGAAAAACGTACTTGTCAACCATGGTCAATTTCATACATTACATAAAGTGAACAAGGAAAATTCTTCAATGATTTAAAAAATTATCAAACAACTTTCCAAGGAAGCTGGTTATACGTATTCCGCAAAGCAAAATCTGCATTCACAATCGAAGGGTGAATTATAGAAATTGTCAAGTCACCCCGACTCAAGATCTGCATACAGCTGTTTCAATCTTATTAGATCTCATCAGTGCAGCTTATTTGACCCGGAGTGAATTAACAAATTTCTAATTGTTCCCCAATACAAATCGTGGTCACTAACACTGTCTGGATAACAATCTAGAGCGCCATCCCACCAAAGATATTGGGAAACAACAATTCACCGCTTAGACTGAAAATGCAGAAATTCGTCGTACACGTACCTCCTGATATGAAGATATCTACTCTACAACAGTGGTGTATATGATTCCAAGGCACACTAACATAGTGATTTAAAAGCTGCTCTGATAAGATCTAATAAGATCGAAACAGCTGTATGCAGATTTTGAGTCGGGGTGACTTGACAATTTCTATAATTCACCGTTCGATTGTGAATGCAGATTTTGCGTTGCGGAATACTTATAACCAGCTTCCTTGGAAAGTTGTTTGATAATTTTTTTAATTACTAAAGAATTTTCCTTGTTCACTTTATGTAATGTGTCAAATATGTTCCTCCAGGAGAGTTCCATAATTTGTTGATATTGATTCTTATTTCGATATATAAAAGTCAATGTAAAATTGCATTGGGTGCGGTTTGATCCATAATCGCAACGCAAACTTTATCCGTCGGTGTAATCTAGCATGACCGGAATAATCAAGTTCAAACTCCGGGTTCGAACCGTGCCCTGCAAAGCGGCTAAACGCGATTTAATGGTTCAAGGGAGTTCATAATGCACACTTTATTTGAGCGAACTGCATTAGCTGATATACTATACAGTACTACACGGTAATTACACGGTTTAATATTTTGTCTAACAGGACATAGATAGCACTAATAACATGACGAGTCCATTCACACTGCTTTCTAAATCATTTTATTGGTCATGAACATCCACTCAAATAAATCAGGACTTCACTTGATTATTTTCAAAAGTAATTTACGTGCTTATGTAAACATTCAAATAATCTTTTGATACTATAAATTTACAGTTGTTTTTCACACTACAAGAGAGGCAAGTGATATTTATGGATCGGGGACGTAGTTTGCGACCGAGCTGCAGCGGGGGGGCATGCACAATAGTCCGAGATTGGTCAAAAACACTTGCCTCCCGAGTTTTGTATTATAATTTTCCTGCTCTAGTTCTCCCAAATTAAAAAAAATGTTTTGAAACTATATAATTTGGCAATCCAACTGAAACAGACAGAACATTTGTTTGATAATCAGTCAGTCCTGTTGATCAGTTGAACACTAGGGTTCCAAATTTGTCATACACACAATAGTTATTTATAGTGTTGCGTACGAGATTCTCGTTTTCGAGATTCTTGCATGGTATCGTCTCGTTTTCGAGACGATACTCGGACGGACAATACGAGACGAGACTTTCATTGGTCTCCTCTCAAGTCTCGTGCATGAGATTTGGCGTCTCGTACGAGAGTCTCGCAACTGAATGTTTCTTCGCGCTGACTGAATGAACTAAAAAGATGAAAACACTTTTGTCCTTGAAGATATTGTAGGATCCACTACATCTATTTGTTTTGATGAAAAAGCGTTAAAAATTATTTTATTTTTCACTTGTATATTCTATGATTATTTCACCTTGGATACGGTTGCTATAAACACACTCATTATGCCCTAGGCCATAATGTCCGCATTTTCGGGAGTTATGGATCATAACGCCCGCTAATTGTACGAGGAGAAATGAAGCAACTTTCCTTGATTAAATACTTCATGGTCCTTGTCGTAAACGACTATGGATTTCTCTGGCAATGAATTATTCGCAGCTTTGGCTGCATTTTCTATGATATTCTTGGGTAAATTCATTTTCATTTCCATTATTTCTATAAGACTACGTAAGAAATCAGCAATGACATTCACTCAATATGATGACAAAAATATTCACAAACGTCAAAATATCAACAAATGACATGCCTACTATGAGAATGAAAGAATAAGAACCGATTTTAAAATCCATTTTTCATTATAATAAAATAATTTTTTCGTAAAATAGTATATTATATTATAAGGATTAAAAGTGCATATTTTTTTTTACGAGCAATATTTGCAGTTGCGAGGCGGAGCGCAGCGCAGCCGAGCGAATGCAAAATTGCGAGTAAAAATAGGCACTTTTAGTCCGTATGATATATACTATTTTTTCTCCAACCAAGTCAAAATTAAAATAATATTAGTTTTATTCAAAAATCGTTAATAATTTGGTAATAAATTTGAACACCTATTAATTATAACAGCGATAGCAAGTCGGTAGTCATGGATATCTGGTATTGTTGGTAAATATTGATTGTCAAGTAGACGTCAGTAGACGTACTAATCATATAATTTTTGTAGTAGTTTTTACGCTGAACACGCTGAAAAAATATACCTGCAGATATATTGGAAAGTGCCCGAAGCCAGTATATCTAAATCTTTTGCCACCCAAATCTCGCCAAGTTTATGAACTTGCAAATCAGCGATTCATGGAATTGGTGTAAAGAAAAAATGTTGCAAAACTGTGCGGAGAGTTTTCTTATGGGCTATTTCTCAAATTTAACGAAGACCGTCAAGCCATCCACTCTTTGGTCACAGTATTCAATGTTGCGCATCACATCACTGGATATCAAAAATGGTGTGGATATTAGTAAAATATTCAAAAATTACCGAGCATTGTTAAAAAGGCAAAGTGATGGATATATACCTAAAAAGGCTAGGGTATTTACGAAGAAGGAAGTGGATCGGTTCCTGGATATGGCACCTGATAATGTATATTTGATGATAAAGGTTGTTCTAGTATTAGGAATTGGAGGTGCTATGCGTTGTGACATTAATGAAAATCTTTTGAATTGTTCGAAAATTGTTAGTGATAATTTCAGTGGTGCTTTGAGTTTTGGCAATAATTGTTCCAATTGTACATTCAATATCAATATAAATAACAAATAAATACCTATATATAATTGCCCAATTAGTTTGTTTTACTAAGTTTGTAAGATAAAATGTTTTTTCTTTTCAATAATTAGAGAGCTCAAATGCAATTACTTTTGGTCCTAGGATTAAAAGTAGCGTTTTTAATCCTAGGATTAAAAGTGTTGCTAAGCAACGAGCAAATTTTTGTACGGTAAGGGAATTGATGGCTTTTGCACCTGAAAATAGTACAAAAATGTCAACATTTTTTGATGGTTGGAGAAAAAATAAATTCTTGTATGCACCACGTGCGTTACTAGATCCTAACGCCTTTCGGGCATCATATGATGACAAAAATATTCACAAACGTCAAAATATCAACAAATAACATGCCTATTATGAGAAGGAAAATGGATAGGAGCAATGAACCGATTTTAAAATCGCTTTTTCATTATAATAAAATAATTTTTTCGTGAAAAATAAAATCTTGTATGCACCATTGCAACATTCACTTGGTACATAATTAACTAATATATCAAGAATCGCTTTCAAAAGCTGCTCCCGGCGTTATCGTTCGACTGTCATTATTCTGTTCACTTATTTGCTTTGGTTTGTCTACCTAAATAATCAATTTTGCGATATGTTTATGTCGGTTGTCCTATTGTGTCTGAACTAAATGAAGATACTATTAAATATTAAAGCTTGAATTTCTTCCAAGTTTGGCTATTCCTTGTTCGGCGCGTGGATAAATAGAAGTTAATTCAAAATGAGCAGATGGGTGTAATATTTCTTTCGGCACGAGGTATGTACAACGTTTTACGCACAACTGTCTAAAATAAGCAAAAAAATTCAGAAATAACAGCTTGTAAATTAATAAATGAATAATTATAAAAATGAGTACATCACAATGTCAAGAAGATTTTGTAAATTTGGAAGATTTTGGTCTACCTTCAGAAATAATAACTGAAGCTGATCAAGCTATATCCAGTTTGGTTCCTGAAAAATTGGCAGATAGGTATGAGACGATGAAGCTGATCAAGCTATAAGTATCCAGTTTGGTTCCTGAAAAATCGGCAGATAGGTATGAGACGAAGTTTACATTTTAAGAATCCTGATCGAAAGAAAAGAATGTGAATATTATCAATGAGACGGTTTTGTTGGCATATTTTAGCGAGATGGTAAGTAATCCAGTTTTCAAGTTTGTTGTACAGTCTTAATAAACTCAGAAATTCAAATAAAAAAGTTTTCTTTGTTTTGTCCTTAATAATATACAGGGCTTTTTGTGCTTTTTACTGCCCGATTAAAAAATGGCGCAAAGTAGAGGTTTAAATTATCGTAACTAAGGTGTAAACAAACAATTACAGTACATTTGTGCGTAAAGTTTTTAACTCACCTCCATAAGGAGGTAAGTTATACTTTCTTCCGTTAAATTAGTTTTATAATGGATTATTCACCGAGTAGGAAGTAGAAATAGTATATTACATACCGATTGGGGAGGTAATCTATTACAGCCGAACGGCAAGGTAGCATACCGAGGTGCGCAGCACCGAGGTGTGCTGCAGACGTGAGGCTGGAATGATTTTCCCCGAGGTTTGTATACTATTTTACTCACAATTTATCACATTAATAATCAAGTTCTGATAATAATTATTACTTGTATTAATTAGGCAACATAAAAGTTAGTTGATTTAACCATAGATTCGATCTGACAGTTGGGTCATAATTCACAATTTAATTTTTGACAATATTAACGAAAAATTTCCGACTGCGAATTTGAATCCATACTACTAGAACTTCGAGTAGTTGCAGAACTAGCATCCGAAGGCCTTATTTCTGTGAAAAGCAGAGGAAGGTATGTGAATACGGAGACTGTGCTCCTTGCCTATTTCGGTGAATTGAGTACCTAATCAGAATAAAGCCAGTACATTATGGTCAAGGTAGTCGATGCTACGAACACTATTAAATATAGGCAATCAGTAATTATGCAAATTACGGGCATACTTGAAAAGCCAAAATGTGGGATACAAAGCTAAAAAGTCAAGTGTTCTTTCCAAAGCAAACATCGATAAATTTCTAAACGATGCTCCGATAGAATATCTCCCTCAAAAGGTAACATTTTAATTTCTTTAGTGCATATTAAAAATGTTAAAGTACAAATTTCTTTCAGGTTGCTTTGATTATTGGAATTTACGGAGCTTGCAGGTGTGATGAACTTCTAAAAGAAAATCCTAGAACGTCGGCATCATCATCGAATTCTGAAACTCATAACTTTAAGCAACAAGGTCTTGCTTTAACGGTCAATAGTAATCATAATTCTACTGTAACTATTAATATTTATAATTCCAAATAGTTTTTTTCTTTTTATATTGAATGAATATCGAGTTAATTCTGATTTATTTCCATACTAGTAGGTAAAATGACACAAGCTAGCCGGCAAAGTGACATTTGCTAGCCGGGAAAGTGAGATTTGTTAGCCAGGAAAGTATGAAGTATGTAATGAAGCGCTTCCCGACTGTTTTGAAGGTTAGAAAACCATCGATTACCGATCGATTGTGAGTAAAACCTTTTTTCTAATGAGAATATGTGCTAAGTGAATAACTGATCATTTCAAATCTCCAAAAAAGAGATGGAAAAGGTGAATTAAATCGAAATGATGCATATATTGAAATGGAAATAGATAATTCAAAGCAGCGGAGGAAAATATCAAAAGTAATTTAAATTCGTGAATGCCTCAGAAATGATTTGAACGGCATAAAATAATTTTATCTTTAATATACTTCATACATAACTTTGCGCAAATTTTATCAAATATATGAATCTCCACATTGTTACAATACGTGTATTTCAAAGCTATTTTAATAATTTTGATATATCACAAAATTTTTATTGGTTTATTTAATATTTCTATTCAGAGTTGCCTGCTCCTTTCAGAAAAATAGATTCAGAAGTGGCAACTTTTATTCTAAACACTTCAACATAATTTTGTTAGCTGCAATTTTAATTTCAGTTTATTCAAGATAACTTAATTTTTCCTGAATATAATATATTATATGCTTTCAATTACTTTAATACTCTTATTCACGAATATAATAATCAATGATGTCTTCTTATTTTTCAAATTGCAAGGTAGAATCATACCGTCAATGATAATAATTGTTAAAAATTATACGTAAATACATTGAAACTAAGTATATGTCGCAGAAAAATAAATAGCATGCTCACGCTCACGCTACTGCAAAACCAAGTATGTTTAGACGTTTTCTTGTGTAACCCATAAAGGTATAACTTATTACTAAAAAATTATCATATTATCTTTTGTGAGCCTTTCAGTATTGCTATTATTATATAAACATGTAGGTAATTGGATATGACAAAGAAAAGATTCCATTATTTATTTCTGTAGCGAACTGAATTCGCAAAGTACTCATAACTGTAGTCTAACAAAGAGAAATAAAAAGGCATTCATTATAATTACAATTACGCCCAATTCGCTCAGGCTAACGGTATCAATTTTGGTTTCTTATTACGCATTCTACTTTTGGACGCATCTGCGCACGTTGATTTATACATACGAATTTATATTTGGGAACATCTGGCTTTGACATTCGGTTGGTAACAATGACCGACCGGAAACTCAGCCTCCTCGGGGAAGAATTGAAGTACATCCGGTTTGAATGCAGCGATCATATACGAATGTACTACGATTCAATTTGACAGGACGATGGTAAGAACAAGACTTTTATGAATATGTTACTTTAGTTCATGAAAAAAGTGCGATAGTGGTTATATGGATTGTAAATATTGCTTTCACTTCTATTAGTATTTATTTTGGGTTCTCTTTGCAATAACTGGTATATGAAATGAACAAGTTCAATTATGAATAGGATTATATATTCTTTACACGTGAACATATCCGCATTAAAAAATATTTATTAGCGTAATAGCTAGCACATTTTGATGAAAATAGTATTTTTAATTTAAATTTTCAAGTTGATCTTTGTGTAGAATTCAAAAACGAACTTGTTGAAATTAGGAAAAACGTAGAATTGTGTTTGAATGTGCAGAATTCGAGGAGAATTAAATTTTGCACTACAAAATTATTGAATATCAACTCGCAAATAATGATTCAAATGAGGTTACTAGAAGATCAGTTTGAAATAGTTATCGAAAAATAAATATACTGTTTTGTAAGAGCTGTTTTCATTTTCTTTAGTATCTTGTATTTTGTCAGCAATGATCTATCCAAAATCTTATTACTGTCGAAAGCTTTTGACATCTTATTGTTCGTAATATAATATCGTCTGTACTTCTTTATAAATAATTTTCAATGAAGGATAATTAAAAGTGGTTTCTGAATAATTTTAAACCAACGAATGAATTCATTTTAAAATATTGAAAATTCATAAGACACAAAGGAAAATCTAAATTCGGGTTCATTTTACAGTGTGTCATAATTAACATGAAAATCCCGTATTCTGATCACAACACGATACCATGGTAAAATCGCAGATTTTTCAGTGAAGATGGATATATGAATTTTCATTACTAATCGCTAACTGATTTGATTACCGGAGAATGCCATATTTGACGAAAAACACATTCAACTTTACGTTTAATAAAAAATGTGAAAAAGGTGATGGAATATTCTTTTCAGTCATGTAAGTTATCAAAGTTGCATAAAGTTATTTACATAATAAGTATAAATATAAGGAATTTTCTATTCGACCAGAGTTTCATGCAGCAAGCTGCAAAATTTTTAACACGGATTTAAATAAGATTATGTGTGCCTCCTGATGCATTAATAGCGGTAGATGGACCCCTTAGGGATGATTTATAGCTCAAGATGGCACCTTGGCATTTAATAATCTATTAAATATTAATAATCATATCCATGAAATGGAACAACATTCAAGATTTTGAATTTCAAAAAATTTCTACAATTTATTTGAAAGTACTTAACTTTGAGGGGATTTTTTTCAGATTAAATTTAAATTAAATTCAATTCAATTCACCGGATTTTATTCAATGCCACAAAATTGCCTATTTGATGTGAAATATGCATTTTTGGTATCATTAATCCAAGAATCACTTTACCAATGAAAACTGTTACGAATATCTTCAATTACTTATTTGTATATACGAGAAAACAATGTTTCTCCGCAGTTAAAATTGAGAATGGACATCATATGCAAAGCTTATTGAAAAACAAGTCCAGAAATTTTGTAAAATGATGTGGAGAAAATAGTATTAGAATGAAATCTGCTCCCTTTTCGAAGTTATTTACCCATTTCAATTTCACACCATAACATATATAAAAGTTTACTTCATCGAAAAAGTTATTTCTTCAATAAAGTGTGAATAGAATTTTGGATGAATTTCCGGTAATTTTTCTAAACTTAAAAAGATTCAACAATGTAACAAGAACTAGTAAACACAATTTCAAAACTTAATGAAAATTCCCTTCAGATTTCACCTGTATTCCACTTCATTATAGGAAACAAAAAATATATACTGAATGAGAAATAAATTATTACGAAAATTTTATTGACCATTCACCCGGAGAACGTTTTTATATCGGTAGATAAGAATTATTGCGAACACTTTAGATTTCAGAATAACTGAATGTATATAACAATCTATACTCGCGTCAACAGCCCTAGTAGGCTGGAATGTCGGATATGTTGTAGATAATTAATTTCCCCCCCCCCCCACCCCCCCCCCCCCCCACCCCCCCCCCCCCCCACCCCCCCCCCCCCCCACCCCCCCCCCCCCCCACCCCCCCCCCCCCCCACCCCCCCATTGCGAAAAATTACGCTTGTAGCTCCACAAATAAGCGAGAAACGAACGAAGGGCAAATTTCAATTATTAAGTTAGTACATCCGGTAATTTCTCGAAAATGGTGTGGGCTAGAGTAGTAGGGTAGGGGACATTGTTTGTGCCTTGAAAAGTACAACAAGATTCATTGATTGATTTTCTGGAGCCGGGAAAACGGAAAAACCATTGAAATATCATATTTAAATCGAAATTCGCTGTTTTCGAGCAAAGACTCGCTTGTATCTTTGGCGGTCTGCACTCTAGCGGGCCTAAAGCGGATATGTTTTTCAGAGTAGAGAACCGGAAAATCGTTTGTTTCCGTCGAGCAGACCTCATGGTGGGATAGCAAATTCGAAACCTTCGAGTTTTCTATAAAATTTCGGTGTTTTCTAGCGAATATTCATTTGTATATCTTTGCGGTCTGTCTCTAGCGGGTCTGAGCAGTGCGAGGGTGTACATCAGGAAATGGAATTGCTATTTTACAGAATAATGTATTTCGACATAACTCAAAAAAGACGAAACGTACACATGAAGGTCTAAAACAATGCTTTTTTCAATAGTATAAAATAAAAATATTTTCAAATTATATAGAGTTAAATAATTCTCAAGCTTTACATAAAGTGAACAAGGAAAATTCTTTAATACTTAATTTAAAAATTATTAAACAACTTTCCAAGGGAGTTGGTTATATGTATTCCACAAAGCAAAATCTGCATTCACAATCCAACGGTGAGTTATAGAAATTGTCAATTCACATTGCAGATTTTGCTTTGTGGAATACGTATAACAGCTCCCTTGGAAATTTTCCTTGTTCACTTTATGTAATGTATGAAATTGACCATGGTCAACAAGTATGTTTTTCATGATTTGATTGTTATATTACGCTGCTAGGATCTTCGGAGCGCGCTCGAATATACGTGAGTATATCCAAAGGTTTCAAATCACTGTTAGTGTGCCTTGGAATCATATACACCACTGTTGTAGAGTAGATATCTTCATATCAGGAGGTATTTTCGATCTAAACGGTGAATTGTTGGTTCCCAATATCTTTGGTGGGAGGGCGCTCTGGATTGTTATCCAGACAGTGTTACTGACCACGATTTGTATTGGGGAACAATTAGAACTTTGTTAATTCACTCCGAGTCGAATAAGCTGCACTGCTGAGATCTGATAGGATCGAAAAAGCTGTATGCAGATTTTGAGTCGGGGTGACTTGACAATTTCTATAGTTCACCGTTGGATTGTGAATGCAGATTTTGCGTTGCGGAATACGTATAACACGCTCCCTTTGAAAGTTGTTTGATAATTTTTAAATTATTAAAGAATTTTCCTTGTTCACTTTATGTAATGTATGAAATTGACCATGGTCAACAAGTATGTTTTTCATGATTTAATTGTCAAGATTTTCCATGTGTTAAGGTGCCTTTTTGTGTATATAAATTACATCTGGTAGACTGCCTTTCGAGCAGTTAATTGAAAGAAATTCATGAAACGAGTGTCGTGCTAGGAAATAACTTTAATTCATATACTCTACCATAATTAAATATGTATATGGACATATGAGACTCGAACCTTAAATTGAAGGCATCTAAATTTATGCGGGTAGTTATACTTACAGACACATATGCCGCCGCCACTTCTTTCTATTTAACATCATTAGTAGTATTTTCTTTCTTTTGTGTACCAAGCACATTACCTACTCTAAGTAAAAAGTTAATGAGAGTAGAGATAAGATGGACGTAATTAATTTTAATTATGTACATTTACATATCTAGCTTTTTTTTGTCGAAGGTATTAGACTGAGTGATTCATGTAGTAGGTATTCATCGAATTTTTGTCTGTTCCAACAACATAAGTACATAAATTCATATTTATCAAATTATGAGTGCAGGGTATAGCTTAAATATCAGTCAAAATACGTGCACGTTCTCAATAAACTATAATTCTAATTTATTGCTAGAAATGGTTATTGCTTCGGACTCTTATCCTGCTTCAGCACTTATGACAATGTACGAAAAAACGCACAATATACAACATTCTTAAAATAAGTCACTTAGCATCGTTCCAGTTCAGTTTTTTAAATTTATTATTCATTTTCAGTGGAATCACCAAAGCCATTTTAGAGGGTCGTATCTGAAAGATACTGACTCTCAACTAAATTATATATAAACCTGTATTTTTATTTAAAAATCTATCAAAGTAGGTGGTTGTGAGAGTTTGGACATTTGAATATTATTCTCCAGATTCTACTAGATCAAGCTTCGTGAATTTCCAAACAATTCAGGCCATTTAATCTAAATGACTTGTAGCAGATATAAACAATTTACGTTTCTACATGATTCAAAAATGTATCAACAGTATTACGAAGTCTCTTCAATGATTAATTCAAATAAGAAAAACTGATATAATATTTTCTAGAAAAAGGTCTCACTTATATCAACTGTTTATTTCTCGCAGAAAATTAGTTTATAAACTCGTGGTTGGTTAATTTTTATCATTTTCTTATATCTAGCGTTGAAAGGGACATTGATAATATTTAGTGCCGGATTTAAGATTTTGTCTTTAAAAGGACATTAATTGTAATTTCAACTATGTTCAATATCTTTCCTAAAAAAAATTTACTTTGTGGATGTGATTGATGGTTGGTTGGATGTTCTGAAGATGTGGATGATATTCAAAAAATCTGTATTTGGAAATTGATGTATTGAAGATATGAGTCGTTAGTTGAGTGATGTTTCCCTAATCATCTAATGTTCTGCGGATTTGACTGCTGATGTTGGAATAAATAGTACGTAATTAGTAACTGCAGACGGCCACAGCAGCATAAAATCTTATGGAACATTTATTTGTTTCGAGATTAGGATACTTTTTGAACTTTCAATTTTTTTTTAATTTTGAGAAAAAAAGTACTATCGTAATTAGTGCTAAAGCAAATTGAGAAAACTACTTTACCTAATACGAAAGTGTACTGTTGAAAACATATTAACAGAAAGCCGAGCAGAAAGCCCAAATCAGTAGAAGCACTCGAAATTTCGAATTCATGAATTCATCAACTTATTACTGAAATGAAATAGTATCCTTTTTTTCTCATTTCATCTGATAAAAGTGAAGGAAATGAGGAGAATAATCCCAAAGGTAAAATTCTGATACGCTGAAGTGGAAAGTGCTACAAAGTTGAGACGCCAACTACTTCTACCTCAACGAAAAACCTAATTCCCGAAGTCTTTCGTTTCAAGCTCTAGAGTTTTATTATAGGACAATAAGTTAGTACGCCTTGGCGGAAGTATTCAGCGGGAGAGCATTTTATTATTTCCCTTTTAATTAAATATGGAAAGTAAGGAAGGAAGTTTCTAGAGCGAGATGAATTCGATACGTTGAAGTTTAGACTACCTTTCTCTCTTCTTCAAGAAATACTGCACTCGATGAAAGCTTGACATTAATATATCCTCAATGAAAATTTTCGAAGAAAATGGAGTACCCATTTTGCCTACTTGCAGCTTAATATTAATTGATCTTCGTTTTCGAATTGAGTTTTAATATTTCTATCTTCTGTACAACTGTGCTGATATAGATAATTATAATATATAGGTAGAAATTATAATCATAGAGACAAAGCTTCCGTAGAAGGAAACAATTGAGGTGTTCTCGTCTTTTCCTGTTCGAAATCTTTTAATCAAGTCCAATTTTTCATAGATATATTTTTCTTCTTTCATTACAATTATCGAATATTTTATATTTTCTCTCTCAATCGGTAATTATACAATATCCAAACTCCAAGTTGAATAGATCTCGAATTAGATCTAGATCTGCTTTTCGAAGATTAGTGAGTACGCGGCTGCATGTGGTCAAACAGGTGCCTTTTTTAAATTCGAACATCAACCACAAAGGTTATTCGCCAGCAGAAATGATAAACATTTGACAAGAGTGATTATTTGGCAACACTATACATATTTAGGAGAATTTTTCCTATACCTATATATTATCATTTGATAATAAATCTTAAATATTAAAAATTATACAAAAAAAATGAATAATTCTATATTAATTTATAGTCAGTTGAAAATGAGACATACCAGACTGTTTGCTTCAATTGAAAAATAAAGTTTCAAAAGAAATTAGGTACATACGAGAGGTTATATCATTTATAGTGAGATGAATTTGTACACAATAGAAATATTATCAATTGATTTCATTGAAAAAAAATAGAGAATTATTACAACTGAAAAATAAAATCTTAGGAAAAATAAGAGAAAATTAGATTCATTTAATTAATATTGAGCCGAATTTATACACAGTACAAATATCATCAACTGCTTTCATTGAAAGAAAAATTAAGAAGAATAATATAATAGACAATATTTTTTGATATGCTTATTCAAAGTCATCTATTCAAGGATACTTTTCGAATTGTTCGTTATGTACATTAAAGTATGTATCACAACAAATCTTGTTATTAATTTACTGACCATCAACCATAGTATTAACGCTTTTATGCCAGATAATTTTTGATGAAAGAACTGCAATTAAGGTATGTGGCAAATTTTGAAATTGAAAATTAATCAATAAGCACTTCAATACTCTGTACTCTGTTGCATTCATTAGATAAATATTTCGCATTTTTATGACATATAACTGACATGATTCAGAAATTAGGATTGATAGTCCCAGTGAAACCATTTATGGATGACAAATTAGTACTTCCACTGTATGCTTCTAGATAAATAATGTTATTCACGATTGTGTCCTATTTCCTTTTAGAATTAATTTTTATATTTGTGGAATTTCAATTATTTTTTTAGTAGTACCTAGCGTCTTATATTCGGTGGTACATTTTGTATTATTTGAAATAATGAGTTTCGTCACACAAGTTTCAGTTAACATTAAACATCTATTTTCTGCATTTTTTCCAGTACAGTATTAAAACAACTCATGCCTTTATGCAATATCTTATTATATATTGGTTTGGGGTCACAATTTAAAAAATTCTATGGTTGAAAGGTCCATAAGTTATCAATAAATCGTTCTCACTCATTTATACCTCCATAACAATTCTGCAGTTTAAACCGAATTTCAGGACACATTAGTGCATAATTAGTATTTAATTTTAGGATGTAAATATTTTCAATTTTTCAGCAGTTTTCGAAGTAAGGGCTTAATCGGATATCTTTAAATTGGGATATAACCAAGGATTCATCTCATTGAAGACTTATTCCGATTAGGTTTTGCTTATATTCTGTCGAAGATAAATGAAGAATATTTGGATAAAATATTTTATTCATAATTCATATGCGTTTCCACGAATCCTATTGCAGTAAAAAAATCAACCCGGCTTCTGTTAATTATGTTTTGAACACGAACGAAACATTTTTTATTACCTGTTCATCTTGACAGAAATCGAACTGAAATCTTGGATATATACGAACTTCATGCTAAAGTACTCCTTTCTGGTTTGAATCTATCAGCAGGTAGAGATGATTAGCCAGTCACCCCAGATGCGTATACACAAAGTGGTAACTTTAATCTTATCACATGGTTTTAGGGTAAAATAACTACGGAGAATTGAGTTAGATTTATTAACGAATCTGTTTTTAGTCTTATTTCCCCCGAACAATCTAGAATAATTATATGGAAAGTCAATAGTGAAGTGCGGGAGTGGTTTCTATATTCGAACAATTAATTATGACACTGATAATTTATTCCTTCGTATTACATCGAATAATTTCATCCTGAGCAATCAATAGCGAATGTTGGAAGTGTTGGAAAAAATAGGAAAGAAACACTTTCATTTGAACTTTGAATAACGAATAGTTTGAAACCTTGGCATGGAATAGAATGATTGACTTGATCTACATAATTAATGGCGTGATGGCTATTCACTTTCAATCCTAATGAGTATTGAAAATGTCAAAATGGTAAGTAGGTAAATGAAGAAAAATCTATATCACTTATATCTGCTAGGAATTCCTGTACTTACCATATAGTAAGCCTTCCCAAGCAGAAGACTTTTTATTTTAAATTTGAATTATTTTATATGTAGCTGATGAACCACAGATGTAAACTTAAAAATCTAAATTGCAGAAAAGTGATAATTTTTCTGGAGCCTGAGGAATCGCTAAATTTTAAGCAACGATTTGTATCTTGTAGGCACATTATCAGTGTTACATTCCTCGACTAAGCTACTGTTTGTTTTTACAAATAATATTCATTCAAATATATATAGGCAAGGTGAAATTAGCATACTGCTGGTAACAAAATGACTCATGCAGCTATATATATATATATATATATATATATATATATATATATATATATATATATATATATATATATATATATATATATATATATATATATATATATATATATATATATATATATATATATATATATATATATATTTATATATATTTTATATATATATATATATATATATATATATATATATATATATTTATATATATATATATATATATATATATATATATATATATATATATATATTTATTTATATGTATTTGCTTATGTATTTCAAACTTGTTTACACTATAAAAGGCGCAATTTTGGAGCACTAGGATTGAAAGTTTGTAAGTAGGTAGTTTCGTATGATATCTTGGATGGGATTACATTTGGTACGAATTAGTTGGGGGGTTAACCCTCCGAAGGGGGGGTAATAAATCTTGTTTACACCATAAAGAGCGCAATTTTGGAGCAATAGGTTGGCAAGTTTGTAAGTAGATAGTTTCATATGATATTATGCATAGGATTGCCTTTGATCTGAATTGGTGTGGGAGTTGACCCCCAGGGGAGGAAATAAATCTTGTTTATACAATAAAGGGCGCAATTTTGGAGCATTTTTTTAAACTTGAAAACCTCCATTTCTAATGTAGCTTGCTACTTTAGAGATTTTATTCCTAAAATTATTACGACATATTGATTGATAAGATATTCAGAATAACTATTCCGAAAAGAGCATAAAAATGGACACTACGAATTTACTACATATCATACTGGTTTGTATTGAGTTTGATATATTTACATTATGACTTGCAGATTTGGATTGATAAGTTATTGTAAATAGACCTAGTCTATTCAAAAATTATCTCAACTTAGTTGTTTAGTAGATGAATATCTAGCAATACACTCCGAACAAAAATTATCACTTATTATAATAAGTTTTAAATTCCTGAATGATTTCTCTGGCACGGCCTAGGTCGAACGGTTTTAGTTTTTTTTAGCCGCCGCACAAGTCCGTTGTTTTCGAGTAGAAAGAGCACTTAGATGTTTTTGTGAAATTCTAGTCTTTTCTGATGTTTTCCTGCAAATCACTTCATCTCATTTTCGAACATAGGAATTTTTGTCACGATGGATATGATCACTGCGGATGTACCATGGCGCATTGTGAATGATTCTTATTACCTTATTTTGGAAGATTTGGATGATTTCAATGTTGAGTTTCTTGGTGCATCCCTAGAGTTGGATGCCATAAGTCATATTGGTTTTAAAATTTGCTTGTGGAGAAGCAGTTTGTTATGAGTTGACACCTCAAAATAACGCCGGGTAAGCCAATACATTTACCTGAATTTCAACGTTTTTTCTCGACATGAGTTTTCCAATAAAGTTTTGCATCTAAGCTGGTCATGCCTAAATATTTGGCTTCGTTGGCATGTGGAATTGTTTGATGATAACACTAGTGTCTAGGCGTATTTCTTGTTCGTGAAATTGACATGAGTTTACTTTGCCTCTGTAAGTTTGATGCACCGATATTGTTAACTGCTGCTGGTGGTAGTTTGTTTGTGGCTGACTTTATGTCTTTTTCAAATAACTATCAAAAAAATGGTATTGAAAGTACAAACTCTGATGAAATAAAACATCAATGATACCAAATACCAATTATGTAAGTAAATTACATGGTCTAATATTTAAGCACTGTTACAAGAATTAATCGGCCTATAAAACATTCGGACATACTCGTGAACAAGAAGAAACTATTTCGAATTGAATTCCAGCAACATCACATTGTCTTGAATGTTGATGAACATCCCTAGTCGGGACCAATCATCCACGACAATTCCCTCTGGCAAATGCTTGTTGTTTGTTAACAACCAAAAGGATGGGACGGAATGAAAGGAATGCCATCGACTGACTTTATTGGATTCGCCAATTCTGCATTATGGGAATTGAATATCCCTGCCTTCAGTGGAGAAATAAACGGATATATCCCGGCTTCCGGCTACTTTGAGAAACGTCTTAACCAGTTTCCATATCTAGAATTTGCATCATCGATTGCAAACTTCATGCAAGTGAAATTGATTAGCAATAACAATGGGTACACCCACCTCTGCTAATATTCAGCACGTTTTTTTATACTTAATTATTTATCATTTAATACAATCCCAAGGCGAGAGCAGAACTAGGCATCCGACATGGTTGGCATTTTTTCGTTTCGTCGGGTCAGTCATGCAATGCAATAAGTAGATTACAATGCTGGATGCTGAAACAACTCTCTTGGTAGTTTTTTCATATTTTTAATATTACTTTTGCGGCCAGTGGAGTGCTTTGCGAATTTCATCAAGATTGAGGTTTCGCGGTTACTCTTAAACTTGCACTCGAGTCTACTAGAGTAGGTCCACAAATAAATTCAAGAAGTTAGTCAGTTATTTGTATGTTACTAACAACTACTGAAAAACATGAATTCATTATGTTGAAAGTTTTGTTTCACATTTAACATTTCTTCATTTTCAATACCACATTTAAGTTTCTAATTGTAAAATTGAATTGAAGCTATGTCAAATTTGTGTTGTACTTGATTCTAACAATTTCAACACGCATCCACAAAACATTCTAGGGGTGTAGTAAACTTTCCTATTATAGCTTAATTCACTCACTCAACACTACATTATGGGCGTTGATATTTTAAGGCGCATCTTCACATTTTGATAAGGCTTTCAAAGCTCAAAAAAAATTCAAAGAGCCATGTTCAATGTATCACCAGCAACAATATGCAAGTCTCTTCATATAAAATCTGAAATACCAACCTTTCCTGACTTGTTCGTTTTGTAGTTATTTATGTAGATATAAGATAAGAAATATAAATTTTTTTCTTAAAACGGAAATACACATTCACACTATACCTACAGGACAAAAAACCTACATTCACCAACCATTTTCCCCGTTTAGGAGAGTTCATCTGAGTATATAGAAATTAAATGTTTCAACAAAGTGGCACATTAGGGACTAATATAATCGAGAATATAATACTATATAAAAATTCAACTGAGTTCAATCAGAACTAAAAAACAATTTAAATACGTCCTTACAGGTTTCATAGTGTGGATGAGTTTCTCAATTTTGTGTGATATCCTACTGGTTTCTCACACGTGATTTCAAATTGCTGTTCCTGTTTCCTTTAATTATTATGTGTTTGTATAATTTTTATTAATTTGATTTTGATTTTTCATGACTATTCTGATGGAGCTATAAGTATTTGTTAATTTTGGAAATTGAAATTGTTTTGAACTTTAAACTCTTATATATCTCAGAAGCTTTTCTTTTTTTCAACTAGACTAATAGGACCATGTGTCATAAAATTTTAAATTTTTATATTGTCTATGTAATTCCCCGAAGAGAATAAAATTATGTTCTATTCTCATTGGAATTTTTATTTCTTTGATTTACGCATATTTTCATTTACGATAAAAAACTGGTATCTGTACGTTAGCCTTAATTTCATGATTGGAGAATATCTACTCGAATTTCTCATATGAGTGAGAAGCATTAAACTGTAATATCGTTTGCAGAATATGCTGCTCCTATAATCCTTCCTCATCAACAGAACACACTATCTACACAGTGATAAGCTGAATTAAAAATGTATTGCCAAAGTTCATGAAAACTAATTAATATCTGGAAATATTAGAGGACACTTCATGAAATATTCAACTGCAGAATTATCAGAGAACGTAGGGAGCATTATCCATCCCTTAACATCCGAACATATCGTAACACCCTACATCAGTTTTTAATGAGAAAATCAACTCGCCGATAAACCACCCTAAAATCTCTAAGGGTATACTTATGTAATTAAACAATATCTGAAGAAAATTTCCTACGTACCAACGTTGCAATTATTCGAATTTGGAAATGTGAGATATGAATTATAGAATATAAGAAATACTCAACTATGAATAAACACACTACCCTCTTCTTAATGTTGATTTCGATAGATTCATTTTAGAATGTCAATTTCAGGGTCTGTAAAAGTGAGTAAAATCTTGAGACACAAAAAAGAATACATCTACATCAAGCGACGTTACGGAGCCTAGGAAAAATAGTTGAAACCAACACAATCCATCTACTAAATTTCAACCCTCTAATCTAATACAATCTGCAGAAGCTGAGGAAGTCCCCAAATCTTGAGAAAATCAAGAAATGTCTAAGTAAAAATGGCGGTGGTTAGAGAAAACAGTTCACCTATACCGCCTGGAGGCACACCCATAACATCAATTTAATCCATGTTCAAATTTCAAACTCTCTTACTTTTAGTTGAACCCGGTTGTCTTTTTAGCTCCTTATACTCACAAAAAAAACCTACAAGACTGACTTACGAACTTGCTGTTCATAATCGATGTTCACATTTTATGCCACTAGATTGAAAAAATTCCGCAGATGCACGTCCTTCAAAATTTCGATTGAATATAACCTAATTTTGATAGTTTTGTTCTCACCTAAGAAAAAATTTCTGAAACCAAATTTCAGCTCATTTAGTCTGACGAGATGCCAATAAATACCTGAAAAAGAACCTGTGTTCTTTTGTTATTTTCGGGGAATATACAGAAAACAGAGGCAATACAATACATTCAGAACCGTGACAGCATTGAAGTAACCATAGATAATCCACAATTGATATAATCGCAATTACTCTCCGCTATCGCGTAACCGATGTCCAAAGATATCTAAAATTAGCCAACATAATTTACGGGTATATTGCTCCGGAATGTCCGTGAAGTTCAAGTATTCCAGTTCGACCGGAGCACGATGCTATTTAATTTTCAGCGATTCGATGTTTTTGTTATTTTTTCATATTCTATTTGCATTCCAGATCTCCAAGGCTTGTAGAGATTTGCAGCACTCAATGTACTCAGTTAGAATATTATAAGGGCATCGAAAATAATCGATTATACTTCCGAGTCACCGGACGTATTTTGCGAAACATCACGAAAGCGCAGCTCGTGTGATGTTTCGCAAAAGAAGAAAATACGTCGAGTGACGAGGTTAGTATAACGATTATTTTCGTTTGCTCGAGTTGGTATTCGTTACTATTATATAACGAATACCTAGACAACACCTCCAGAACTATAACCAAAGCGTTGCATATTGAAAAATTAAACGAAACTTCACCAACTTTGATTATTAATTTTTTTTGACAAACGTCAAAAATTGTCATCATGAAAACATTAACATTTGACACGAGGCGAAACACCAAAACGATTTTATCACGTCGTCAAGGGTATATTCACTTATCAATACGCAGTAACTGTGCAAAATTCACGGTTTCTATTGGCTTATTCACACATGAGATATATTATCTTACTGATTTTTTCACCCCACGTCGCTTCAAGCTATCCAAGTTAATTAAGCAAATTAACAGAAGCACAACGTTTTACTCAGAAAGCTGTTTTTTGTGAAAGATTTACGTCGCTATGAAATTTTTTTTGTTACGAAGGAATTATTCGCAGAGCTTCATGAATGGGAACTCTATGAGCCAAATATTATGTCGTAGCATGACGATCAGAGTGCACTAATGTAATTTTGAGTGAGAGGTTAATAGAGTTTTTAGTAAGTAATTGAATATGTTCGAAAATGTGAGACGATGGGAAGGAGAAGCTAAGTGTGTACCATGTAGGTATATATATATATATATATATATATATATATATATATATATATATATATATATATATATATATATATGTATATATATAATATATATATAATATATATATATATATATATATATATTTATATATATATATATATATATATATATATATATATATATATATATATATATATATATATATTATATATATATATATATATATATATATATATATATATATATGTATATATACAACAATTGTTGATTTAATCAGAGGTTGAAACGTATAAATAATGGCCTAGTACGTGTGAAATCATCAATTTACCTCTACGTTTCGGTCATTATGTCACAACCTTCTTCAGGACACAAATAGTTGAGGCCAAAAAGAAAAGTCTTCGAACAAACAATCTCTAGGCAGATTTCATACTCATACAAATAAAAGACAGTAATGACCTCGAATTCACTTGACAAACTTGAACAACATGAATAAAACTTGTACAACACAAAAAGAATTGCATTCAATGAATACAATTTTTATATGGGGAAAAGCACCGCAGTTGCGTCATTATGTGATGAATATTAGAAGTAATTGAAACGCCTCGCCTCATACCAAAAAGGTAGGAGTAGATGTATAATAAATGTGTTAGAGATGGAAATGTGCAAGTGGTGAATGACAATTTCGAAATAAAATCGAATGCTACGTATTCATTAGCCCCTGGAAAGAATTTATGGCCCATGAATCAATCATATCGCTGAAATGAATCAAGTTCCTCGCAACCCCAAGCGCGACTAATTTGCATAGTCTCACAGGTAGATCGGATCATAAGATCGGTATGCAGCATCTCACGGAGTCCATGACCCCGGTCCGGAAAAATTCTAATGGAATATGGGTAATATGAAAGAGAGAGAGAGAGAGATTGGAATAATTGTAGCAGATATCCAGTTATGTCCACCCACGCTCAAGCCAATGTACTACGCTCGTGTTAATATTATACATACGCAGAAATAGCCTGATTTCTAAAACTGAATAATAACACGAATGCAAATATGGAAAGGTCCAGGTAAAAGTAGAGCTACGTGATCACGAGCGTTGTTATTGTTTGTGTAACCATGATTGGGATTGCGGTGAATCCTTTTTATAACTGCATGAATGTCAAGGATTCATTGTGAAGCAATACTGATGATAAAATGCATTCATTTATGCTGATATTTTGAATTTAACTTCAATTAAAATAATATGTTCATTAATTGCAATCACTCTTCGTTTTCTTATACATATTACCTACTCTTATAACGTTAGGCCAAGCAAAAAAACACTGTTCATAATGCAATCTTCTACAAAATTGATTTGACTGTTGGAAAATGTTCAGGGGTATCCCCTGAATATAAATCCACGTTGGTGTCATGCGGGGGTGGTCGCGTTAGCCGCCATCTTGGAAAACACGTTTTATCAAATATCTCGTGAACCGTGCATCATACGACAAAAATAGTAGAAATTATTTTCGTGGATAATAACATTTTCTACAACTTTTATTCATAACCTTTTTCTATACAATTCATAGATTTTCATTTATAGCCTTCTAAACTTCTTTTACCTAATTTGTTTATTGCTAAATATATGGTTAACGGTTGATGATACATGAAAAATGATAACTGAATTTGTAGAGCATAAAATTTACTATGAATTTTATTTCAATTTTTTTTGTATACTTTAAGAGCTATAACGCTGTAAATGCCGTTTCGGCGCAGAATAGCCACGAGATTATAATGCTGTATATTGACACAGGGGTCGCACTCGACTCCATCCCATTGAAATTTTTGTAGAAGTCAGTTCTGTGTTCTGTACTACAGCTTGGAGTGAAAACATTTCGTACGATAATTTACGAGGTGCAAGTTTTATCAAGCTATAGCTCTAAAAGTATACATTTCAATGAAAAAAGTTTCAGTTAAATTTAGTGAATTTTATGTTCTACAAATTTAGTTATAACCATTTTTTATGTATCATCAACCGTTAACTATATATTTAGCAATAAACAAATTGAAAAAAGTTTAGAGCGCTATAAATAAAAATTTATGCATTGTACAGAAAAAAGCTTAAAACAAAGTAGAAGTTGTAGAGAATGTTATTATCTACGAAAATAATTTCTACTATTTTGTCGTACCATACACGGTTCACGAGATATTTGATAAAATGTGTTTTCCAAGATGGCGGCTAACGCGATCATCCCCGCATGACGCCAACATGAATTTTATATTCAGGGAACCCCCTTGAAGACGTTCCAATAGTCAAACCAATTCTGTAGAAGAACGTCTACGAAAATAATTTCATTTCACTTTAATCTGCAAAAAGATACTTAGTAAACAGAACATTTAAAGATTGACATCTGTAGAAATTGTGTCCGTATTTTATTTTATGTTCATAATCTCTAAACAATTATAGGATCATGTCTGTGACAGTTACAGATCAGACTCCATCACTAAGATGGTATTTTCCCTCATTTTTTTCTTTTTATATACAAATTCTCAACTCCCTTTTACAATAGGGGCTGTGGAGTTAAGCAAAACGTTAAACCCGACGTTTTGGCGTCTGTATTAGGAAAATAGTTGAAACCACCATTGAAATGCACCTCACTAACAAAAACTCAATCCACGTACAAAATCTACAGCAGTTGCACGGTCCAATTCCATCTGGAAGAGCTGTAGAGCTAAGCAAAAGCTTAAGAGCAAAATCTCGAAAAAAACATGAAATCTCTACATTGAAATCGGCGGTTCAGAAGACTTTAACGACCCCCCCCCTCCTTCCAAAGGGCACTTCGCTAATATGAAGTCAATTGATTGACCAAATTTCAACCCTGTATACCTCAATCTGCAGAAAGTGTGGAGGTAAGCCAATCTCGAAAAAATACGAAAAATAAGAAATATCCACATAAAAACGGCGACGAATAGAGAAAACAGTTTAAACCTTCAAAAAGCACTTCAACAACATCAATCAACTCAATTTACGCCTACATTTTGTGCTTACTCGCATTGGAGAAGATTTATGAGTGCAGAAATCCATTAAAAACCAGTTTTTTTAGGTCTACACGACCCCCAAAAAGCTGAATGTCGGATGTCGTCCTCAATTAATTCGCAAATCTTTTACCACCGCTTTGACAAATGGAAATGATTGGTAATATCAAGCATGGCACATTGCAGATTCAATTTATGAATAATAATGTCTTCAACTCATACGCAATTGAAAAAATAAATATGACTGAAATAGATTTCTAAAAGACCCTTTCATGGAAAAACGGAGTTCAATATAGGCAAACTACGTAACACATGTAGTAACAATACTTTTGTAGACGAACAAATAAGTATTTTGATAAATTTATTATAAGTGTTGGTTACATCCACTGCGTGCTTTTATCGAACACATTTCGAGGCTATTGAACACCGTCGAAATTCGCAAATTTCAACTGAACTACAAGCAACACAAACGCTCTCATGCAAAGGTTTCAACAAAGGTATACCTTTGTAATAGGTATATAGATATTGTGCAACGACTAATATTCACGAATAATTCACTACTCCCTAAAAGAGAACGAAAATGTTGTATGCTGTCTTATGGCTGGTCAAATTAACAGCTGCAGCTTCGCTCCCATACAAACTAATAAAAAGCAATTGTTGAAAATAACCAACGCTGCCTTGAAATTTATTGCTTCAATCGCCTTGACACCGAACTGACTACAGTTGAACTTTCCCCCCAGATAACAGCTATCTTTTCAGTAGTAGCTCGTTCAATTAGTTCAATAGTTTGTATACCGCTTTTCTTCGAGATAAATGAAGTTCCAAATTACATATTGGATTATGATAATGACAATGCGAGCTAATTAATTATTATTTTCAATTTATGTCCGTAAACTACGGGAGTATCCGCTAATTACGTGAGTTATTTAGGGGGGAGATATCACTCAATCTCATGTGGGGGAGACATCAAGTAATTTTTCCACAAGAACCAGTGTAAAATTGCTCTAAAACTTAGTTAAATTGAGTAAAAAATATTTACCTACTGAAATATGACTACATCATACATAATAATATTTATCGCGGTTCAGTTATGTTATGCACTTGAAGAAGAATTTATTAACTGTTTATAAATTCATGTATTTGGAAAGAACTCTTTTATTCATCAAGTATGAATAACTGTGGATAAATATTTATGAAATAATTGAATTTTGAAAAATCATTGAATAAAAGTTACTTTTATTGAAGTATTTTTTTGTTCAATTTTCTCACTGTGATTCTATGCTACGTTATCAGAAATATTAAATACCAGTCTCAACTAGCATTAGGTAAACAAGAAACAAATACAAGTAAATTATTTTTTCTAAATAAATCTAATGTAATCTAGTTCTGATCAACTATTTTACATTGAAAATATTAATTTTGAACAATCTCACGCGAGATTAGGGGAGGGGGTCGAGCAAAATCTCACGACATCTCACTAAGGGGCGTGGGGGGTTGAAAAGTCGCCAAAATTGCCTCAAGTAATTAATGGATGTTATTCTTCTTCTTCAATATTATAGATTTTAAGTACGATAGTGAGAAAATGAAGGAAATATTGAATCAGCACATCATAATGAAAGTCCCAGTAGAACACGATCTGTATCGACTTTGGGATTTGAAAATATTGAGAACTTTCATGAATTAAAACTAAATTCAATCTTACCATACTGTCTGGAATAAATACATGGATACGTACCTGAAATAAAATAAACGGTATTAGTTAATATTTATATTTGATATACTAGCAATATACAACAACTTTACTCTTGTCTGTCAATAAAATGTACGATATACCTAACAAAACTTATTCACTAGGTATATCTAATTAAAGTTACTAGGGATATTTCCTGTAACGAACTCACCTTAATAGATCATAATAAATAAGAGTATTGAGATATGGAAAGATGAGTAGATTTCATTGAATGCCCTCGTAAGTATATATCATACATTTTAAAATCCAAAACAATGAAACAATGAAAATACAGTAGTAATAATTATACAAAAAATGTTTATATATTCTGAGGAATCAAGTGGTAATCGAAGTGAATATCAATTGAAAGTCCATATCTGACCCCATCAACCCCACTCAAATAAAGACATCAAAGATAGTAAAATTAATCTATACTGTAAGTAGTTGTTGATTGAATACATAATTCATAATGGTAAAAATAATATACCCATTGTCCTCCTACTACAATCATACAGAAATGCGTTGCCGAAAAGTTTCATGTAATAAATAATCCATGAGATTGAGCTTTCAATAGATCCCATTGAATTCAATGAAGTGGGCCTCTGATAAATACATTTTTAATATAACGTTTGATAAAAAATAAAACCTGGAATAAAACGAAAAAGAATCAATGAATGATCAAAATTCCTAGTCATTTTCATATAGGTCAGCAGCATAATTGAAATAGTTATTTATGTACCAAGTGCGTTATATATATCCTAACTAGAGAGTAACTTTCGGCCCAAGGGGCTTTGGCCCGAGGGATGAATGTTAGGATCTAGTAACGCACGTGGTGCATACAAGATTTTATTTTTCACGAAGAAATTATTTTATTATTATGAAAAATCGATTTTAAAATCGGTTCATTGCTCGTATACTTTCCATTTCTCTTCTCATAGTAGGCATGTCATTTGTTGATATTTTGACGTATGTGAATATCTTTGTCATCATATTTAGTGAATGTCATTGCTGCTTTTTTTGTGTAGTCTTATAGAAATAATGGAAATGAAAATGAATTCACATCATAGAAAATGCAGCCAAAGCTGCGAATAATTCATTGCCGGAGAAATCCAGAGTCGTATACGACAAGGATTATGAAGTATTTAATCAGTGGAAGTTGCTTCAGTTGTCCTTGTATAATGAGCGGGGGTTATGATCAATAATGCCCGCTCATAACGCTCTAGGGCGTTATGAGTGAATTTATAGCAACCGTATCTAAGGTAAAATCAACAAATAATACACAAGTGAAAAATAAATTAATATTTGCATAAGAAATTTCATTATCTGTAAGCAGGCGACGAAAAACGAATAACTTATGTAGGCCTGAATATTTCAATGGAGTAGGAACTAGAAAAACACGAAATTCATGATTAAACGATAACTGTTTAATAAAGACGGTTTTCAAACTCAAATGGCATGTTATTGCCAAGATATATATATATATATATATATATATATATATATATATATATATATATATATATATATATATATATATATATATATATATATATATATATATATATATATATATATATATATATATATATATATATATATATATATATATATATATATATATATATATATATATATATATATATATATATATATATATATATATATATATATAATATATATATATATATATATATATATATATATATATATATATATATATATATGGGATGCCTATGGCCGGACCGGATCGCCGGAATTCCGGCCGGATCGGGACCTAAATTTAAAATGTATGTGCATGCCTATTTTTATACGTAAAACAATGAAAATATTGAGGCTGATTTATTTTTACTTTTTTTTTTAAACTAGCTACAGTATGCTGAGTGTCAATTACCATTAATTTTACCTAGATAGAAATTACTGTTCATTTAAATATTAATTTTTAATCAGCATTAACAAAATTAAAACAATTGTACTCATTCAATTGGAGAATAGCAGCCACCTTTATGTAAACTTTATACTTATCTTATAAGACTTATCCATGACAGGGAATTTGGTTGTTATTTTTGCTGTTAGAATTCGGCTGTTAATAATGTTTTCAGTTACTATTTAGGTTTTATAATTTTTGGAAAGAAAATATATTTTGTTCAAAAAAAAATTATTTGTGATTAATTAACGACTTAACAATAGGTAAGTAGGCACCAATTTAAAAAAAAACCTTGAAATAATTTTCTTTATATTTGCATATAAGTATTTGAATTTAAATTATATCAAAAATTTAAAACATTTCCAAAAAGTTCCGAAAATTCCGGCCGGAAAGCGATCAGGTCGGAGCGATCCGGCCGGAACGGTAGTTCCGGACTACTGGCCGGATCGGCCGGATTTAGTGTACCGCCGGAATTCCGGTGCATCCCTATATAACTACCAATGAGTAAGTAAGGTAAACGCACCAGTTGTCGACACTGTACCTGTAGTCGACACCCATTGTAATTATTGGAAAAAATAACGTAACCATGGCAAACATCGGCTTCCCGAAATAACCAATGATAGCTCAGACTTTTTAGTGCACATTGCCATAGTCATGCCATGGAAACTCACTAACAAACTAGAAAACGGTTGAAGTTTTTCCAGCAACCTCGACTTTTCCCGCCAATAACCAGTGTTTGTTAAGGCGTAGGTTAAGAAAAGCTAATTTTGTTGTGGTGTTGTTTAATGGTATTTTTTTACTAAAAATGCTTTTGTTGTGTTCTATGAACTGAGAAACCTCCGAAGCTGCAGCCCAGGTAAGTATATTGTGGTTTTTTAAATTTTTGACATATTTTTCGGCATGTGTCGAGTACTGGTACCCGAAAAGTGCTATGTTCCTATAGTAGACAGGGGTGTCGAGAAAAGGAACATCTTTATAAGATAATAACTCAGTGTGGTTTGAACTTTCAGCTAATTTGATACAGATATGTTTATGTAACTTTACTGTACGATAACTAGATCCAATATTCGTCACCCCATGTCGACTATTGGAACGGAGTGTGATCTTTGGTGTCCTATAGTCGACACGGTTGTGGAGGAAAAGAAAATATTTATGTGAAAAGGGCCCAATGTAACTGCAATGATTTATTGATTCAATACGGATCAATACAAATAACATTTGCCTTTTTTGTTATCGCCTTTCAAGCTAGCTTTGCTGTGGCCAGAACATTCTTCACAGCCAAAAAACGAAAGAGAAAAATCCTACTTGCTTTGATAGAGTACTATAAAAGAAAAGAATGTAAGGAACAAGAAGAAGAAAGGCGTAAAGAAGAAAGGAAAAAAGTAAGAGATACAAAGAAAGAGTTAGCACACGAACAGAAGAAACTTAAGTTGATAAAGACAAAACAACCATTGCCACCCGAGTCGTCTTCTTAGGATTCAGACAGGATTTCATACCGAGAATCAAAAGATTCTGACTGGAAAGAGGTGCATTCTGAAACTAAAGAAGTTGGTGAAAATACTAGCTTTAAAGACTTGACGAAGCAAAGAAGTTTTATATTATCAGAGTTCAAGAGTGTCAAAATAAATGCGTCTGTATTCATATACTTATGTATTATTCAAGAAATTATTTCACGTGCAAACATATTAGTTATGGGTTGAAAAACTTTGACAGTCGAAGAAAGGTATTTGTAGCTGTAGGAAATGATATAATATATTTCATTCGATCAAATAACCAGTAAAGTCGAGACTTCAGAACTGACACTTGGGGAAAGGACCAGTTACCGATTTCTCAATACCTTCGCAATTAATGAACTATAAAAGTGACTAAAGAAGATTTTTGTTACATTTATGTTCTTATAATCTTTCTATTTCATTTTACCTATTAGATATTTAATTCACAAATGTGTTGACTATTTTATTATTGTTTCCTGCTTTCACAACATACATTTTTCTTGTTATGTAATTTCCCATGACCAAAACTGATGTTATTTATATGTGTCGACTACTGGAACATTTATAGTGTCAAGAACTGGAACATCCTTAATTTAGCGTGTCGAGCTTAGGGACATTTACAAATATTTACAAAAAAATCTATTTTCTTCTTATTTGGTTAAAAATCATCCCAATTTCTGATTCGACGTGAAGCCTAAACTATGAAGATCCGGTAGGCATGGTAGTTTTAATATGAACTTCAATTCACTGGAATCTGTGCCAGAATAACTGATTTTTTTTTCTTAACGTGTCGACAACTGGTGCTTTTACCTTATCATATTATAATATTTTTATAATATTCAATGACTTCGTAATATCTTTGTCGCATGGATTAAACGTTCCCCTTAAGGGAAGTAGTTTATCTTACACTGATGAAGTGAAAATACTGTCATCTAACAGCTAGCGAATTTCTATACGAGAATCATTCTCAGTAACGCCCCCATGGTTTTTACTGAGTTTATATTTCCTCAACGTTTAGATAACAATCGGAATTAACCTCTGACCTCTTAGTTCACACGAATTAGAAAGCTGTCGATAGGATTGCGTAGGGTAGAGCAGCAAATTGCGAAAATGATGCCATCGATCCAATCGTTAGTTCGAAATTCATTGACGGAGAATTTAATTGTTCCGTTGTCCAAACTATGTAAAACGGGAAATGAATTCTTAATTAAAAGTAATGGACAAATAATCATCGAAATCAGAATGCCGAGAGTATTGATTTGTACCTGCATTTGGGCATTGTCAATTTAAATAATCCAATACAGATTCAGACTGAATATAAATGAGGGTACATTGTAAATAAGGGTATTCTATATTACAGGATACTCAGTGTATGCTTTGTGAATGAATAACTGTTTAAATCATTTTATCGTATCATTGAAGATAAGACATTTTTATACTGAATCTTTATTAATAATTATTAAGATCATAAACGCATCAAAACCTACATAAAACCTTAGTTACTCATAATAGATTAGTTACCATAATATAATACGTTAGTTACGAAAGCATAATACGTTAGATACCAAATAATATTTTGACAGTTTTCAATCTTGATGGATACACCTTTGCCGTTAGCGTCTGCTTGTCCTCTAAAACGTCATCTTCCGTGTAGTGGTCATCTTCGCTAATTCGTTAGTTCGTTAGGCTCCTCCAATTCCAATTAAAAAAGCAACTTTCATCATTAAAAACTCCTCATCTGGGACAAAAAACAAAAATTCGTTTTGTTCTCTTGTAAATACTTTTGACTTTTTGCAGTATATCCAACATTTTTCTTCTTGATGAAACGTATTAAAGCGCCGTATTTATCGTTTTCCACACATTCCTTAAGTTCTAACATGGAATATTTCGGCCATAAGGATGAAGCAGAATATTTCTCAGAGAGTTTTGCAAAATACACCAGCAACACCGTTTCTTCTGCACCTTGAATAGGTTCTTTGTTTCGCCACTCACTAAACTGCCGATATTATTTTTTATAATGGATTTTAGAATTATCCGGAAGCAAGTCCAACCTTATAGTGTTGGCTGCAACTAATATATCGTCAGGAATATAAAAATCTTGCATGGTTTTAATGACTTTTTGAAATGCCGAAATGAAATGACATAAAATCTTGTTGCTTTTATTTTCACATCGCCGTTGTCAATGATACGATAAAGCTTTGAGTGTAACTCGATTATTAGCGATTTAAAACCGTCTCGGACATTTCTAGGTGACTCGGCTGTCGCCTCGTCACCAAGCAATGTCCTCGACTATTATAAATCGCATAATAATCTCGTTATATTAATAGCTATTATTTATTAGATGTGTATGCAAAATGATATATTTCTGAACTTTGTTTCAATAGTAATGCAGTTGCTTCGCCCTAATTAACAATTTTCATTCGGACATAAATATAAATGGCTGTAGACTAAATGCGTTTGCGATTTTATTTACATTTCAAAATATGTCAGTGTTGCATATTCAATCAAGAGTGATCTATCAAATCAACTTTGTTCCCTTTTTTAGCACTAGCGAACAAAACTACCGCGGTGAATAAAACCTCAGCACTACCAACAAAAATTTCTGTTCAATAAATCACCGTTATTACGTGATTTATATCAACAATAAATTACATTCTACAACATATTGCAATCTGTTTTCAATAAAACTGTAGACATTATGTACAGGCTGTCCTAGAAGAAATTTTTACCTGAATATTTATTTCAATATAAAGTTTCAGAACAATTTCCATAAAAAAGGTCTTAATTTGAGGGGAAAATCGATTCGTGAAGAAATTTAAATCAAACAATTAATTTTCAGTGAAAAAAACTTGCGTTGAGCTATAGGATGGTTTCTGCAAGTCAAAATCAAAATTATTTTAGAGTTTCAAGACAACGTAGTTTGCAAGAATGTCGGAATAAACAGTGGATTTTGAAAGTGTAAGATGTTCAGTGGACAGCCTCTACTTCTGCCAAGAACAACTGGGTGCGCAATTTGATCATTTCTTTTGATCAGTTCTAGATTTCAATAAAATAAATTTTATTTGAGAATACTTATACTGAAATTTCCAAGTTGTTGTCAAGATCTACAAACGGATGGCAAATACAAAACAAGTCTAGGTAATAATGTAAATTTATGTCACTCAAATCTCAAATTAAAAATTCACCTCTTTTTGGAACTTTTTCAAAACTTCATATTGAATGAAATATTTTGAAGGACAATTTTATGTGTAATATATCACTTCAAGGATATTACTTGTCCTCACTTTTTTTGTTTTCATAATTAAATATCTACTTCTTTAGATTCCTTTAACTGCCTTTACTCGATGTACCAAATTCTTCCAATTTTCTGAAAAACTAATGTGAAGTTTCTATTCGACTATTTCTAGACTTTTCATCAAAATAGAGGTTGTAATGAACCAACAAGGAAAAAGTAAGTATAAAAGTAGCGAAAATGAATGCAATGTTATCCAGAATTAGTATTTGTCTCGTAGGTACACGTTTAAAATTCTATACATATGTTGACTAGAGATCATGCTGTTAGTATTTTGTATTGCCTATGTTCTATATTTACACGAAATAAGCTGTACTTACACACACACACACACACATATATATATATATATATAGATATATATATATATATATATATATATATATATATATATATATATATATATATATATATATATATATATATATATAATATATATATATATATATATATATATATATATATATATATATATGTATATATATATATATATATATATATATATATATATATATATATATATATATATATATATATATATATATACATATTATAAATCTTTTTTTTTCAGTCTTAGGTTAGTCTTATATATAACACAATAGTAGCGGGATCACAGAGTACCTAGGCGAAAGCAAGAGTGCAGAACGTGAAGCAGGATAAAAGTGAGTTCAAAATATAACTTTAGTTTATTAGTCGCTCACTAGGTAGACTGCGTTACATATAAATAATTTTTATAATTATTCCCTTTCGTCTGAAAATATTCACAAGACGACTAATAAGAATAAAAAAATAGTAGTAGTTTATTTCACATAATAAGGAACTAGTAAAGCGTCGTGAAAACGTGCTAAATTTCAAGAAAATTATGGATTATCGTCCGAGTAGGTACTCATTCTAGAGAAACACAGGAGCCCCAGACGACGCTTTAAATGGAAAATAACGATAAACGTTTCACTACTAACTTGCATGAAACGTAAATAAACCAAACTGAAGAGAACATTGAACTTTTACGTACCTCACATCTTGCCTCAATTGCAGGTATATCACGGAATTCCGCCTACATATAGTGCTTTCCTCTTCGTCGAACCGCGCCAGCTGAATTACATTAGATATCAACGTTTTAAGGCGGAATTAAAACATTCTTTTGTGTTTACTTATCTACTATGCTGAGTGATAAATTACAAAATTGGTGGTGACCGTAAGGTGTTAGATTAATTCAGTTTAAGTGAAAAAAAGGAAAACAGTTAATTCAGTCTACCTAATAAATAAATACACATAAAATAAATTTTTTCGATTTTAAAGGATATTTACACTATTATTCCTGTCGTTATTTCCGCCTCGGTCCTGTATCTAAAAAGCAAAAACTGATTTGATCTTTATTTGAGTGATAATTATATCAAATTATGTCAAAATGGACTAGAAGTGACAACTGAAAATGGCAGTTACATTTATTTCAGTGACAATTATATCAAAATATGTCAAAATGGACTAAACTGACAACTGAACGGTCGTGTGAAAAGAAATTAACAAACATGGATAACCTGACAGTCCAACTGAAACGGAGACCGAAATGAGATCCTGCGAAAAGGTTTTTAGTGCCGATTTCAGTAATGGATAATATTGGCTGAAAATTTGTGATATTGATAATATGATTAATATCCCAATCATAAACAGAATATTTGTGAACACTATATATGTATATTACACTGTGGATACCACAGTATAATATACATATAGCAGTTGAACTTAGACTATCAACTCTTGTTTAGAAGTATCATGTGAATTACTATATGAGCAGTTATTTTGCTATTATTATTCTTATTCAAAATCCTAAACGAACGACCATCATTAAATAGTACCCCAGACTGTTTATATTTATTAATACATGTATGTAGGTATTCGAGGAAAGGAAATATATAGGTAACATATAAGTACTCTTGATTTTTCGAAAAGACCCATAAAAATATACCTATCCTATAAAATAAGAGAATATTTGTATATTTAGTAAAATATGAACACCTACACAGGAAGATGTGCTTACGTTACAGTTTTTACTGTGACGACTTGACACTGGTGATAAGGATGAACTGAACACATTTTGATACTTTCAAAATAACGAAGAAAAATCTATGTTCATTGGAACGGAATTAAAATTAGTAATTATAATATCAGAGTTACAATTATTTCATAAAACATTCAGTATCAAGTGTAAAATATAAATATCTATCTCTTAGCAGAATGACTAAAAATATAATCAGATATTTGTGAAAAAATCTTCTGATAATTTATATTATCTCGTATGTTATTATATTTACTGCATTATATTCAATTTTCATTTTCCAGTTAATAGTTTTTCAACAAAATTGGATGTAAATAAAGATTTTCATAGATTCATAATAGGGTCATTCCATGTCAACTCAACACACCCAATTTTCCTCACCAATTTAGATTTCGGTGAAATATGGAATACTCAGTGCAGATGCTGAGACTCAACATCAATATAAGTGTTGAATGGTATAAAATGCCGCTTGTTTTCGATTTATATAATTCTCAAAGGTATACCTAGATATTATAATTTGGTCGGAACAGCCTATTAGTGAAAAATAAGTACTGAGTAAACTCTTTTCAACAACGAAACCAGTACTAATTGTTTGTAGAGTTATTTTGAGAATTTTAAATTATAATTAAAAAATATTGAGTCAAAATTTGAATTTGCATTTTAACACAAACTTCTTTCTAATAACCTATGGTATGTTAGATATCACTGGAAAGAGCATAAGAATGAAAAATGATACCTCTTCCCTCTCTCTAGCTCAACTCAGCCTATATAGGAAACGGTTTGACATCTCGTTTGAGATAAGAAATTGAAATTTCGTATTTTTACCTCAGTTTCAGTATCCAAAATTTCAGCGAAATCTAAAATTTTGAGGTTAAATTTTAATGTGAAGTGTGTTGGCTTGACATGGAACTACCCAATATTCTCACAAAAAATCATAAGCATTTTTTTAAATATGTGCCAGGTCCTCATAATCATATTTTTGAAATTACAATCGACGAAAAAGAATGATAACAGTTGAACTTAAAATTAAGGTTTAACTCTCGGCTTAACTTCAAATGCAAGTGGGTTTTACACTTCAACCAAACTCATTGAAAGTGGTGAGTAGGAAACTGAAGGCCCTCGAATACTGTTCAGAATTCCCCCACAAAAGACTGCAGTTATCTACATCAAGGTTCGTTCAATTATATCTGGAATTTCATAACTTTCCACTTCAGAGCTTTTCATGAAAAGACTAAGAACTCAATTGAATCGTAAGAGAAAGACAGAAGATGGAACGGTGTACGCCACTGTTTCCCCGTCCCGACGTCGATGAGTCATCGTGTTATTTACCCACCCCAGTGGTAAGACTGTTAAGGGGGACCGATGCATCATCGTCTCTGTCGACTTAAACGACAGCCACCCTTCCCTGCACCAAATTAGAGCTGCAACACTCATTTTAAAACCCAGTCTGTATTGAAATAGAGTTGAACAGTGCATATTTAGAAAATCTGTCCAGATAGTTGAAAAGATTTCTGTTTAAATTTAGAAGTCGTAAGTTTTGCTGAGATAAAAGTTACCGGAGATTTACCACCAGCTGCAGGAGAATGCAATTTGAAATTTATTGCTCTTTACGTTCTTCGAAAATAGATGAAACACAAACCACATCCGTTATATATCCGAAGAATTTGCAGGAATCACCGCTTAGACACGGTTAAACATAAAAACTATAAATGAGAAACAATATAATTTGTTTTCATCGCTATTTTCAATCAAATTTTTGCGACTGCAGTTTTGTTGTACTACTACATTTTCAAGGAAATGTATTTCATTATGATCATTTGCTTTAAAATTCAATAGTAACACGAAACAAACTATTGTTCCTCATTTAATTTAAAATCCTTAAAATCCAATAGTAGCAAACATAAAAGCACTAACGTGAAACACCTTATATGTGCTGATATCAAATTCTCGAATAAATTTAGCTAGAATAAAATAAGATAGCTTAGGCCATACTGCCATCAGAAAAATTGAATAATTACCGAACGAGTCTCAAAATGTACTATGTAATATAATGAAGCAAATGTGGAATAAGTCTATGACTAGCATTGTCTATCGTTTGGACCATTATATTACGTTCCGCATCTTTTCTGGTCATGTTATCATGTGGAATATGTTAAGTGATAATTAGCATTTAGATTAGTTCTACAAGAACAAAGCACATAAAGCTGGAAATTTCAGAATTATCTCATGTCAAACACTGATTAACTAATATTCAAAATATTTTAGGGAATAATTTGTATATGTATTCTAATGATGTGAGTCTAATGAGCATTTCGAAGGAATATGTGTATAATTATCAGATAAACTCCCAATTTTTCAGGTATAAAATTCTTAATAAAATAATAGCATCAAAGAACACCATATCAATTAAAATTAACACATTGACAGATTGATTAGACTGTGAAATAAGTTTTTTTCACATCTTCCTTAATTATGATTATTTTATTATTATTGATGATTTTTTAGGTAAGAATGAGATCTTAGAATTTAATTTCACGGCCTAACCGGCCAAAAAGGCATTGCATTAAATTTTAATTCACTATAAAAGGTATAATGAAATGGGGAACATTCTGAGGAATATTCTATTAGCAATAAAATGGTGCACAATGAAGATAAAATTTTTATTTATTTACTAGTAATTTAACATTCATAATGCAGTAAGGTAAGTTAGGGTAAGTGTAGGGTAAGTGGGCCCATGGGGTAACTGGCCATCCCTCACCAGATTTTTTTTTACTTGTCACAAGGAAATTTCTCTCTGTTGTGTCAACACTGATGGTATACAGAAGTCACTAAAACAACAGCCATTTTGTGTCTAGCCTGGTAAGAAGTATTTTATTTTCTGCTCTAAATGTTGACCTTGTTTTACTTCTCCAACAACACAGTGCATGGACGGAGTCAATAATTTTTGTTAAGTTAATTTTTTTGTTTTAAGAATAAAATGTCAATGCATTTAGCTAAGCTTATGTTCATGTAACCACCTGTAAGGTTTTTTTGCATATACGGCTCTTTTTTGGGCTTAGGGGGTTATGACCCAGTTGCCCCAGTTGATTCAGTGGATTGGGGCAACTGGACCATACCTTCAGGGAAACTGGGCCCAGTCATGGCCCAGTTACCCTGTACTCTGATTATGTAGAAAAAAGAGAGGAAGACAAGAGAAAAGAAGAGTTGGCTTCACAATAAAAAAGTAAGAAATTAGAGGAAAAACTTCTGAAGAAGAAGAATAGCCTAAAAACAAAAAAGATAACAGTTAAGAAAGATGTCAAGGAAAATGAAAATTTTTCTAACACTAGAAAAATTGAAAAACTGAATAAGAAAATAAAAACTTAAAATGACATGGAGACCAGTGAAAATGATACATCATTTCAACTTATTGATACAGATGATGAAGCTATAGATCTCATGGACTTATGTGACGAATATGAAACAGAACGTATTGACAAAGTGGAAATGGAAACAGCAGTTTTCGAAGAAAACATTAAGACAGGAAAGTATGTCCTAGTTGATATCAAAGGCGGCTTGAAGAAGGCAACACAATTCAAATTGCATATATTTGTATAATACTTGTAAAAATACAGTATTTTTCATTATTCAAAGAATGTATTCAATTTTATTTCAACCTTTATTTTCTTCGGTTGGCAACAATCCATCTTACAAAATCAAAAAAGGGTTGAAAACATTTTTTTTAATGGGAGTCAAAATTTTCCTGAGATTGTAAGGTATACAAAGACTGGGCCCAGTTACCCTGTTATATATTCCATTGCTTTCTGAGAGAAATTCATCAGAGTGGTCCGGTTACCCCAATTTTCAGGGAAACTGGGTCCACTTGTAACCAAAAAAATAAAAAATTGAAAAAATACTTTTTTATCAAGTAATTAGCTATATAATTACTTTAACACACTCTGCATATTGCACTTGTTCAAATGTATTATCAACAATAATTAATATCTTACATATTGGTGTAGTTATAATCTTGCAAAAGTGGAATTTGAAAAAAAGTTGAAAATCTATGGCCCACTTACCCCAACTTACCTTATTGGTATTCTAATAAGAAAATACTAGGTACGTCAAATTTTTATTCGGACAGTTTTAAGTGAATTGTTTTCAATTTCCGCTATAGGGTCAAATGATGTTCTAAGATTTAGTGTATTGCCGTCGAGATTGCCGTTATTCCTTCCCGCATTCTATTTTCATCGACTAAGGTTCAAGCAGCGTTAAGACTATATATTTTCATAAATCTATTGAGTAGATAACTTGAATTTAATTATATTTTCTGTTGAAAAGTAACTTAAATTCAAGGAAGCTCTATGCTATATCGAACAGACTATTATAATAAAATTCTATCAATTTTTAGATTCATTCTATGATTTATTTAGCACACCCTTGGCTTGATAATAGCAGACTTGAATAGTTTCTTGTATAGGATTGTCATTATTTTGAGAACAGTGGAATATGGAAATAAGAAATTGTGTTTATATTCGAGTATCTTCCGTCTGAGGTAATAAAAGATATAATTCCACTTCGTCCAATGTTGGTTCGAAGTCCCTGGAAAAATGAATACTCTGGCTTCATAGCGTATATTTATCCTAGAGGATAATCATTTGGGACATCGTTGGGAAACCTCATTCCTTTCTGGAGTGCAACCGTTACATTATGGAAAGCAAGCTAAGAGGTTATATAATAAAGGGATAAAGGGTGTATTCATTTCCATATCGTGCCTTATCTGCTGTGGGTAGTGATGTGGCCAAATATAAATCTTGGATGATCCATTTCTCTTTAGTGTGTTTTATGTTTGGTCAACAAATCATTTTCGGGATAACGATGTGCTATATAATAATACTACTGATTGATACCGCTACATAAGTTCGCAGATAATAATGTACATCAGTCTTGAGGATTTATTCCTATGTCGGTTTTTTGTAGACCGTTGAAGTGAATCATTCTATTTAAATGTATTACGAGTACACGAAAAATATACCCATTATCGAAATGAATTTGAATCATATCTTGATATGTCAAGGTACAGATATATAAATATATATATATATATATATATATATATATATATATATATATATATATATATATATATATATATATATATATATATATATATATATATCCAATTATTTATTCGAATTGTTGTTGCCTGTGAACTATTTCTAATCTCTTGATAATTATTAGCAATAACAGGCTTGTTGAATCTTGAAAATCGAGTTTTTTAAGATTCAACAAGCCTGTTATGGCTTATTATCAAGAGATTATATATATATATATATATATATATATATATATATATATAAATATATTTATTTTTTTATATATATATTTAAATATATATATATTTATTTATATATATATCTATATATATATATAAATATATATAAATATATATTAATATATATATATATATATCAAGGAATGAGACAGTTTCACTAGGGAAAGTATGACAATTTTTCTGGAGTAGTCATGGAATGAAGTTGATATAATATATTGAAGAATTATAAGTAACTAGTCATACTAAGCATTACTAGGTACTTGACAAGAAGAATTTTATATCACCAAAACGACGTATCGTCTAACATAATGTGGTCTAACATAATATGTAAAAAATTGACGAACAAGAATCCGAAGAAAATTAACATATTCTGCATTAAGCAGATAAAAAATCCAGTCTTATCTTTCGTGCGCTCAAAGTTCCAATATAATTATATAAAGGTACTTATTATTTTCAAATACGTCGACATCACGTTTATAAATGTAGTATAATCATTTGAAAACATTGTTGAAAAAAATTAATAAAATCACAAAATGACCATGATAAAAAAAATATACTGTTTCTCTGAAATGCTGAAAAACTTCTCTGATTTTGGATCTTCTAATTGAGAAAGTGGATTACAATTTTTCGGTTGATACGATATAATGAACTACGACAGAGTCAATACCATTGTGATACAAAATAGGGCAGAGAAAATGAAAAAAAATTATTCTCATAGCTGACATAAACTCGATTGGTTTTTGCCATGCAATCCGGAAAACATTCACGAATATTAATGGAGTGTCGAATTCGCGAAAATCTACTTTTCAAGATTTATTAATTTCTCCTTCACATTCTAATTAAAGACTGAATTTGCGCATGTTTGTATTTCCCTTGATCAAATTTCGTTTCCATTTCGAATCCTTCGTTTTAATATGCATGAACCGTTTCTCGCTTCGAGTATGAATGTATTTCAAACATTCGGCTCAATTAAATTCGTACCTACGGGCACTTCAGAACCTTCGAGGTACAGCGATCAAAAATTTGCTAGTTCAGATGATTCACACTTCGATTTATATGCTGCATTTACTGACTTAAATGCATTGTATTATTGTATGCATCGCCTGCGTTAATTAAGAATCTTGGACAGCTCGACTGAAAGAAGGGATAACAAAGATTGGCGCAAAATAGTATTAATGGATCAATTACAAAAGGAATTTGCGGCAAAATTAATATATCTTATCGAAAGATATAATTAAGTAATAATCAGAATATATTACTCATCTTTCGTGCCCTGCTTCTGGATGATAATCGAATATGGAGGAAACAATCTAGAACAAAACCTCAAATTTGTAGGCTTTGTACTATATGATTCCTTGATTGATTAAGTTTTTATTCGCATTTGAAAAATATTCAAATTCCGAAAATTGGAGCCGAAATAGAAAGACTACACAGTCGACTTTGAATTGTATACTCAAATAATTAGATATTGCATATATATATATATATATATATATATATATATATATATATATATATATATATATATATATATATATATATATATATATATATATATATATATATATATATATATATATATATTATATATATATATATATATATATATATATATATATATATATATATATATATATATATATATATATATATATATATATTATATATATATATATATATATTATATATATATATATATATATATATATATATATATATATATATATATATTTTATATATATATATATATATATATATATATATATATATATATATATATATATATGTATATATATATATATATATATATATATATATATATATATATACATTATGCCTATTTTGTACCATTCAGTTCAATATCAGCAGTTCAATTTGCAGGTATTATAAGGTAGGGAAAGTAAACATAGGTTCTCAATTACCTATTTCATTAATGGATTTGTATTTACACACACGAATAAATATAGAATATATATATATATATATATATATATATATATATATATATATATATATATATATATATATATATATATATATATATATATATATATATATATCCAGATATAATCCGGAGCATAAGCGATGTTAGGTAATCATTTATGATATGTATACATTTATCATTCAATCATAAACTTTTAATAACAAATATTGTCGAATGAATGGGAGATAACCAACGATAGATTTATTCATGTTTGGGTAAATGTGAACTTCGATACTTCTTCAGATTGTAAAGTATAATATTACAAATTCCAGGAAAGCTATAAATACATATAGGTATATATATATATATATATATATATATATATATATATATATATATTTATATATATATATATTTATATATATATATATATATATATATATATATATATATATATATATATATATAAATATATATATAATTTTGTTTATATATATATATATATATATATATATATATATATATAATATATATATATATATATATATATATATATATATATATATAGATATATATATATATATATATATATATATATAATATATATATATATATATATATATATATATATATTACAGTGCTTTCATGATGAAAGGAAACAAATTCATTAAAAAAATTAGGTTTCTATTTTTCATGTTAAAATCCTCGGACAGGTCGATTAGTATTTTTATTTGGGCATTTTTCGCAATAAAAATTTTGTATACAGGGTGTTCTCATTCAAGAGCTATGGCTTTGTCATTAGTTTTTTAAAGGTAATACCCTGTATATTATTTCACTTTACAATTCTACGATAAATTCTTATCACTTTTGTGAACATACCATATGCCTCAACTTGATGGATTCCCAGATTATAACGGAGATAGTGGAGCACCTGGAGATTTAAAATGTGGATTAAAAGTACAAAAAAAAATTTAGGTAAACATTGTCATAAATCTGAAGAATGAAATTTCACATGTTCCATCTGAATTCATTCACTGGTGCTGTATAGTCCGCAGTTTTCACGTTTTTAACGCTCCAGGCACTACACTACTTCATTTTTTAAGAAAATGCAATTACTTGAGAGAGAACGTATTGAAGTACTTATGATGATGGTTTTGGAGATAGGCGTGCGTTCACAAGAAGAAGTCTGCAATCTATTCAATGAAAATCATCCTGATCGTCCGCCAATTACTAGATCGACCAGTCAGCAAAAATTGAATCAAAATTCAGGAGCATACGGCCACGTTAGAGTTTACCTAAAGGAAGACCACCGAGAGTATCTGAAAGAAACAGTGCTGAACGTTCTACTAGAAACCCAAGATAACCCTCATACATCCATTAACTACAATTTCCAATAATTTCAAATTTATCAGTAGGGTCGCGTGCATAAAATACTTAAGGTAAATAACGTATCATCCCTATAAAATTAAGCTGGTACATGAATTATTAGAAGACGATTTGACCGCAGAGTACAGTTTTGTGAGCAGATTCTTGAAATTCATAATCAACATCTAAATTTCATTACAAACATAATTTTTTCTGATGAAGCCACCCTTTACTTTAAATGGCCACGTCAACAGACAAAACTGTAGGTACTGGGCGACCGAGAATCCTCATTGGATGCAAGAATGCCACACACAGCGGCCTCAAAAAATTAAATACATGGCAGCATTGTTCGAAATTCGTATAGTTCGGTCCCTATTTTTTGAAGGAACACTAAACGGAGAGGACTACTTGAACTTTCTCCAGTTCGAACTCATTCCGGCTTTACTGTTTTGTTTCCTAACCCACAAGATCCTGACATACCTAATAACGAGATATGTTTTTCAACAAAGATGGGCACCTCCTCACTTATTCAATCGCTGTTCGACAATTTCTTGATGCAACTTTTCCCAACAGATGGATAGACGGAGAGGTCCGATTGAGTGCCGCCAAGATCACCGGACATAACCCCATTGGTATTTTTTCTTATGGGTTATTTGAAGTCTAAAGTTTATTTGAATAGACCAAATAATATTGATGATCTAAAAAGAGAGAATCAGCAGAAATAAGACTTATCAGTCCAGAAGTAATTGAAAATGGTGCAACGGAAACATTGAATCGACTTCAAAAATGTCTCGAAGTAAACGGACAACAGATGAACATATGTAAAAATAAATTAGTAATTACATTTGTGTGTTTCATATCGTACCTCTCATTACCCACTATCTCCGTTTCTGCAATCCATCAGTGAGGCATATGGTATGTTCACAAAAAGTGATAAGAATTTATCGTAGAATTGTAAAGTGCAATAATATGCAGGGTATTACCTTTAAAAAAACTAATGACAAAGCCATAGCTCTTGAATGAGAACACCCTGTATACAAAATTTTTATTGCGAAAAATGCCCCAAATAAAAACACTAATCGACCTGTCCGAGGATTTTAACATGAAATAGAAACCTAATTTTTTTTAATGAATTGTTCCTTTCATCATTGAAAGCACTGTATATATATATATATATATATATATATAATATATATATATATATATATATATATATAGGTATATATTATATAAATATATATACACATATATATATATATATATATATATATATATATATATATATATATATATATAAATATATATATATATATAATATATTATATATATATATATATATATTATATATATATATATATATATATATATATATATGTATATATATATAATATATATATATATATATATATACATTTAATTATTGTTTATTTAGACATCGGAAGGATATATATATTATATATAAATATATATATATATATATATATATATATATATATATATATATAAATATATATATATATATATATATATATAAATATTTATATATATATATATACATTTAATTATTTGTTTATTTAGACATGGGAAGGATTGTATTACACTTCAAAAAGTTTTGACAATTAGACGGAATATTGTCTGAGGCTCTGTAGAGATTTTCTTCTAGTGACTACACGTCGCAGCGACTAGCAGCATCCATCATTATTTTATAATTTATATAAAATATGTAAAATCATATTATTTATCCAGTGTGTCAATTTGAATTGCAGAAATTTCCGAAAAATAGTTATACATATAACCAACCCTGTAGTGATTTTCCAGTGACAGTAGAATTTTTTCAGCTAAATGTTTACAGAAGTGACGCTTTTGAATATAAATGTGGAATTCTACGTCGTATTCATCGATCAAATGAAATGTATATAAATGCAGGAACAATATCTTTACTTAATTAAGGAACGGTATACAGTGGAAACTTTCGTAAAAATTATTCGTTAATCAAAGACTTCATTTATAAAATGCAATTTTTCATTTAAATTGATGCACCATAATAATCGATTGAAGGAATAGATATTAATAATTAATAGGTCAGTCGCACTGATATACCTACTCAACGTTTATCATTCAAGATTTTAAGGTACCTAATTTCCCAAAGTACCTATCACACGATGCAAACTTTATAAATTATTCCTTGCAATAAGGCCCTATTTTCACGAAGGAGTTTCCATGATAATCATATAAATTAACTAGCGATATTTTCATAAGAATTTTATTATCATTACATAATATTTTATGTTGGAATTGCTCCTGCAATTTGTGTATTTTGTATTGTTCTTAAGTAGAAAAAAATGAGAAATACTTATCTACTGGTATGTATTTATACCGACACTATAGTTTGAGAAATTAAATTGCAGATATTCAGTAGTTAATTTGAATAGTGTAAATAAATAATGTCTAGGTATACATTTCTAAAACACCTTTTTATAATTGTCGAAAAATTAATAGTGTCTATCATAGTCTCCCTACAGATGCACACAGTGAATCATAGACCTTAATTACTGCCATTAGCTTAAGCGTGGTAATAGTGAATGCTTTCAACAATAGTAATGATTATTTCAAATAAAAATAAAACTCAATATATAAAAGACCCAAAAATCATTCTGTATTATTCTTTAGGCTTATCAGTCAACTTCCTATGGAAAAACGATAACACGCCGCCCGTACACGCCTGATCTCCACACAAAGATATGCTTTCAAGTTCTCCGAGAGCAATATTTTCATCACTATGCGTAGTCCGAGCACATGACCACTTACAATTAAGTTAACGACATAATGAATACCCGTTTCCTTACAGGAATAAGTGGTCTGAGCGTTGCGGTTAGTTGTGACATGGAAAATTATTGAATGTTGCGATATTATCGGTATATTACACGTGTTTTATTGAATAATATTAGGAAATTGATATATGGCACAAAGACCTATAATAACTGAAGAACAAAATGAAGAATATCGAGAATTTATGGTTGGCCAATAGCAATATCGTCTGCTTGAATGAAAAACAATTCGCAGAAAGTAATAACTATGGTGTTCAAGGTTTTTCTTTTGTTGAAAACTAAAGCCACTCTTTTACAAACTATCTATTAGTAACATAAAACATATTGATTGATAAATATGGACCATTAGGCAATAAAGATGGATTATGATTAATGAGAGATTTAATAGAAATTAATCTGAGAATATGATAAAAGTACTGTGAAAAAAAAAATGATTTTAGAAAAAATCAGACTTGAACTTATACCCTAAAATTACCGACTGATATATCAATATATAAATAATAATAAAAAACAGGAATAGGAGAAGATTCTCTTATTCAACGAGTACCCTGTTACTTATTTTAATAGTCCTTCACCTTGTCCTCGATATATTAGTAAAAATCGACTCAATTGGAATGTTCTTCGATACACTGTTCTCCCCGAGGGGGTAACCACTGGAAATTTTTTGCGACAAAAGATTTCCTCCCTCGTGGATCTCCTCGGATCTCCTCCGGATTTCCTTGGATCTCCTCGGATCTCCTTCGGATCTCCTCGGATCTCCTTCGGATTTCCTTGGATCTCCCCGGATTTCCTTGGATCTCCCCGGATCTCCTTCGGATTTCCTTGGATCTCCCCGAATCTCCTCCTGATTTCCTTGGATCTCCCCGGATCTCCTCCGGATATCCTTGGATCTCCTCGGATTTCTTCTGAACACCTCTTACTATTTTCAAGGGATCAATCAACACAAACGAATATATTTAAATTCACTAATAACTTTCAGAAATTATCGGGGTACACAGTATTATTTATGGATCTTTTTGAGATATTTTTTACTTTATCTAATGGTTCCAGTCAAGATTATTTAGTTGAAAAATCTTGAAATATATGGAATTCTATGTAATATCTTGAAATTACCTGTACCTTATTTTTTTGAAGTTCCTTCTCACGTTATCGATTAAAATAAATTATGGTACGATTTTTAAAAACTCTTTTTAATTAAATTATTTTGAGTTTTTTCAATTATTGGGAGAGAACGTATTCTCTTTGAGTTGACGTATAAATGAGTTTGCTGTATGCGTGAAGTAGCAGTTATGACTGAAGAAGTGTTGAATCGTATATTAAATTATACTAATTTTCCAATAGCGAAACATACTACTATAGATGAAATGCCAGTATGCATTTGAAAAAATTCGAGACAGATTTATACCAAATACTTAGTAAGTAGTAGTAGGTAACGAAAACATATAATAATGAACAAAGAATATTTATTCTAGAAAAATCTCAACAAAACTCAGCAGGTCAAAAAGTATAAGAAACAAAAAATAAGAACATTTGAATAATGAAAAGTAAAACAATATAACAAAAAGAATAAGATTTTATGTTAAAACCTTCTCGAAAATTTGTACAAACTGACGATCTTAACTCGATCTGATCTTGACAGTTTTAACGGTTGACATCCAAGAATTTGAATTGGGCCATAAAAAACTTGGTCTTCTTCAATTTCTTGGATATCGTCCTGTTGAGGCTAAACAAAATCTTCCAACTCTTCTTTCAGGAATTTAATCTTAACCTTCCTTTTATTTTCTTCATCTTGTCTTTTCTCGCTGATGACTTTGCCAATATACCACCCTGTATCATACATAACTGGGTAATATATAATAAACGAGGTATACTCGAGGGTACACTATTTCTGTGTCAGTACAGAATGTCCCATTACGAGAAAAATTTATTTCCAATAAATTAAATCAAACATGAAGAACATTTTCTAAAGATAAATTATGATGCAAAATGCGATAAATATACGAGAATACTGAAACATAATATTTCAATTTGATGAATTTACAAATGAATATACAAAAGTGAATTTATTAATACAAATTATTAAATTTTGTAGTTCACAATTTCTATATAAAAAAAAACTATAAATGATTTTATTTTAATTATATTGCTCTCGTGAGTGCTCTTCCATTCGGAAGTTTATTCAAACCACGATTTAATGAATAAAATAATTCAAAAAATGAGTTTTACTCAAGAACAATGCGTCCTACACTCGATCCTACATCCCAAATATAAATACAATACGTTTATATTTTGACCACGCTTGAATATCATCCAAATATAGATTTTCTAGAAGATTTAATTTTCGGAATACCGAAAAAGTCATATTGAATAAAATGAAGCGATCGGCGTCGAGCTTGGCTCCGAGTTCTGCCTACACCGAGGTCTTCACGAGGTCTAGACCTCCCCCCGCCACCGACATCTGTTCATAGGTTTCGGTAAAATTGGAAAAAACTAGAGTATTCCGAGGAGTATTCACTCAAAATTCATACTCTAAGATCATCTTTTCTGAGCAATCTGAAAATATTCTTGAAATTGAACACATTTATAAAAAATACCCCGACAAACACCCTATGTAAAAAGCTCACTCCATATTGTCAACTGTACGCTAGAGACATCGCGCAAGTGGAGAAATCATTTTGCGGACATTTTGCGGACAACATGAATAAGATCAGAAAATCAGATATCGCGCCATCTATCGTAGATAGATTTCGAGATAGATTCGATGATTTTGCTCAAAGATACGGGAATATCGAAATAAATCTTGATTTATTTTATGCTCTTAGAATTGAATATGAAAATCAAGTAAATATCCTAGTAAAAAAAGTTTTGGTTATGAATTACAATTTCGACGAGTTAAAGATTCTTCATAATAAAGTTTTAATTACTTATAGTTAAAAATGGCAAAAATTTTTCTAGAGAAAAGATGCAAAACGAAGTCCGAACATCTAGGGCTATTTAGAGATCTACAGAATTGGGTCCTGAAGTATAAATTATCATCAGAAACATGCGAAAAAGATAGACGAATTGACTTGGATCTCCTCGGATCTCCTTGGATCGCCCCGGATCTCCTCTCGGATCTCCTCGGATCTCCTCGGATCTCCTTGGATCTCCTTGGATCTCCCCGGATCTCCTTGGATCTCCCCGGATCTCCTTGGATCTCCCCGGATCTCCTTGGATCTCCTCTCGGATCTCCCCCACTAGGAGCAGAAAATCTCCCCAGTGGTTACCCCCTCGGTTCTCCCAAAGTAATTTCTATTTCAGTTTATTAACAGTATAACGTTATGTACTTAGATAAACATTAAACCATTTCTGGAATAAATATCTTTTCTACATACTTAAACTTGTGAACTTCAAAAAAAGATGACGTACAAAAACTTCATGATACTTCACACCTTGCCCCGAATGAAAAATTCACGAATTTAGATACATTAAGAAATTGGAACTCAGTTGAAAAACCCCAAAACTGATAGCATAGCACAAATCTTCATGTTTACAAAGTTGAATTTTGCTGTCATTTTTTCCCCTTCTAGAAATAAATTCTCAAGTCCCTAGGTCAATTTCGAGTGGCTGAAGAAGTGCAAAAGGTCTTCAAAATCGCCTGAAATTTCTACATAAAAAAGAGGCGGTGAAATAAAACATTCAGCAGCTCCATTACATCGACAAAATCCACGTAAAAATGTTCAGCTTTATAACTGACTTTGGAGTGGCTGTAGAGATTTGGTAGGTATGTAGGAAAAATCAGGAAAACTTACCAAATTTTAACCCTCTAACATAATAAGCAGTGGCTGTAAAGTTATGTAAAAGCACAGAAACTACTGAAAAACGAGATAAGTTCAAAATATCAACCCTCTAGCTCATTTTGCAATGGATACATATATTTTGCCACCGGTCGCGCATGCGGCCTCCTACCACACCCTCGGACAAAGTTTTAAAATGATAAAATTTTGAAAAAATTCACTCAATTTTGATAGTTTCGTTTGACTCAGACACAACCACAGATATTTTCAGGTCATTTGGCCTCATGGGAACCACAGTAGATGCCAGTATATTCCGGAAAATAAAACAAAAAAATACACACACACATAAATATATATATATATATATATATATATATATATATATATATATATATATATATATATATATATATATATATATATATATATTCTTGTTGCACTTGGATCAATATCCTCATAACGAAAGATTTTCAAACTCCTTCTTTATTGATTGATTGAATTTTGGAGTTTTAATTAGCGTTTTTCGCCATAATAAGTTTCATGTATCTTTCAGTTGTTTAATTTAATAATTTCAACATTCGGAGTCTTTCCTTTTGGTAAGAGATGACATGCTGGCGATGTGACGTCTTTTCTGTGCTCTGTTGCTCTAAGAGTAAGAGTTCTCGGTCCTTGGCGTGTTTTCACCTATTCTATGTTCTCGCTTTAGCCTCACTTTTTGGTTATATTTTTTTAATTTCATTTCACTTCCCATGCCGACGATGTGATTACCGGTATGATGGAGTGGTTAATAATAATTTTACAATATTTTGAATTTTAATTTGTGACTGTTTTGTTTCTGCCTTTAATGGTTCTAATTTGGTGACAATGGCAATTTTAATTTTACTCTCACTGACTTTGTTCTGAATGTGTGCACTTTTTTATGAACGTCAAGATTAATTTTAATTTAAGATCTATGCATACAACCTCATGGACACTGTAAGTTATTTGTTCTTTTTTCCACAAATTGTCCTGGTTTCACTTTGTAATAATTTTGTAGCATTCCCTGATGATGACAATAAACATTGTCGAAATATTGGAAAAAGTGTTATAAGAGTATACTTCCTGCATGCTGCGTACCCAACGAGTTTTTTCTTAGCTTTATATATATATATATATATATATATATATATATATATATATATAAATATATATATATATATATATATATATATATATATATATATATATATATATATATATATCAGAAATCAAAAACAATTTCGAAAATTGTGCTCCAGGGGGTCTGAACGGTTTTAAAATTCACTGACTTTCCATACATTGCAATAGTCTATTATTTCAGTGGAAAATACGACCAATGACCCATTTCATAAGTTAGCGAGTTTTGGTTAATTTTTTTTTACACCAAACGAAATCAAGTACATTCGGACCCGATCAAAATCTTCCATCTGCCCCCTACATAAAATCTTTCATCATATATGAAATCCCTTGGGAAACATCATAATAACCCTCGTTATATTCCTTTTACTTCCGGCGATTTGTGAGGCGCATAATGAAATAGAAGCAGTAAATACACCATCACCAGGGCAATAGAAGCGGACCAACAATGAGTTTGCCCTTTTTGCTTAACTTCCCGAGGTCGTTACACCTCCCGACTAAAATTATCAGTCATTTTGGACCTCCGTATGTCACCCCAAAACTCTGTTACCACAGAAATTTATTTATACGAGAAATCCATCAAGTTTGAGATTAATTGTTGCGTGCAGCTAATGCTTTTTTTGTAGTAATTTAGATTGATTATACAAATTATCTCTTAAAAGAATAAGTCTGCCTCACATTAAATGTTGGGTGCAATTCAATAATGTGTAGGGCTAAATTTGATAGGCGGGCTCCAAATTGTAAATTGTATGAATTCACCTTGGAATATTGAACAATGCAGGCAGATATATTATACTATATTATATAAGTATATATAAGTATATATATATATATATATATATATATATATATATATATATATATATATATATATATATATAAGTATATATATATATATATATATATATATATATATATATATATATATATATATATATATATATATATATATATATATATATATATATATATATATATATATATATATATATATATATATATATACCCATGTAAGTATAGGCATAAACGAAGGTATACATTTTACTATAGACACAACAATTATAATAAAACATTTTATAAATTTTTCCTGCATTTTGCAATGTCATCTGATCTTTATGACTGTGCAAAGCGCTAGAGTGATTTTTAAATCCGTTCTAGTTCTCCTGGACCGGAATTTTTCTTAACTCAATTTTAATTCAGAGATTTCATATTTTTTCTTAGTTTTTGAGATTTTGCGCAACTACACATTTGGGAGTTTACTAATTTTTTTCTCTCACCGCCAGTCTTCATTTAGAAATTTCATGCGTTTAAGATATTTAAGGTCTGTGCATCTGCTCAGTCTCTCCAATATGACTTATGTGGTTACGAATTTGTAAAAAAAAAAAATTAGGGGAAATACGACCTCAGGAAGCGTTTTTTCACAAAATAATTGAATTAAACTACTCAACAAGCGTTCAATTTGTAAGTGACATTTGAATACATTGAATACGATTTTTTCCAGCAGGAGTATTATTTAAGGCTTTTCTACCAAGTTTATGAGCCTAAATTATTTTCGACTAGACTCCCACAACGTTAATATACATTTAACCGCGCATATTAATCTGGTAGTTAAGACATGTGTTCTCACAATTGACTTAAGTAAATATTTTCTCAAGACACTGCGTGATGAAAACGATCCATAATATTAAATATATAGAATGCAAATGAGCTTGGAAACAATATATTAACATTTTTTTCTTATGAATATTAGCAGAATATTTTTAAATTATCAGAAATCTTTGAAAAAAGAAAACACATTCAGAGATATATAAAATCTTCATATTGATATTTTTCAGTTTTAGTTTATCGTTTCTTTTATTCGAGTGAAAAATTAAATTATCCTCATGAATTTTAAAATTAGAAAGTGAAAATTTTTTTTTATTGTCTTTCTCAAAATATTTTGAAGAAAAAACATTTGTTGGCAATCTTTCACATCAAAAATTGTTCTCTTGAATGTTTCGACAATGTCACAAATATTTTAAGGGAAAGTTAGCTGTTATCGAATGAAGATTTTTGCATCATAACGCCTAATTACCTAATGAAAATATAAATGAATAATAAAAACACAACTCAGACTTGAAGTAAATATCGAAAAAATAATACTCTATATCAAATGAAATAAATATTATACTTACATTAACTCAACTTATGACCTTAATATAAGTACATGGAATAATTTGAAATATCACACAGGTCAACAGGAAAGTCGTGATCATATAAACAAAAAATACAATTTACAACTACCAAGGGAAAACTGAGTGAATGTTGAAGAAAAGCAAATCATGATATTAATTTTTTTGTTGTAAAATTAATTGCTTTTGAAAGTATTATAAATATTTATTGCAACATTCAGCATAAAAGCAGTTGAAATTATATAATATTGAAGTTTAATTGATATTAATGAAACTTCTTCATATTGTTGAGAACTTATAAGTTAAACTTTGATTAAATGTAGAAAAACGATTCAAACCATTGATTCCAAGCAGTCCCCACCGAGATTCATACACTTCAGTAGTATCAGAAAAACATAGGATGCACTCTATGAATCAGAGTCCGAATTTCTATTCAAATGACAAATGACGACGACATAAAATACTCCATCTTATTCCCAATTCAAATATCCATTCAGTAACTTCATCCGGTTTGAGCAAAGTCCACATGAACGTACAACCTACGATGTGTTTATTGGATGGTATAAAATTTTCTATTTCCTCGTAGGCGCTTCACCTCGAACTTAGAGTTGTCATATGAGCACGTGCTGGAGGATCTTTGAGAATTTATTTAAGATCCTCGAGGGCTATCGAAAAATAAATCTTGAATCTATATAAGTTCCGTCGTCCGGTGATATTTTTAGTTAAGCTGATTATTTCAGACCGGCTGTATAAGCAACACATAATTCGTGATGACATCTCTCGAGGATAACGATGAATTAGTACGAGGTAGCTGATAATTTATGCGTGTGATTAGTGCTACTGATGTATGGCTCAAGTCATACAGTATATCGTTCTCGATATCGTTTTGATAGTGAGAAAGCACGGACGGTTTTAATTACGATATAATTTCCTATGTATAATCAGAAATATACCAACGAAGTAATTTCATTAAAAAAATAGCTAGGTGACATACAGTTCTTCAGTTTCTAATGTAAACCCTGAAACTACGCTAGTAAAAAGTGAATTTCGCTGAATAAAAAGATCTCTTTAAAATTTGATGAAACCTTATTTATTCGATTTTCGAGTCATCATAATGAAATACTTTTAATTTTAATCTTTATATTGAACCCATTCTTAGAAACAATACCTACAAAACTGAAATTATATTTAAATTTCAGTTGAAATGTTCTTGTTCTTCCAATATTGCATATTATTTTCATAAAATATGAAGTTGTCGTTGATTTGAGAATTCATTCATTTCCATCAGGATGTAAAATTTTGATTTTATCGAGAGGAATAATGTTTAAAGCCCTTCAAGGTTTTCCTATTATACAAAACCACATATTCGAAGACCTGAAGAAGAATTGATTTGTATTCGGAAGCTTGGCAACGAATTGATTCACTTGAATTCTCCTTTCCATATTACTCATTATACCTTTTATCAAACGAAATAAAATTGTATATATATATATATATATATATATATATATATATATATATATATATATATATATATATATATATATACAGGGTGTACCAATCTTACGACAAACTTCGGTATATTGGTTATTTTAGGAGTTATCAAAAATGTTATCAACAAAAATAGTAGATGTCTTCAAGGTCCATATTTTGAAATTATCTCGAACTATACAGAGTGTTGCATATCTCCGTTACAAACTAAACATATGATTTTTTAAATGAGAAGCCCTGTATATTATACCGAATTCGGATTGCTCACATTTTTTTGATGCTTTTGATTCAAGGTTTTGCTATGTTATACAGAGTCCTTCAAAAGGTATGGACACGTTTATGTGAAAATCGTAGGTAAATCAACGCTCCGTAGCTTACCGTACGTTGAAGAAAACAAATTTATTTTGCCTAAAAGAGTTTGGCAATGTGATGCAATATCCCCGTATTCTATTAAAATTCAATTATTTTCCATTTTGTATACAGGGTGGACGGAAATTCGAACCTTTCATTTTCTCTCTTATTTCAAGTGGAGCACCCTATATTTTATAGCACAAGTAGAATCTTCTATTATGTAACTTCAATTTTTATCAAGCATTCCCTACACCCAAAGTTTATAAAAACAGAGTTATTTTGTAATATTTGTCGTAAACCATAGTTATTAACCTTTTATGCGATGGACCCAATAAACGTTTAATGTAACAAAAAATCCTAAATAATAATAAATTTTAATAAACAATTTATTCTTAACAAAATAAGTCACCAAAAGTATAATCGTAATCGTAATATTAAACTGAATGTTCAAAGTGTTCACCGTTAACATCAATGCAATGCTGCAAACCTTTAAATTTCCTAAGTAAGCGTTGACATTGATGTTAAAGGTGAACATTTAGTTTAGTATTACGGTTAGGATTATAATTTTGGTGACTTGTTCTGTTTAGAATGAATTGTTCATTGAAATTTATTATTATTTAGGATTTTTTGTTACATTAAATGTTTACTGCGTCCACATAAAAGGTTAATAATTATGGTTTATAACAAATATTACAAAATAACTCTTTTTTTATAAACTTTGGGTATAGGGAATGCTTGATCTCCTAAAATAACCAATATACCGAAGTTTGACGTAAGATTGGTACACCCTGTATATATATATATATATATATATATATATATATATATATATATATATATCGAGATATATACACACATCTATATATAAGTTCAGCAGCACTGCCTGCGCATTTCGTTTTCTAAGTATGCTGGCGCATACATAGCTTAAGCTACTAGAGTGCAGTTACATCGCATCATGTTCATGAGCTGTACACCTCTTTATGTGTTGACGAGTAACATCTGTAAAAATATTGACTCTTTGGCTGATTCCGTCAGTTGAATCATAATATTCTAATAGGAGAATTTTATTTAAAATGAAATACGTAGGGAAAATATGTAGGTACTGGAGTATTTTTAATGTGTGACTAAAATAATAGCTGAAGATAAAATTTTGGAATGGGTAATGTCATTCTGTATTTATATTAAGGAGGACAAAGAATGTTAACTAGGTTAAAAACCTAGGAGGACATTTCATACTCTAATTGCAGTTATTTTGTTTCCGTATGACATGTAACTTTTATCATTCAATTTTTGTCAAGCTGACCTACAATATCGCAGAACAAACGGAAAAAATCATTATTCTAAAAATAAACCAACGCGTATGAATTCAACTGGCGCCACGGCTGACAAATACAACATATGATAATTCCAAGAATATCCGCTTATAGCTTCTGTTCGAACAAAGAGAACAAGACAACCACGTTTACTCGAGATAAAAAAATCGTATACAAACTGCGTTACATTCGAACCGGGTATCTCGGTAATTGCATCAATCTGTCAAACTACTTTTAAATATCTCGAATCTGAATGGTAAAGAGATCCAATTTGACCGACTCACTGGTCATGTCGAAATCACTATTCACATCAACTAGCGCATGTTGTGGATATTGTTGTGAACATTTGGCGCCAGTAACAGTGTTAATGACTCTCGATGATATGTGAATCGTTTGTATTATTCGGAATGTCTTATCTCGCATTATTAGATCCGTAAGTTATTCGATGTCTCATAAATGTTATGTGCCGTGTATTGAATCGGTGGGAATACTTACGACGTGGAATTAGAATATATGTCTCATTTCACAGTAACTTTAAGAAAACTGTATCTGCGGCATAGACGTTCTATGTCTTGGTTTTTGGATTTGCCCTTAAATATTTAACAATAACCACACAGCTGAGTGTTTATAGTTTATAGAGCAAACAAAGTATTCATCGAATTTATTTTGAAGATATGATGAGAAAAGACAGATATAACTAGAATTGTTCTTATCGGAGGTGAGACTTATTTGGCAGATTAACTGTGAGTCCCTCGTGGAGTCTACTAAAAATGTCGTCAATCTAATTTCATTGAAGATTTTGTATAAATCTCACAGCATGTTGAAAGTAAGATATAAAAAAAGAAGGACACCCTACTGCATAGCACTAGGAATGATAAAGGCCCTCGGCGCATGAGCATGTCGTCAATATTTTTTATAAATTATATATATATATATATATATATATATATATATATATATATATATATATATATATATATATATATATATATATATATATATATATATATATATATATATATATATACATATATAAATTAAATAACAATGAAAGTCGATTTTACGACTGAAATGAAGGAAAATTGCAATAAATGTATTAATAATTCGATATTACGAATAAAATCCGTGCAAATTTAGCAAAAATATCCTATCCCGGTTCATTTTGCTGCAAATTATGAATCAAATTGATAAGATGGGCAGCAGACACAGACGCAGAATCGAGCTGAAGCTATCAACGTCGCTTGGTTACCGTGGCACACAGAGCACTTCGACGCATGTTTTGTAGGATTTCGTACATATCGACCTTGGCGCATGCGCATGTCGTAATGCCTATCTAAAAAACGCTATAATTTTTTATTCTTCGTTGGGAAAAATTGGGAACAAAACTTCTCTTATGAAATCATATGTATTTTATCGATGTCCGTTGGAATTTTTAAAATCGGACCAGATCCCAACTTTTTTTCTTGAAACTTTAGATTTGCCTCGGGGTAAAAACGCTATAACTTTTTATTCTTCGTTGGGAAAAATTGGGAATTAAAATTCCCTAATGAAATCATATGTACTTTTTCGATATCCGTTGGAATTTTTAAAATCGGACCAGATCCCAACTTTTTGTCGTGAAACTATAACCCCTTTAGCTTCGCCTCCGGGTAATAAACGTAACAGTTTGCTTCTTGGTAACCTTTAGTTTTTTTTTGTAGGAAGATTCTTCGTTACATCAACTACCTAGGTACATAAAGGTTTTATATGGTGAAAACGTAGGGCTGTGACAAGTAATGTTTGAGATTTCTATATTTTCCATCTTATTATCAGTGCATCCAGTTCCGTCTCTTCCATAAGGGCACTCGGGGCACGTGCCCAGGGCCCCTGGCTTGATAGGGGCCCCGCCGGGGCCCCAATTTCCGACTTCGCCATTTACAAAAAATCTGGCAACCAGTTTTTTAAAAAAATGTTTTTGTTTTTATATTTTAATCATTTAGCTGTATTATCAAGGTAGATGCAAAACTAAAATTATCTAGCGGTCACCTACGTTACCGGTATCCGTAGCTAGGGTTATGTTCAGATTTACCTACCCACCGAGTTGTCCAATTTTCTATGCAGAATCTATGAAAATCGGTCTCTGCGCAGGAAACTACTTAGCCGTAACAATTTTTTAGTTACAAGCAAGATTGGAAGCATATAAGTAACTCAATGATGGAGCATGAGAACAGTTCACAGCACAGGCAATGAATTATATCGCACGAAACAAAACTACTGATGGGCAAGTTGATAGTGAGTTGCTTTCCTAATATGATGCACAGGTTGATTATTGGAAGAACGTATTAGAAGGATCGTCTCAGTCGTGAAATTTTTGGCTTCTAGGGGACTTGGATTTCGGGGTGATGGTGAAATTTTGGGGTCTCAAAATAACGGGAATGATTTGGGAAGCTTAGAACTAATCAGTTAGTTTGGCCCTTTTCTTGCTAATCATATGAAAAACTACGGAAATCGCGGAAAAGGGAGTACGTAATATTTATCTGCGAATATTTGCAATGAATTTATTAATATAATAGGATAGCAAGTGCTAACGACAATTATTAACGAACTAAAAGGTGTAAAATACTGCTCAATCAGCGTGAATTCTACACCAGATCTCTCCCATGTTGACCAACTGACTTTCATTGCTCGATACGTAAAAGACGGAACACCTTGATATTCCAATAAAAGTTTGTCGCGGACAGAGTTACGAGAATGCAGCAAATATGGCTGGAAAGTATTCTGGTCTTCAGGCAAGAATAAAAGAAAAATGTGAATTTGCTATTTTTGTCCCATGTGCTGCTCAATCGCTGAATTTCATAGGTTCAAGCGGTTTCAGAACCAGTTGTATACTTTCAACTAATCCAAGATCTATTTGATTTTTTTTCGGCTTCAACCAATCGATGGAAAATTTTGACAGAATGCCTAGGTGCAAATAAAGTTCTGAAGTATTTCTCCGAAATCAGATGGTCTACACGAGCTGATGCTCTTAATGCTTTTAAAAATGGTTATAATCATATTTCCGAAGCTTTAACATCAATTTCCAGAAATACCGATCAACCAGGAGAAACAAGAAAGGAAGCTCGAAGCCTTGCCAAACAAATGGAAAAATTGGAGAACAATCTCCTAACAGAGATATTAAATGATCTTTTGTGAATCATCAATAAAGCAAGCCTAAGTTTACAGAGTAGTACCATGACAATGGACGTTGCAAAAAAAGTTTTTGCATTTCTTGCCGATTATATCAGTAGCGTACGCAGTAATTTCGATCAGTACGAATCGGCTGCCAAAGAAAAATATTCAAATGCTGAATATAAAGATAGTTCTCAAAGAAATAGAATTCGCAGCAGACACATTTCTTTTTTGGAAAGACCATCAGAGACTGTACAGTAGAGTGGCACAAAAAAATTTCGTACAGAAACATTTCTTCCTATAATCGACACATTCGGTGCTCTTTTGAAGCAAAGTTCGGAATCATATTAGGATGTTGACAAACGTTTCAGTTTTTTTTCCCAGTTAAAAACAATTGATTCTGGCCAGTTGACAAAGAAATGCAAAGAATTTGCAGAATTCTATCACGAAGACATTAACGCTGATAAGCTCAAATCGGAATGTTTTCATTTGAGGCAGTACTTGAAAAACCTTGTAAATGAATCGGCGGACTTTAGTATATCAGCCCTACATACTCTAATCAAAGCAGATAAATTAGAAGAAATTTTTCCGATTGTGGAAGTCGCTGCAAGGATATTTCTTTGCTTGATGGTCACCAATTGTAGTGGGGAGCGCTCATTTTCACGGCTTAAAAGAATCAAAAAAGAATTACGAACGACTATGCTACAAAAACGTCTCACCAATGTGTCAATCATGTGCATAGAAAGTGATATCCTTCAAGAATTAGACTTTGAGGACATAATAGAAGATTTTGCATAACAAAAATCCAGGAAGAAACCATCATCATATAAACATAATTACAATTCTCAGAATAGTCAATAGTTCACTTACAATCGATTTATATGAAGCTAGCCATAACAACCAATAAAATTTTTTTTCATGTCCTAATAGGGCCCAAAACTCTCCATGTGCCCAAGGGCCCCGAGATGGTCTAAGACGGCCCTGAGTGCATCTCCAATTTTTGAACAAACTTTCTCCGCAGGTATATTCTAAAGTAATTTTCAAACACAAATACTGATTGTAGTCATGTTCAATACAGGAAACAATGAAAGAACGAAATAAAACTTCGGTAGGTACCTACCTAAGTATATAAATTCAACTGAGGCTATCATATATTTTCATAAAAATGAACCTATTTCGTATTTCTCAAGATTTTTAGAATTTGAGGAATGTCTCATATCGTTTAAGGCAAAATTTCAATATAAAACTCTATTCATTCTTTTTGGCATCTATTCCATATTTATCAATACATTTTTATTTGCATAATATTCTAAAGTGAAAAATTGTTCCAAAAAATAGGTTTTAGTGCTTGGTTAAGTGTGGTTAATGTGCATGAAAAAACCATAAATTTGTCAATCAAAAAATTTTGTACAAACATAATTTATAGTCGATAACTTCTAACATTTAAGGGGGAGCTGATATCAGATTCAGAAGCGACAACCGACAAAATGTAATTTCCGTTCAAAAATAAATCATAGATTGGCCCACATATTTGGACTTTCAACTTCGACCTATCTGATAACTGTTTCGCTAGCAAAAAATTTACAAGCAATAATTCATTCGCGATATGTAAACATTGGAGTAATAACTAGTTGTAATGTTATGAAACATTGTACGAGTTTTTGCAATAATAAACATAACAGGTTCATTAAATTTCATGTGAAGTTAGTGCATTTTTGGGTCCGTGGTTCATTTACGTACACTCGAGGGTACATCATAGATTATTAAGGAAATCAAAGCCAGCTTCGAGAAATATAAACTACTTATATGTTTGACATATGAAGAGATATAAGCCATATGACACGGATAACTTCGCGAAATGTAAACTACAGTGATGGGAAGAATTCCACTCCCTTTTTCTCATTGAATTATGAAGAACATCAGCATATCGGTTCCATTCATATATAAATATTATATTATTTGAAAATCGAGTGAAGTAATTTGAGCACTTCTTGGTAAATATATGAAATTTAATCATAGAAAACTCAGATAATAAAAAAAGAGAATAACGTTAGGACTAGTGAACACCCCGATAGGGAATTTGGAGTGGCCGCAGAGATGCGCAATGCTCGAAAATACTCAAAAACGCTAGAAAAAATGCGGCGCTAAAAGAAATCAATTGAACCTAACAGTGAACATCAACTTCAATTCACCATATTTCATATTTCAAAATTTTCAACCCTATTTCTCAATCAGCAGGACCTCTGGAAGTACGGAATACACCAAAAACCATAAAAAAAATGAGATCTCTAGATTAAAAAGGTGGCAGTTATGGAAAATTGCTGAAACTACAGAGAACTTCCCTAATATCATACCCTATCTACGTTAGAAATTTAAATTTCAACCATCTTACTCAATCTGTATGAGTACAAATCCTCACCACGCACAAAAACCATGAAAAAATAAGGAATCTCTAGTAAGTTAATTTCCATCTCTTTTGCAACCGATTATCCACCTTGCCGTCACTTCCGTACCCAAAGTTTCAACTGAATTTACGAACACCAAAAACCGCGGAGACTGAATTTGGTCTGACGGAGATGCCAAAATATACCGTAAGTATACTTATAATACCTATATATATATATATATATATATATATATATATATATATATATATATATATATATATATATATATATATATATATATATATATATATATAACCAGTTTGAAAATATAAATTTTGCTTTTCTCATGTTTCTGTACAAGGTACCGAAATCTAGTATACTCTCGGTCTCGCAGAGGTCATCACAGTTACCTGTTTATGGAACTAGTTCCAAAACTCAAAACTAAGTAAATTTAAAATAAAAAAACTTTGATCAATAAAATTCTTGAGGAAATGTTGTGTGCTCTCCTAATTAAGTAAGTAGTACTTATTGCACTTTTCTTCTTTTTTCCTACCTCTTTCGCTTTTCTTTTCTTTTTCTCCTAGACATGTTAAAAGTTTTCAAAAATCCATTTTTTAATCTTTTTCTTAACTATATTTTTACTTCTATTGCTCATTCGGTAAATAGTTAAATATGAGAATAGCTTTTATATAGCTACTCTTTCTACTTATTGTTCTCGTTCTTTTAGGTAATCGAATAGGTACTTTTGTAAGGTATTTTACTTTGTGATTATTATTATTATTATTATTATTACAAAGTTGAGAGTTAAGGTTAACCTATAAACTCAAAAATATAAACATAAAATTGAAACTAAGAAAGAATTCGAGAAGTGTTACAAACATATAAACTGAGTAACAAATCAAATGAGCTGTAATTGAAACTAAATTTACTTTGCTTATATTTATTAACGATGAAGTTCAGACCATCTATCCAGAGAGTTCTTGAAGGAATTCACCGTTTGCGATAACACAATCTCAGAGGGAAGCCGATTCCAGATTTCGAAGACTCTGTTGGGGAGAAAGTTGCTCCTCACTGTTGTCCTGAAGTTCTCTTTGGCCAGCTTGTAGCAGTGTCCTCTCAATGCCCGATTCTGATTGAGTGGAAAGAGGTACGCCATGTCTGCACCGAAGAGAGAGTGAAGCGCTCTATATGTGATTATCAAGTCACCTCTCAATCTGCGTTCCGAAAAAGAAGGCAACTGAAACAACCGCAGCCTAGTCTGATAGTCCGGGCGAATTCTGCCAAACGGAATACGTGTGCTCCACCGCTGCACGGATTCTAAGAGTTCCTGATCTCTGTTTAGATTTGCCCACCATACTGGGCCCGCATACTCAAGAATAGGTCGCACGTAAGTTGTGTAGAGGGTCCTGCATGTTGCAATATCACATCCAGCGAAAGTTTTGGATAGTAGATAAGTAAATTTTTTTGCCCTGGATACAGCAACTGAAATGTGGGTAGACCAATTTAAGTTCTCAGTGACTCAGACACCCAGGTCACAATGTTGCGAGACACTAGCCAGCCTCTGCTGGTCGATGAAGTAAGCAATCTTAGGATTTCCCTTACCAATATGAAGCACACAAACTTATCGATATTGAGAGGCAACAACCACTCCTCGCACCACTTGGATAAATTATCAAGGTCATTTTGGAGGTGTCCTGTATTGACTAGTGGACAGTTACTGAGTTTCGTGTCATCCGCGAACATTGCACAGCTGGATTTAAAAATACGCGGGAGCTCAGAAGTGTACAACAAAAACAAGATGGGACCCAGTACCGAGCCCTGGGGAACACCACTACGGACCCTTATATCGGAAGAGGAGAAACAGTCACCGACCCTAACTCGAAACGTACGGAATGACAAAAATGATTTGATCCAAGATGGCCTCTCACTCCCAGGAACTCAAGTTTCCACAGGAGTCGGCGATGGGGAACACGATCAAACGCTCGTGCAAAATCGAGGTACACAACATCTACCGGAGTGCCAGAATCAACACATCTAGTCCAATCGTCAACACAGGAGAGAAGATTTGTGATGGTGGAACTACCTGGAAGAAACCCATGTTGCTCTTTCGGAATTAAGTTATTTTGATACGCAAACTCTAACAGCTTATCACTAATAATTCTCTCTTGCAGCTTGCAGACATTTGATGTCAAGCTTACTGGTCTGTAGTTACTAGCAGACGGCTTATCGCCTTTCTTGAAAATGGGAGTAACAGAAGCTGACAACCAATCTTGAGGGGGAGAGGAAGAGTTGAAAGAATAAGAGAATATAAAAGCAAGTGGCTTGGCTAAGGCTTCAGCGCAGAAATGTAGCAGCTGTGAAGAAATACCATCTCGACCAGGGGCGGAATGCTTATTTATCTTCGAAAGGTAACCCAGAACCAGCTCTTCACTCATCTCGATGCTTCTTATTTCATCGACAGTACGTGGAAAAGAGGGATCACAAATGAGATTGTCCGGCTCCGATACAAAAGCGGCCGCAAATGCCCCGGCCATCATATCAGCTACCTGGGTAAGTGTCTCGCAAGGCTCTCCAGAGAAGTTACGAACGAAGGGTATCCCCACCTTGCTATTCAATGAGGAACGAAGATACTTGTACAGTTTTTTCTTATTCTTGGAACAGACCAAATCATGTTCAAACTTTTTCCTGGCATGTTGAATAGTTGATGAGACGGTGTTGGAATGTAACAGGTGATGTGTTCAGCAAATAAAATTTCATACTGTACATTCATATCCTGTGTGGGCAAGTACCTACCTATATAGGTAAAATTGAGTAGTGGACATTTACCTCGACATTTACTCAACTTTTCTGTGTAGTAAAGAATGACACTGCAGCTCTGTGTTCGAATCCCAGGTAAGATCAGGATGCGATTTATTATTTCCTAATGAGATTATTGATTACTCGCATATTTTTATGAAATTTTTGGAAAATAGCGAAACTGAAAAACATGCTTAGTAAAGAACTTCACATGATGAGTTTATATAAGTACCTAACTAAGGAGGCAACTGTGTCAATATTATTCTCCGTAATTTGGACTTCATCAAAATAATGTAATTTTAGCGAGGAGTTTCAAGTTTGACTGAGATTCGAAAGGTTTGACATGAAGATCATGAAGATTTTACACGAATAACATATGCTATTTAAGGTTATGAATTTGGGAGAACAAGTCATGATCGTTGAGTGTTATAACACTCTGACGAAGAGTCATGTGAAAATGAAGTGAATATTAAATTGGTATTATACTTATTATTTGCCATGTTCCAAGAAAAATTGTTACCAGTCACCAAACCAGATACCTATCCTGAATACATTCAGTTTGAACAATTGTTTGCGAGATATTTTCATCAATCAATGACTAATCTTAAGTGACGACATTTCTATGGATAATATCATGTTAACAAACACATAAAAATAATCAAGAAACCAGTATTTAAAGAACAGCATTTCGAAATAATCAATTTTTACTGAAAAAGCGAGAGATAATTATTTGTGGAGTCCATAAAACAAAGGAAATGCAATGCTGGCGCACAGAGAATGAAAGCAGCGCTCGCTCTGGATAATATAGAGGATAATACAATAAACAAACATAAGAAGTTCAATAGCATTTTTCAAAGGTAGTTTTCGAAATGAATGAGCTTCAAACAAATCATTTTCTTTGCAGTAGTCCTGTTTAATTTTCTTGCTTTAGAATCTGAAAACAAAAGATTAAGAAATATATGTCTATCTCTAATTCTATACCATCAAAGTAGAATCAGGGCTTCACACAAACAGGCACATGTTCTATATTCAGACGGGTTACATAAAAAGAGGAATTGTGGCTTTAATGATCGATTCCAGAACAGCCAAAAGCACCTATTGTTTAGCAGCCTTGAGGAGCTGTCCCTCGGGCTGTCCGTCAGAAACGGCAAAAAGCAAAAATAGAACAAGAGGTAGATTTAAAAAAATTTGCACTGTAAAATGATGAAAAATGCGGGTTTTGTGATTTTGGCAACATCATATGATATTTTACTTGAGAACCACTTCCCCATTTGACTTTCGATATTGTGAAATACTTACCTAGTCTATTTTCTATTATTTTCGGGCAAAATACGACTTATAATAAAGCATCTCTAATCTTAACACCAACATGTTAATAGGGTTTATTCATATTTTGATATAAACGAGGATATTATAATCTAACATGGCAATTTTTCATTTTTTCAAAATAAATAGAAAAGAAATTGAATATGTGAAGAAATTTATAATTCAACACTAATTTTTTTCAGTAGATACCTAGGTATTTCTTGGAGTCGATGAGTTATCAATTTGAAATGCCTTCGACGGGGCTTTCGACTTAACTGCAATTCTGTAATTTGCAATAGAACATAGGAAAAAATTGTCTTATACCCATTCCTAAATTGAAATTACTTTTCATGATAGCCTTAGAAATAAAACATATAAGTTTATGAATCATGAAATAACTGAAATGAAGACTGGATGGTGCATATTTATGAGGATTAGACGCCACTGAAGTATCCCCAGTGAAATTTCTCAAATTATTGATTTATTCTCAATACACGTGGTATGCATATGATAGGGCTCGAACTCATACACCTACAAGATATAACACATGGGATAATCCCCAAGATTACCTTCAATAAATGTCAACCATATTCTAGCTATGGAATAAAACATTTATGGTCGAAATTTAACTGATTCAAACTGTCAAACAAAATAGTGTTATAAAAGTTCCAACTAATGTTTATCCCGAAATTCATTAACTGACGGTTGTATAATACCTACGTATTGGTAATATACAAACGTCGAGACGGACGTTGTCTATTGAAAAAACATGCCCCATACAATTTTTCTCTTTTGGGTAATTATGGAGTTACGTCGAGAGTAACCGATTTTGATAAAATTTCAGATTCTTGCCCATTTTGGGCTGCAAAGCAAAAGCCGAATATGAACGCAGATTTTGACGGATTCTCGCCTTTTTTTTTTCGAAAAATTGAGCTAATCTGATCTATTCTAACCTACTTAACTTCTGAATTCAAGAAAATATCGAATTCATGGGTAAGATGAAATTGACTTTGAAAGAGATCGTATATTCAAAATAAGATTGTCCTATCCATTTCATGAATTCGAACTTTCCTGTACTAGGAGGTTTGGTAAGTGAGGTTACAATAGTTTAGCTTAGCAACAAAGTCTGAGTTCATATTCGGTATTCGGCTTTTGTAGTCCAAAATAATCAATAATCCGAAATTTTATCAAAATCAGTACCTATCTCTGGACGGAACTCCATTATTACCGAATTTGATTTTATTGACACAACTTTGAGAAATAAATTCTGATTTCTTACCGAATCATCTGAATAGTTGGAGATTGTGTCTTCAAAATTACGCTCGAATTCATACTCCTTGTTACTACCTAGTTTGATAGGTTCAGAAGATCGTCTTATCCAAGACATGCCGTAAACAATTGAACACTCTCAAAACACAAACGAAAACAAAAATACACACAGCGCACACTATGCATACAACGAGCCGGCGTTCAACACCCGCGAAGATCCACACAGACAGCTACGATTATTACTTCTATGTCACCGACAAATTAACTCTTGTGTCTCAGCGTGAGAACGCGTGAAAAAAGATTATTAAAAGCAGAGATGAGAGAATGTTTTGACAGTAGACAGTCGGGTCCAGGAGGCGCATACGAGGCTGAGACGCATACTATGCTCCTCATTTGTTTCAACGACGCGATCCGTTTCAAAGTCGACTAAAATCTAAAACTAAAGTACCTACGACAAGACCGGTCGACATCGTCGATCGCAGTGCACCGCATTGGATGTGGATTAGTCATCCAGGGCCGGTTCGTCATTTTGATGAGTGTACGGCACTCTTCGGTCCAAATGGTGGGGGGTAAATGAATTTGAGGCGAATTAGACGGATTTTTCGGCGCAACGGGTAATGGCAGTAATCTCGTCCACTGGAATAATAATGATAAAGTTCAAATTCGGGACAAATGACGAAGATTTGAGAATGCCCACGAACGTAGTATTTAATTGAATTGAACGAATACATCCTCGGTTGGAGTCGGTTCATTCATAACCGTGGGACTCGATGCTAGAATTCTAGGAATCTCTTTACCTGTTACTATGGTCGGAAATAATGCGGCTTGAATAAAATTCTATGGTTGTATATTGAGAACAACAATTTGTGTCACATTGGTCATGAATTTCCTTACGAGTGATAAAATCATCAAGGTGCCTCAGTTTAGGCATCTCAATTTGTCGGAATGAATTACTGTTAATGATAAGAAAAACAAAATAATTTTAATAGTATACCTGCTATATATTGACAAAATGACGTGAGACTTAATGGAGTGTGTGATAGTATTTTTAATCAATGAATTTTTTTAGCAACATTGGACTATGACTTCCATGAATCAATAGTTTGAAAAATCATTAAAAAAATTAATAATTGACATAGCGTTCTTAAAAATTAATAATTGGCATCAGATTACTGAATTGAAAATTCTAGTCATCCATCACATTAAGACGACACGGACGTCCAAACAATTATCACAGTGCCATTATGTCAAGGTGGTTTTCAACGTTTTATCGATTTGCAATGTACATTTTTAGTTTTTGACCGAAAATGAAATCACAAAAATAAAAAAATTTCATAAAAAGGTCAGATCCCTCACATTAACGTGTATCCCTCTTGTTGTTCTTAAAAATCTATAATCAAGATCAGTTCCTGCAGTATATCGCATCATCACCACTCACAGAAACAAGAATGTTCGGCACACATTTTAAATAAAATTGACGAAATAAGTCAAGTAGGTAGTTATTCTTAAAATTAACACACTGCAAAATATATTCGTTGCAATTCGACTACTATATAGAGTTATGAATTAGAATTTGGAAATGTTGATCATAATTAATATTATATCTTACCACTCGGGACGGGTGCTGTTTACATACCTGGAAAAAACAAATATGTTAAATTTTTGTTGAATAAATATCAGATAAATAATTGAAAATAAAAGCAGCCGTTACAATTGTGATATGATATAATTAATGGAGAAAGATATTTTCTCAGCCGGAAAGTACCCACTTCCCCAACGCATTTTCTTTGAGGAAAAAGTACTTTTAAATCCTAGTTCAGGAAATACGTATTTTCCGTACTAGGCCAGGAGGAATTCCATTGTTTTTTCAATTGTACTGAGTTGATATTTTGCATTGTTCTTGGTGAAATAAAATATGGAAAACAGCAAAGACAACGAGCTTGAAAATGTGCTTATTTCCAATGCTCTAGCTACACCACAATCTTCACCTGAAAAATGGAAGTGTAGATACGAAGATGTCTGATTTCTTCACGACATGAATGAATATAAATAAATGCAAAAATGTTACAGAGGACCTAATATTGGTTTATTTAGCACAAAAATCAGAAATTAATATATATCCTCTATTCTATGGAATGTGCTCTAGCTGCAAAATAGCATTTTAGTGAAGAATAATGCAAACATAGCCGCGTTCCCGGAGGTTATCGCAAATCTAAAAAGGAAGATCTGTTATAAAGCAAACAAATCAACAGTTTCAATAGTGAGAAGATGAACAAATTTATTAGTGAAGCAGTAATAGATCCTGGTAAGTGTAGAAAATCGGCAAGTTTTGGAATTTTCTCATAACTTCATATCAAACGAATCAGGTAGAAAGTTTCAATTGGAACAGCCTGTAGGTATACTAATCGAAAAGTAGCATAACGAGCGAAGCACATTTGCGATGGTATTGTCAGTTGCTTGCTACCACTTAGTGGTTTTCTATTTGTAGTTTTAATTATGTATCCACATATCTAAATGTAGAACTTCTGGATGAGATATTAGTTGAACCAATTAATATAACATGAGCGTTCTTCCAATTTCGTACAGTTCGTTGAGGAATAGCTGACTTTGGAGGAGTACTTTCTACCAGTGGCGGCTAGTCAAAGGAGGCTAAGGAGGCTAAGCCTCCTCAATAATATTCCGTGTATCACTAGTATATTATATTGAATAGTCAGCATTCAGCATATTCATATTAATCAAAATCATATTATTTTATGCACCTACTTTCCCTTCAACCTACATTATAGAATATAATTTATTAATTAAGATAGAAGGTATTTACATTTACTGCATTTCATTCAGTTCAAGATTTGTGGCAACGCAGCGGAGGCTTAGAAAGGTATATTCTCAACGTTCATTATGGCTGCCACAGAAAAGCAAACAACGGTGCAAATACTCCGAATGAATACTTCATTGCAATAGAAAAGCAAAACACATGTAAATGGCAACACGGATAGGAACCCAGTCTCATACAATGTCGACCAATCACAACTATAGAATTTCGCGTGACATCGAGTGAATTCGTTGGAAAGCATTAACTGAATCGTAGTTTGATCGTAGTTACTAATGGCAGCGTGTTTACTTATATTGCTCGCGTATTGTTTTAAAATGAGTTTGGTTACTGAAGTTAATTTCACAAATTTCAATGGTGACTTAGTGGAATATTTGTTATTCCATAACTTTAGTGCACTAAGTTATGAGGATAAAGTTTTGATAAAAACATTGCGACCTACCCCTGAATTAAAAAATTCGGTGCAGCGTAACAGACAACAAAACCGCGGTTTTAATAAAAGGAATTATGAGAGACATCCTTGCCTAACCGGATCACAGGTAAAAAATAAATTATTTTGTTGGCAGTGTTTTTTACTAGTGAAAATGTCTGTGTTTGGGGCCGCTTAGGATTTGAGGATTTAATTCTATACCTAGTTGAAAGTGAGGAATTTTTCACCGATAAAGTAACTTCAAATACAGCACGCGGATTAATATCTTACTTACAAGATAAGGAATTTATATATTTTTTAAACATCTTTAAATTAATCTTTAAAACAAACAGAAATAGTTTTTCAAATCTTACAGCACAAGTTTTCAGATGTAATTTACTCACGAAATCGGCTCAAGTTTCTTTTGGAAAAAATTTCAGAATTTCGTGCAGAAGTTTATTTTAAAAAACTATTTTCTGTATTTCAAACTATACTGATGATACGACTCAATTTAGCCCAAAACGAAAGAAATTCAGTTACGCAGATATGGAGCTTCACTATAAGCAAATATTTTATGAAATTTTGGATACTATTAGGGGTCAAATAGAAATAAGGTTCTCTGATTTGGAAGAACTGCAACTTGTTCGACTTACTCAATAAAAATTTGTTAACCGGATTTTCGGCTAATTTTCCAGATATCCTTTTGGAAAATTTATGTCAAAAATACACTTTTTTTGATAAGGTGGCCATAAAAAGTGAACTGTGTGTTGTTTATAATGACAATGAAATTTTGGGGCAAAATGAAAATCATGTGAGGACTATGAAATAACTTTTTGATAATAATTTGAATCAAGATTTACCGCAAGTTTATAAACTCTTATGTCTAATTGTTTCTATCCCGGTGACATCGGCTTCCGTAGAGCGCTCGTTTTCCACTCTTAAGAGAATTAAAACTTATTTACGAAATTCAATGAGCCAGGATCGTTTGAAAAATATTAGTTTGTTATCTATTGAAAAAGAATTGGTAAAACTTTTGGCGAAAGACAAAACATTTTATGAGGATATTAAAGATCATTTTGTTAACGTTAAAGATCGCAGAATCCCGCTAATCTTCAAAAATATATAATAACTTTTTATTTGCTCTCACCAGCTGTTAACAAATTCGTTAAGTAGTTAGGTAGGTACCTATTTTGTGAAAGAAAAAAAAATTTGATGAATAGATGAATTGATTAATTGGCTGAGAAGAGTTTTTGTGAATATTGTAAATAGGAGTTGTAGGTCTCAAGGTAGACACTCGAAAGTGAAAACAAATTGATAGCTTAGGGTGCTTGTTTTACTTTGATTTTCTTTATAATTTAAAGAAAATCTTCGCCTTATAATTAAGGCGGTTGACCTTGAAATCCTAAAAATTTTCGCGTATGGTGTATTTTTTAACACCTCTTGTAGCCTCCTCAAACCAAAACCTCACGAGCCGCCACTGCTTTCTACTATTGTGAATGTCTATACGGTGAATATTACTTATTTTCATGATTTCCTGACATTTTGGATGCTCATTATGTAACATCCAAATATCAATTAGAAAACGAATTCAAAATTTCAACTTTACACCACCGTTATTTTACATCACATTTATAGCACAACCATCCAGTGTTTTATTTCATCTAGGTATTTGAAGCAGATATGATAATTACATCAATAATCACCACTTTATAGATCACAATGAACTGCAAACACCTACTTGACCGTGGTGAGTGGCACCATAGCTGCGAGGCTTTTGAACTGTTGCTGCCCATGCATCTGTCTATGTCTTACATGATCTACCAAGGTTTGATGACATAACTGATCAGATTAATCATGTTGAATTTATTTTTCACACAAGATTCCCCAGATATTTTAGTCTTCTTATACATAATCGTCAAGTAGTGTCTTGAGTTTCTTTATCTATAATTTTTTATAACATTACTACAACTTTTTCTAATCTTCATTCTTTATTTCCCAAAAGGTTCATGCTTCCTTTGAGGACCTGTAGAATTCATGTTCATATAGAATTTATAGAACTACTAAATTGAGTCGTGCAAACCAAAAACATTTACTTATATTTTATGAAGAACTTCGTCGTTAATAGAATATAATTAATCAAATTCGTGTTAAACCAAGTGTATCGCACGAATTTCCGTTTTTCATAACGGTTTCAACAGACCTAACAGTTCTAATAGATATTACCAACTTATTATCATGGTACGAATTTTACTGAACCGCAATTAGTCAAAACTTTGAAAAGCTTGAAGACGCGAATAGAACTATCTGGAACGAAAAAATCACGTTATATTCAAGGTGAATACTTTAATTAGTCTAATTTGCATTTATGAATTGTTGTTCACGGACTGGTAAATCGATGAATTTTCATGAATATCTCAGTTGTTAGAGTAAGTATGTTTATCATAACAGGAAATTCAAATGACAAAAGAAGCTATCACAATATTTGCCAGATATGCGCGATAGAATTTTCAGCTCTAGCGTATTCATTTCCTGTTACAGAATACAAGGTCGTGTCCTGGTATGAATTCATTTTGCCAAATGATATTCTCCGCAAGGCCGGTCATTTATGTTCACTCACTATCTCATTATGACTATACCACATGCACCAGATGAGATTCTACTCATTGTTAGATGTTTCGCTGACGTACGGGTATAAAATTAATGAGTGCAATATATAATTGAATTTCACAATTGCAAAATGATAGATAGAATACAGCTTCAGCGTATTTAATCATATTGGTTCCGAAATGCCCTATTTTGCCAAGGTCAATTATACTGAGAACTATACGCCGAGACAAATTAATGGAGCGCTTTTCAAGCGCATATGTGGAAACAATGAAACAAACATTGAAACTAGCAATTTTATATTGTTCATTCGTCTTCTTGTTATAACAGATATAAATGTATGTATATATATATATATATATATATATATATATATATATATATACAGGGTGACCCAGAGCTACGTAATCGGTCCATAATTTTTTTGTCATTGAAGATATCGATATGAAATTTCAAGAGCAAATATGATCCGACTAAGTCTATTTTTCAAAATTATTTTTAAGAAAATTGCACTTTGTTATTTCAAATGGAATACCCTGTATATTTTTTGATTTACGAATTTCTTATGTAATTTATAATAAAATTGTCAAAACATTCTTTTTACCTAAAATGAACAGTTTTCGAGTATATTAATTTTTTTCCTAAAATTTTGACAGTTGCGTCTTCAACAAAAATAGGCTATAACTTCTTTAGTTAGTAGGTCTATTGGTATGCGGTTTGGATTTTTGTAACCTTGAAACAGTGTTTCATTTATTCTTTGTCAAAATTTTCTATATTTCTAACTTATTACTTGATAAAATCTAGGGTGAAGTTGGCAAATTTCAAACGTTAATAACTTTCTTATTTCTAATGGAATGCTATGTATATTTTTGCATTTTTAAATTTGCTATTCAATTACCTTTCGATTTGTATAACCATTCCCTATACCTAAAGTTAATAATAACAAAGATATTTCACAATTTTGTAATAATTTATATATCAATACACCTGAGAAATCGTCTAGCGTGTTAATTTGACGTATCCATGGATACCAATAATGAAAATTATTTAAAATCTAATTAAGTCACCTTTTCTAGTATTTTTTCAGTTAACAAAAAGGATTTTACGCGACAAGAAATGATGATTTACTGTATTGGAGAAGCAGTTTGAAATGTTCTGCTAGCTAGTAGAATTTATCATCAAAAATATTCTGATTCTGATTCAACTGCGTTTTGTGATTATGTTATTAATAGGCATTGATTTCTTTCTGTATAACATTGAAATGTATAATTTGGAGTAACTGTTGGATCATGCGAATGTACTCCTCCTGACCAAAATGATAATGTCAAACTTGACATTGCAATTTGACATCAGTGTAGGTACTACAAACATATATTGTTTATAAACAACAATAATTATTGAATATTAACGTCTTAGAATTACTTTTTTTTTAATATCCTTTCGGATATCAGCATCAAGTGCTTCAAACATAATGAACAGGAAAGGTTACACAGTTAAATTTTTAAAATTTTTCGTTATTGGTATCCATGGACGTATCCATGGATAACTCGCTAGTCGATGTCTCAAGTGTATTGATATATAAATTATTACAAAATTGTGAAATATCTTTGTTATTATCAACTTTAGGTATAGGGAATGGTTACACAAATCGAAAGGTTTTATCAAATAATAAGTTAGAAATATGGAAAATTTTGACATGGAATAAATAAAACAATGTTTCAAGGTTACAAAAATCTAAACCGCATACCAATAGACCTACCAACAAAGAAGTTATAGCCTATTTTTGTTGAAGACGCAACTGTCAAAATTTTACGAAAAAAATTAATAACTCGAAAACTGTTCATTTCAAGTATGAAGAATGTTATGACAGTTTTATTATAAATTACGTAAGAAATTCGAAAATCAAAAAATATACAGGGTATTCCCTTTGAAATAACAAAGTTGATATCACTTCCGGCAAAACCGGAAGTGCAATTTTGCTCGAAATAATTTTGAAAAATAGACTTAGTCAGACCATATTTGCTCTGAAAATTTCATATCGATATCTTCAATGACAAAAAAGTTATGGACCGATTACGTAGCTCTGGGTCACCCTATATATATATATATATATATATATATATATATATATATATATATATATATATATATACTATATAATATATATATATATATATATATATATATATATATATATATATATATATATATATATATATATATATATATATATATATATAATATATATATATATATATATATATATATATATATATATATATATATATATATATATATATATATATATATATATATATAGTACTAATGAACTATTATTAAATAATAAAACCGTCAACCATTTTTTTAAATTGATGACATAGTACTCTAATATAATATAAGTATATTTCTTTTCAGAAATCTGTCGGTTAATTAAATGATTAATAAATAATTTATTCAAATACATTGTATCCGCTAAAAAAATGGGAAAAAAACTAAATACAGTTAAATGAAAGTAATAGTATGTATCAGTATACTTCCATAATAATGAATAGATTTAATATCAATTTGACAAGAGGCAATTAACAACGATGTTCTTAATGAAATTATGCCTCATGAAAATTTTCTTATTTGAAATATTCTTGTGATTGTTCAAACTTGGATTTCATTTCAAAAATTATTACTTATTTGCAATACATTTTTCATCCCAGAGCTTATTTTTCATCACAATTATAGGTATAGGTACGCAGTAAATATTTTTCAGTACTCATTTATTCATCCAAGATATAATTAAGTCGACAAAGTACGGGTCATCCTTCACAGGTTAAGAGAGATGGAGAGGGTCAACCAAGTGTGACAATTAGGGCGTCTCATGCGTCGTGACATATATAAATCTAAAGTATTGATACTCGTAACTCCAAATGTAACAAAAAAATTGGAATATATGACGTTTTATTAGGGGCAAGGGGCACACAACTGTGATCACCAAGTGACAAGGACTAGGGGGGGATTTCCTAAAAAATTCATTGAATTTGTGTCACGCAATTAATTGATGGGCCCACATTTTGAACTTGGATGATATTATTGTACCTGTTGAAAATGAACAATAGATAGAATGTATTTGCATAAATTATAAAGGTCATTTATTATTATCTTGAAATATCTGATATATGTATATGTATATATATATATATATATATATATATATATATATATATAAATATATATATATATATATATATATATAAATATATATATATATATATATATATATATATATATATATATATATATATATATATATATATATATATATATATATATATATATATATATAATGTTTATCATATAAAGGAACGGCATACAAATTACCTTGAGCATTCGAGTAACTCCGTAACATCCAAATAACAATTTTTTGACCTAAACGGCATTAGATAAGTTGCGTTATATGGATCAAGTAGAGTAGGTGAAATAATTACCATTTGCTAGCAACACGCAAACTTGGTGCTTTCATCTTTTCAGAAACGCGAAATAACTTTATAATATCCAACTTTTTTTAATAGTCACTTACTGAATACGGTCCTGATTCTTATTTTTTGTTAGGGTGCTGGTTACTAGTGAAGGAAGGGGACCGAACGAAGATATTTTAAGACTGGTAGACAACAGTACTGCAGCAGAGGGGAAGCTACATATTACAGGCAAAGTGAGTTGAAAGGAGAACGAAATACATCAAAGTGGACTACGTGTTTTTGATTTGAATTATCCTAGTAGCTCATATGCACAATTCACATCTTTGGAGTGATAAATGAGACATGAAAGGATAATGAAAGACGTTAAACTGTCACCATAAATAATTGAGGTTCATACTACATTATATACTATTTGAAAAAATAAAAACATAGATTAGGTATACATCTTCAGATCAGTGTAAACAGTCTAGGCTATATTTAATTTGAAAGATTTTACTATTGTAACCAATTATGTCAATATACATTAGATTGAACATTTGGAAAGAGGATAAGATTCTTCTATCAAATCAGGCAAGAAAAACTATTAACAATAAACAATGACTTTTTTTTTACTTGTATTTATTATCATTTGCCTCAAATGGTAGAAGTTTTTCAATTTTTTTGAAATAGGTGTAGCATAAAAGATCGTAATTTTAACAAATCCACAGGCAGGAAATAGAAAATAAAATATTTGGTTGAACTGCAATAACAATTTTGATAAAATCGTTAATATAGAATGAGTAGCGGATATTAATTAATATTGGCAAGCTTGATTTGACCGGCGGTCTTATTCACTTCATTGTTTCTTCGTTCATAAAATTCATAAAATTATAGATGGTTTGATACCTAAACCACGATAAGGTGCATATATTATATGTACAAGAATTGACAACTTTGTGCATTGTATATATATATATATATATATATATATATATATATATATATATATATATATATATATATATATATATATATATATATATATATATATATATATATATATATATATATATATATATATATATATATTTATATATATATATATATATATATATATATATATATATATATATATATATATATATATATATATATATATATATATATATATATATAGAAGATTGTCGTTTATTAGTCCATCTAGCATTAAGTTTCTACATAAAAATTGCGGCAGTGGGAATAAACAATCAGTTACAAAATTTCAGAATTCCATTTGAATTTGGAATGGCTATAGAATTCGAAATTCTAGAAAATCTTTACAAACGATTAAAATTTCAACATACAAACTGATGTGATATAGAAAAACCATTAAACTCACAGTGTGCACTTTGCTAACGTAAACTCAATCCACGAACCAAATTTTAACCTTTTAACTCTATCAGTAGAAGCCTTGGAGGTAGATACTTAAAACTTCAAAATTCACGAAAATACATGAAATCTCTAAATATAAATGGTAGCGGTTAAGGAAAACGATTGAAACCATTATGTTGCACTTCCATAACAGTAAAAGAATTCAAGTGAGAAATTTCAACCTTCGAACACCATCCCAAAGAGCTGTGGAGACGCGCAGCTATTCAAATAAAACAAAAAAAAAACAAGAAACCTCTACATAAAAATGACTACGATTAGAGAAAATAGATTTCATCGCCCGAAGGGACTTCTTCAACAAAAACACAATCTACGTAAGTAGCTTCAACTCTCTAAATCTATTGGGAGGGATTTTTGGGTTGCAAGTGCAAAAACCCTCCAGCAGCATGCACCTACCCTCCCTAGAGAATGAATTTCGAATGGATTGTATATAATTAATGTCCACAACCTTTGCCACCACCAGTCTGAAAAATGTTCGCTTAAGAATCTCCCCGCCTTTCACTTGCCCAAAGTTGGAAGATACAAAAATTTTGAATGGATTCAGACAAATTTTGATAGTTTGGTTATGACTCAAAAACCACCCCAGATCCGAAATCTCAGCTCATTTGGTCAGATGGGAGCCGTTGGATATGGCAGTATGTATCGGGTAAAAAATTAGATATAGGTACATAATATCAGACATCAAAGAAATTTCAAAAATCATGGTCCAGTAGAATTGAGACGAATATAAAAATCACTCCCGCACTTCACTGTTGATTTTCTATAGGTCATTATTTTCGAGTAAAATACAACTAAGAATAAAGTTGTAAATATTTCCATAAACTCCAAACAAGGCTTTTTTCTAGAAAAGGAATACACAAATGACTTTGAGAATACTGACAAGTTGTCATATTTTCTAGTTTATAACGGTTCTTAGTCATTTTCAGGTTTCGGTTGCTTTTGTGTCATGAATACTTTATATTATGGGGGAACAATAAAGATGAAGGGCCATTTTTCACTGAGACTCGATTAACTTGAAAGTTCTTAGGCGAGCCGTAAAGTCTAAGAAAACGATAGAATAATTTACTTAGTTGGGCCTTGGGTGTAAAACGTTTTATGAGAAAATTATCAGTTTGCTGTGGAGAGATAATTTGAAAATACCGTGTGTAACTAAATTACGTGTAGAAAATAACATCCTTTTCATGTGATTATCAGCTAGAGGTTAAAACGCGAAATTGTAAATTTGATTTGATTTTTAAATATCTGATATTTATATAACTACTTCCCAAAATTTATTTTATTATGTTACAATGTTACATTAAGTATTAAAATATCAAACAAGAGGACTGAAAGCCTTTTCATTTTGTATAGATATTAGAACTTAAGGAGAATATTTTAATTAAATAATATATATATATATATATATATATATATATATATTTTTTATATATATATTTAATATATATATATATATATATATATATATATATATATATATATATATATATATATATATATATATATTGGTTGTTTTTTCGTTTTTTGTTTCAATTTTCGGATTCCCTCATTTAGTTCATTCAGTTCCTAGCTTGCTACATTGAATCGTTTTCATGTTTGTATTCTGTTAATAATTTTTACTTGTGTATGTACTTTCAAGGCTACTCAATTTCCATGATCTCCTGAGGAAGTCAAAAAAATTTGACGAAATATTGAGAATTAAAAAGTAAATAGAGTTTGATTCAGTCTCAATGACATATAACCCGATAATTATTATTGATTTATTGAAAATAAAAGGTCGATGAATAATAAATCTTTTCTTATACATGTATATATAAAGATATATATATATATATATATATATATATATATATATATATATATATATATATATATATATATATATATGTTCAGAAAGATTTCCGCGGTCGTAAGTATTTGAAAAACTTGGTTCTCGGGATGAACCGCGTAAAAGATTTGAAAAATCTCGACGTTTCGGCTCCTTTTGCGAAGCCATCTTCAGGAGAATTAGAAGGGAAAATAATTCAGACACGTGGCCTCAATCTGCCTACTCCACGAATCGAATTTAGGAGGAATCGGATATAATACGATTGCGTGGTCTCAACCTGCCTACTCCACCAACCGTACTGCTTTCTGTCAACTCTGAAGTCTCAACCTGCCTACTCTTCAAAGTCAACTGACGGGACGATCTTCGCGTGGCCGTATTTATAGGGAAGGGGGGCGGGTACTCCATTGACGTAGTTATTGACGTAGTATTGACGTCAATGGGGTATTCACGCACGGTATCAGTGCGGGATGCACTCCGATTGGGTGTGACACGGCGACCACTGAGAAGCGGCTTCCATGCTGATGGGAGTCTGTGACTGTCATCTCTGGTGTTCAAACAATTTGGACGTTTTTCTATTTCTACAACTTCACGAAAAATTCGGGATTTGAAAGAACGGACGGGAGCAATAGTTCTTGTATTGGGGAAATCGATAATGTGGCCTGTTTGGGTGTGATGTTGGGAAAGGGCGTTGGTGATATCTGAATGTCTTACTGAAAGTGAATGTTCCTTGGCTCGGACCTGAATTCGTCGGTTCGTTTGTCCTATATAAGAACGAGGACAATTGGAACAGGGAATCTCATAAACACCGTGATTTTCGTTAGGAATTTTATCCTTGACGGATCTGACCAGATGGGAGAGTTTTTGTTGGGTGGTGAATATTGTTTTGATGTTTGTGTTTTTGAGAGATCTTGCGATCTTATCTGTTACTCCTTTGATGTAAGGAAGGAATAATTTAGGTGTAGATTCTTGGTCAGTGGGATTGGAACTTGGTAGAGGTGGGGTGATGTTTGTGTGTTTGCGTATGTTCTTGTTGATTTGATATGTGTTGTAACCGTTCTGTAATAATATATGTTTTAGAGTCTTCAGTTCTGATTCACGGTGTTCGTCGTTAGATAGTCGAATGGAGCGGTAGATTAGGGTATTAACTACAGAGTTAAGTTGAGAGGGATGGTGGTGAGACTGGGCGTTCAGATAACGGTTTGTATAGGTGGGTTTACGATCAACTGAATAGGAGAAGCCTTGGGATGGAAGTTTTTTGACCATGACATCGAGTTGTCATTCAAATCTTTCACGCGGTTCATCCCGAGAACCAAGTTTTTCATATATATATATATATATATATATATATATATATATATATATATATATATATATATATATATATATATATATATAATTTGATTGAAACATTCCTTACGTTATAATATCTGTACAAAATGAAGAGGCTTTCAGCCCTTGTATTTTGTATTTGAATGCTTTATGTGTTTTGTAACATATAAAATATAGGTACTTAGTATATATATGAGATTTAAAGATTAAATCAAATTTACAATTTATAGTATATTATATATATATATATATATATATATATATATATATATATATATATATATATATATACAATTATATGTATATATAGAGTGTATGTGTGTGTGTGCATATTTCAGTTTTTTCACCTGTGTTTATTTTTTTTTTGTTGTACTTTATATAGCAATAAGAGTTTATTGACCGATTTTATATGTGTGTGTGTGTGTGTGTGTGTGTGTGTGTGTGTGTGTGTGTGAATTTTCAATTATGATACAAATCGTAATAAGAATTAGTATTTGAGATAATTTCTCAGGATAACATTTTTTTAAATCATTCATGTTTAAGTACACTTTTATTAGTTACTTAATATTAATAAAATAGATTTCAAAAGCATGAAAATCATTCATCACAAAATCAATGTTTCATCAATTGGTTTATGATCAAAAAATTACTGGAATAGCAGTTATTATTTGTTGAAAAAATTAGTTGTGTAAAGTATTGTTTGATGGGAAACTGGATATGTGAAATAAATCAAATTTTTCGAATAAGATTAATACTCAGATATATGACAATATCGTACAAATAATAAATTCCTTTCTATAGTATTGAAAGAAATGGTTCAATTTTTAAAAGTTGGATTTTCACATCATGTGATGTTTATAATCAAATGATAAATTCCGTGATATCCTCAGTTCCATAAAGTCAATAAATTACATACCTATTTAATTTTGGACTGTGAAATATTCAATATTTTGTAAGTATAAATGTGACTGTTTGTGCGAGAAAAATGATAAATATTGAAAAACATTTTCGAAATTCCAATGTTATTTAGTTACATAGCGTTGATGTACAATATGTGAAAATCTTTGAGCATAATCTTATTCGCGGGTCTGAGACAGCCATTATTTGACACCAACGACGATGGTGCCCACGAGTGCAACAATCTTACTAGTTATTACCATCAACAAGCTGAATTGGCGAAGGTCCCCTTTCTGTCATTTTTTTCATTTTATTGAATGTGAAATGCAGAGGGAAGCGTAGGAAGCGGAAATGTTAGAATGGGATCTGATTGCCAGGATTTGTAATTTGTCAAGTTATTTGGGGCAAATTACCAACCTAGATCTAATGAAACGATTGCTTATGATTGGCACAATTATTATGAATTTCAAAATCACTGTTAAACTTAGTTTTAGTCCTTCCATTCATTTTACCGCTGATTAAGAGAACATTTATGTCGTATATATCAGTTGAATAATAATATAACAAATCATTGTAATGCGTATCATGTCGAATAGCATCAAAAATATTTTTTTGTACATCTGTCAAAAAAAACTTGACATTTCTGCATCTCTATTGATGTGTGAATGTTTACTCTTTTTTGCCGTGAAAAAAAGACTTTTATCTACTCCTATTGAATAATATATTCATTATTCAACTGCGTTTTAGTAATTTTCGTAATCCCATACTGTTATTTTGATTTAACGGTATTCAGATGACAATTGAAAAGTCAGTGTTAACGGCCGCTGGCCGTTATAATTTTATAACGGCCGGCGGCCGGTAAGAAATCACGTGTTCAAATATTTATTTCAAAACATCATTCTGGTTACAATAACAATTATAATAAAACTAACTATTTATTTATTTGAAAAGTAATTTGACAATTGCTATTATTTGAAATGTCTATCTTATTGATTAGAGATTTACCATCTATAGCAACAGTTTTTGACAAATACCCTATTCTTTTTGTTTTTAGTCATCCTCAATGTAACCAAAACTTTGGTACTGGTGCTTTCAAAATCATCCACAGTCAGCTTCACAAGTTCTTCACGTCTACAGGCACCAAAAATTCCACACATTAATACAACCTTTTCAAGCAACCATGTATGATCATTTGCCTCCAACAAAAACTTAATTACTTCTTCTTCAGACAAAACTTTTGATTTTTTTGGGTTGTATCCATCAGACTTTCGTCTCAAGAATAAAAATAATTTTCCAAATCTGAAAATACATTTCTGTTGGTAATACTCTAATATGGTGCAAGATTCAAAATAACTAACCTTGAAATGTCAATGTTGTCATAAACTCTCAAAGCAAGTTTCAACATTGAAATCTTTGTCCACAGCGAGTTGGGAGAATAAACCTTCGATTTTCCTTTCGCATAGGCTAATAAAACATCCTCATTAACCACCTTTACATTCTTGCTATTACGCCAATTTTCAAAATTTTCATATTCTTTTTTATACCGCTGTTGAGTTATTGCCGGCAGTAAATCAACACTCGCTGCACATGATTCTTCCAATATTTCAAAAGGAATTTCATTTTGTTCCTCAACTTCATCCATAGTCGTCGTTACAGCGAACTTGCGAACACAAAAAACTGACGTTGTTTATAAAATTGCCAAACAGTTCCATGACAACAGAGTGCACGACGTTGGGATTTTTTTTTCAGAATTACGAGGTACGGGGTTTGTTTTTTCTTCGGAATCAAAATGTAATCTTCCAACGGGATTACGAAAAGTCTTTAACAACACACGGCCGATACGCAAATAACGGATTCGGTTAGTTATAATCCTCGGCTGCGCCTCGGATTACAATATCCCCCTTACGTTAATAACTATAATAGTATCTATTAACAAACAGCGTGAGTAATAATAACTCATTGCTATAACTCACTATATAGTCTACTAAGATCCCAAGTAAGATCGACCGTCACTCATCTGCTAATGTCACTTGAATAATTCTGACGTTTTCAAATTAAGTTAATACTACCTAATTATTGTGAATTTGTATTTGTATCTTAGTATTTATTGTTATAGTCGTAGATAAAGTATATTTTTCAACTTGCGGTAATGGTCATAACTCACTTGATGAATTACAGCACTCGCTTGCAGCTCGTGCTGCAAACTTCATCTGCGTGAGTTATGACCTACATTACCGCTCGTTGAATAATATACTATTTTTCACGGCCAAAATAATTAACAAAATAAACATGAAATATCAGTTTTTGAAGGATTTATTTTCAACAGAGTCAATTATTAATTGATTATTCATCATAAAACAATTTCAATTATTGGAATAATAATTCATATTAAAGTTTGAACAATTACTCTCAACATCAATTCCCGAAGACGTTCCATGTTGCTGCTGATCAGAAACGTTAGATATTTCTTGAAGAGTTGATTCCACAATTTTATCAAATATTTTAATTTGTTTGGAAGAAGATGGACAATTCAATATTCATTTTTAATATATTTCAGACGATGTAAACTCAAATCACTGTTGTACAAAAAATGTTGTTTGTATTTCGTGTATAACATTCGTGTTTTTATGAGAACACTCTCATGTGCCATTAAAAAAACACCCATTTTACTCACTTAATGAAAAAAATAACTATTTTGTCAATGATATCTTATAAAACTCCCATATTTACGAATTCCATAAACATCAATAAGTAATTCTTTGTTTGATTTATTGTCAACCACATAATTTCAAAAGCGGTAATTTAACATAATGGGCAGGCCCGTATCCAGAAATTTGTTTCGGGGGGGCTCAAAGACGAAAATCACTCAAAAATGTGGATTTATTTGAATAAATTCAGGGTAAGGCGAATCACACATCAATCTCAAATCAGTACGTGACGTTTAATCTATTATTGTTTATTGTGCAAGAAAAAGATGCAGTACAAGGTGTACAATAAACAGCTACTATGATGTTTTAAAGAAGTTTCAGCATTTTTAATGTCTAACAAAAAATACTTGTTAATAGCAAAATTTAGTTCAGAACTCATTTTTCAATAGAACACACACCTTAAAATAGTAATTTCCTCGATTTTTTCTTCGCCAAGCCGCCGAGGACTTCCTCCGGATCAACAACAGTATCCCAGTGAATTGACATCATCGCGAGTTGATGGATTGAACACAAACCCATAACACTCACGTGCAGTGATTCATTTGTTTTTGTTCGATGAGTCCAACATAAGAAGCTAAAAATCCCTAGATCTTGATCAGAATCGATTCGTACAATTGAACTATATTGTTCAATGCTGCCACATGTGAGATATAAAAAGTCGTGTTACTGAACATGGCAGGCAGGCTATTCATAATTTAAAAATATAAGGATAAGTTCGATTGACACCAAACGTGCTTTCCGTCGACTAAAAAATAAAACTTCAAAGAATAGAAAATTCTATACTGAAGACTTTTCTGTGAAGAATATCGAATGGAAAAAATTTTCGAATTTTGGGGGGGGGGCTCCCCTGGATACGTGCCTGATAATCGGTGCAGAAAGTTTCAAATTCAATAGAGATCTAATCATTAACTTGCCTAAAGAACTGTTAGGTAATTATGTGTCAGGTGGAAGTTTAAATTCTCTTGATAATTAAATGAATAATACGGTATTCAATTGAATACCATACTGGCAGTTTTTTCAATTTTGTAGTTATCCCACTGGAAAATCTTGATAATAGTGCTCTGAACTATAAAACGAAAGGATATTTATTGTATTTAACGCAATAATAAGAAGCAAAATACAAAGACGCTTGGCTGTAGTTTAACTAATACATTAAAAAGTTCGTTTTGTTAGTCCATTTTACTTGTACACTAAAAAGCTTCTTCGCCATTCGTAATTTTAATTATTATTTTTGGAGTTAATAAAGATTGTTTTCCTCTTTTTCAGTTTCGATATTGAGCGAGACATGCCTGCAAAAAGGTAATATATCGAAATTTCTCCTTTGGAAAATGGAAAAACATTATTTAATTGGTACTCAGAGAAACTTTCAATGATATTTCAAGGTCAGATATCATACTTTTAACCATACTATATTGCAACTTGTAGTCATATTTGAAGAAACAGAATCAGCACCATACGGTTTTCCGGATCTCCGCGAACAGCAGGATCCGTTAAAGATTAATATTCAACGTGTGCAAGAAAGTGTTCGTGCACCTTCAACTAGAACACGAAGATGTTCTTTGCTGCTAAATGTCAAATGACCACCAATGCGTTGCATTTCGAAGGAGATCTCCACATGAATTCGTATAAAATTCATCTGGTGGAATATCTGGGTCTTGGAGACCTAGAGGAAGATTAAATGAACGAATTAATGATCATTTTCACATATTTGGCTTTCTAAACAAGAAAATTTTGAGGTATAAGGATACCCAGAAATCACAATAAATTCACCAAACGCCTAACCATAAGGAAAAAGTAAGAGTATTTCAGCCAAAGAACAATCGGGCTCTATTTTTTCCAGGATGAAGTTGATCACACACTATCAGTGAATGGTGAATGGAAAATGCTGTCAAACATTTTATTACTGCTTAGCCCACCATTGTTCCTTTGAGAACACATTTCCCGAATCGATTGATGATTTGAATAACTTATAACGATGACATCTCTAAAAAGCAAGCGAAAGGTCAAAGAAGATGTGCTGAAAAGTACTCTTATTTGTCATTGCAACAGCATACATCACGTTTCGTAAATAGTTGATATAAACTTCAAGAAATATACTTTGTGTTATGAATTACGACAAATAAATTCACTTAACTTTCAAATACTTTTCTTAATTCAATATCGGTAAAGGTACTTTTGCGACCACCTGTAGGTATCTGATAAGGTATATTCTACCTGTTATAAGCTGATGGACTAGCTCAATAAATTTTATTGAGATATTGAGATTCTTGTTTGTTAACTGCGTGCTATAAATTATAGTTTAATTTTGCTGATGTTTAGCAAGTGACTTTTATATCAGCAAAAGAGCACTCAATTTTTCTATGAATAAGATAGACTTTTTATCAACTATTAATAATAACAGATTATCATATTATTCCTGTACAAAAGAATAACGAGAATATAAAATACTATTCAGCTCTTCACGATTGATCAGTCGTTCGTTCAAACATTATCAATCATCATCAATACCCAAAAGTATCAATCGAAAATCCTAACACTTAGGCCGATCAACGCGAATAGACACACCAGTTCAATGGATAGTTGAAATGCTGCCGAGTTCCGTTTTCATTATTCCGACCCATTGGATTGTGAATCTTTTTACATACAATTAATTGATGAAGCAGACTCGACGACTCAATTAGGCTCCTCTTCCACCGAAACGAGTTTCTCGCCGTTGAGTTTCTAGACACAAAGGTGAATAAGATATAATGATAATGGAATATAGTTGTCATGAATCTGGGACGGTTAATTATATCAATGTTTGAATGACCGAATTTCAGATGGACGGACATATAAACATTTATATACACGCACATTATGTATGTATATATATATATATATATATATATATATATATATATATATAATATATAATATATATAATATATATATACATATTATATATATATATATATATATAAATATTATATATATATATATATATATATATATAGTATATTATATATATATATATATATATATATATATATATATATATATGCCTTTTTTATCAAGAACAAGTCATTTGAGTTCATAAACTGAGTTTATTAAACAGTACCTAGATGTTTTGTCATGGAGCTCATGATATTTCCAAAACTTTTGAAAGATTCAAAATTATTTAACGTTCATGTATTTCGAAAAAAATAGGTAGGTTATTCACAAAGATGACTGTGGCCGTCTCTCCTTAGGTTAAATATTTAATAACCTATTTTGTGCATTATGTGGGTAACCATCTATTATCAGCAGGCCCGACTACTGATGTACTAAATAGCACGTAGTTTGACTGTTTTATATTTTTTCAAAATTTACAAATGCCATAATAATTTAAATCTTTCAAAAGTTTTGAAGTCACGAATTTCGTGACGAAGTTAATTGTTAAACAAAATCGGTTTTCAAACTGAAATGGCTAGTTATTGCTAAAAAAAGACAAAAAACAACAATAATGGACAGTCAAGAATAATTCAAATATATATATATATATATATATATATATATATATATATATATATATATATATATATATATATATATATATATATATATATATATATATATATATATATATATATATATATATATATATATATATATATATATATATATATATATATATATATATATATATATATATATATATATATTATTTATTAATATAGGTAGTCTAGTAGATTTGATGGTTTATTATTATTCGAAATAATCATCCAGATGGTTCAAAATAAGTCTAATGAATTGCCTTAGATATTTCAAATACTTCAAGTTCTTTCATTGAAACAATGGATATTTGCAATTAATCCGTGAATACAAGGAACTTCAAGGTGTCAAAATACTCGGATGTAAAAGGTTTGCATACATTTTATTACATTTTGATGATCGCTTCTCCTTCACTAGGGCTTCATCGGTCACTGATAATTTATAACCTGGAATATAAATTATCCAAGAGAACAATCACATAACAGCTATATAAATGTGTTATGCCATTTGACCCAGTTCTTTCATAAGATTTCAAATTCATGCCAGGACTACAAATTGGAATGCAGCCACAAGCACTAAATTTTTGTGATTAAATTGATCTACTTCATACGGAAAATTATTTTGCTGTGTTGTATAATTGATTGCAATTTATTTTATTCTTCTAATAGAAATTTAAATACTTCAACCGAAAATTCATTAGTTAATATACATCTCTTCAAAATACCAAACAAATGACATTACACATTAATTGTCTGTCGTTTTCAGTTTTCCGTGTATAAATATTGTAAATTTTTAGTCATTATTTTTTGCATAGCTATAGGACGATTGGCATTGCACCTAAAAATTGGATATTGTTAGCTTCAATGAAGGGTATTGTAAAAACTCCCACTATTCACCCTCATATATTATTTACTAAAGTGCAGACAAAATGTATGACAAATACTAATGACATTGATTCAAATATCATAAGTCTGAAAACTTATTGATTGACTAATCTATTAGTTGTACTTCATCATATATATCATCATGTAGTGAAGATCTCAACTAATTGAATTTAACGAAAATATATATTGAAGAAAACTTTGAAAAACAGAAATGTAAAAAAATACAATTATAATGTACCAATATATTATATAAAGTAATTTTTTTCGATATGAAGTTAACAAGATAATTAAACAGATAGTTCAGTCAGTATACTGTTAGGGAATTAATATATCTCATAATAATATATCCAATGAAGTGAATGGCTCTGGCTCAGACATTCTGAACGTAATTAGTTTGATGTTTATTGGGCTATAAAAGCCGATATGCATATAACAATTCATATTTTATGAATAATGATATTGTAAACTGAATGTTCATGAGAAGCTTGGGAAGTTTTTAATACGGAAATAGAGGTATGTACTTCATGTGTTATCTCCAAAGTGAAAACCATTTAATTATTATGGGGTATTATGATTAATGGACACTTTATATTTTAGTTATGCAAATAGTTTAATTTATATATATATATATATATATATATATATATATATATATATATATATATATATATATATATATATATATATATATATATATATATATATATATATATATATATATATATTCACAGATCGATTTACTTGAACTATATAACTATATTTGATTGTATTGTGAAAATAGTTCTGAAGTATACATTGGACAGTGTATCTGCAGAACAGGATGAACCGACACAAAAACGATAATAGAAATTCAACCTCCCTCAAAAAACACCAGCTAATATTGAATCATAGTTTTAATTTCACAGCTGCTAAGATCTTTAAAACTGAATAGCACCGAGGAAAATATGAAATATATGATATGATTTTCATCAAAACTAATCCAAATGCTGTTAATGATAAAGCTGAAATACAGAGGCATAGCAAGATCAACATCCACAAAAACTAAAATGATGGCAAATCTGATTTTGAAATTAGTTTCCGAAATTTCCATTATAAATGCGCAAAGCGCCCAATATACCTAGGATGGATGGTTGCAGTCTGCGTTGACACATCGATCAATCAACAACAAAAATTTTAATCAGTATTGTATATCGGTTTCAATGTAGCATTCTAGTTTTTTTATGTTTGTAAGTGTATATATTTAATTATTTTTGAGTTGAAACGTATCTTTCTTCTATTTGATTGACCAGAACAGTAGACGTATGAAATAATTTGAAAAAGTTCGTAGTGACGACTGAAACGTTATTTATTTATTTATACTATAATATAAACATCTGAATTAAATTATTAATTAACGAACCACACAATCCTTGAAAATATCGATCCTATATATATATATATATATATATATATATATATATATATATATATATATATATATATATGCATATATAAATAAATAAATAAATATATATATATATATATATATATATATATATATATATATATATATATATATATATATATATATATATATATATATATACAGGGTGATTCACGGTGGATGGCACATTAGACGTTTCTGGTGAACCATACAACGGATCACTTTGAAAATTCAATGGTGGGCATAATCGGATATTCTCTACCCAACTAAAATATTTTCGGTAATGCGGTGTTGCCACTTCTATAAGAAAGCAGTAGCAACTTTAATTTTTCAAATGGAACTTCCTGTATATTATATTATTTTTAGAATCTCCAACAATTTCCAACTTTTCCTAATATTTCCCTATACCTATCTCTTACCGTTTTCGAAATAAAAATTATTTTCGTTTTTTTTCGTCGGAAATCCAGACCTCTAAAATCTCTGATATCTTTGAGCTAAGAAATACAATGATATCGAAATTTCGGTTTAAGTTTGTTAATACCTGGGGGCTCTCTTCTTATGAATTTGTTTATTATTTTTGGACAGTGTGATAAAATTATCAGCAAGACATTTATGAAATGTATCCGAATCTACCGCCAATGAACCTCAAGAAATTTATACGAATTCAGAACAATTTTAAAATGTTTGGATCAACTTTAAAAGCACCAAGAAATGTACGGTTGCGGGCATAAAATTTTGGCCACCCAAATTTCTGTCAATCACAAAAAATGAGGCGTATGGCATGCTTTATTGTCATTATTACGTTTACAATTTGAAATTATAATTTAATTTCTGTCAAATTGACTTTTGAAAGACTGAAATTACAATCTAGGTTACTGTCAAAGTGACAAAAGTTTAAAGTAAGGTTACAATATCCATAAGCCAGATTCACATCTTACATTAATTAAATGTCTAGAAGTGGCCAAAATTTTATGCTCGCAATTGTACATCGGCCCGTAACTTCCGAAGACAACCA
>JARQZK010003681.1:175000-182500 GCA_030704885.1 Cynegetis impunctata
TCTAAATTAAACATAGCAAATATATTCATGAATATATATATATATATATATATATATATATATATATATATATATATATATATATATATATATATATATATATATATATATATATATATATATATATATATTATATATTATATATATATATATATATATATATATATATAAATATATATATATATATATATATAAATATATATAAATATATATATATAAATATATATATATATATATATATATATATGCAGGGTGGCCATTTGAAAACGAGACAGAGCCAATTATGAGCACCCCAGGTAATTAATGAAGAAACGCTTGGACCTGTCAATTTTTGATTGTAGGGGAAACTTTTTTTTTTTGCCTGTATCACCCCTTGCACAAAAGCCCTCTAGCGGGGTGAGACACCTAAGATCGTGATGGAAAGAGGGATTCAATGATATTTTATTTTGAAGGTATTTTTACCTAAATTAAAATCCCTGGGTTTTACACCACTACTATCTATGTAGCCACTTGAAAACTGAAATTTATGCCACCCAGCCAACGTCACTGGAAATTTTGCGACAACGGATAATTGATGAATGTCATCAAATCACCCCACAGCATAGATGCTTCAAAATGTCCGAGAGCGTTTTCAACAAAACCTCTTTTATTGCATGGAGGCCCAGGGTAACTATTTCCACTTTCCAGCACAGCATTCACTCGAGTGATTGGTAAGCATTTAGAGAAAATAAAAATCGTTGAAAGATTATACCTAGGAAGATAGTGGCGACGTGAAAGACGGGGGTTATAATCTAGGTAAAACTATCTTAAAAATAAAATATCATTCGACTCATCTTTCCATTTAACATTTTAGGGGTGACTCTCGCCCCCGCTAGAGGATTTTTATTGAAATTGGAAAAAAAATGTTTCAGTCCAAAATGAAAAATTGACGGTTTCGAGCATTTTTTTGTAAATGGCCTGAGGTGCTCACACTTGGCTCTATTTCGTTTTCAAATGGCTACCCTGTATATATAAAATGTATACATATTATATATATATATATATATATATATATATATATATATATATAAATTAAGATAAATCTGATAAATACATCAAGTAAATCAACAATATCAATTTCCAAACAGTTCTAAAGATATCTCAACGAGACAGCTGTAATTATGGTGAGTTCTAAATTTCAAAAGCAAATACATGATTGACGGAGAATTCAGAAAAGTATACCCACAAAAAAAGTTGAAAATGCAAAATAAGAAAGAATATTTTTAAAATCTTGATAGTTTTATTTTATTTAACTTCCTTCACTACCAGCCTAATAAAATTGAAAGAACTATATTGTTTCTCAATATCATTGAATTTTAATTGAACATATTTTCAAAACTCCCAGACTCAACATGTGCCGACGAGGTTTTATAGCCCGAAGAAGAATAACTTCAGAGATTCACTGCAGCGCAATGTGACCCATTTTACAGTCTGTTGCGGATGCTTTGTTCTCGAAGAGACCCCAATTGAGCAGTGTGAGAATAGCCCATTTTACGAGCGAAAATCTTTAAAGCCTCGAAAGCAATTAGTTCTATTATTGCCAGATTCGAGGCGGCGAAGAGAAGTAAAATTAAAAGTGAATTCGATGAATAATAGCTGTTGTAAAATGTTAGTGTAAATGGAATCTATATAGAACGTTGATAAAAATGAGTGAACAACCGAGCTCTTTCACTACAGCTTCATTTTCCCCTCATTTTTCTTTTTTTTTTCATCTAAAAATTCTTTATCCTCTGAGTTAAATTTAAGGCAACGAAGAGATACATGAAGATTCGATACCTGAAATACGCATAAAATTTCTTCATAAAAATTGCGGTGGTGAGAAAAAATAATTGAAATCTCCAAATAAACTCCTCTCTAACCTCAACCGAATTCACGAACAAATTTTCAGCCTTTTAGCTGAATTTGGAGACACTGTGGAGATACACAATTCCCGAAAATCATGAAGCACGTTGGAAATTTCAACATAAAATATGCGGTGGTAAAAGAAATTATTTGAAAGCCGAAGTGTGTACTTCCCTAACATCAACTCTATCCACGTGTTAAATTCCAAATCTTTTAACTCGAATACTGTAGAGTTACGCAAAACTACGAAAACACATGAAATGTCTACATTCAAATGGCGGCGGTTAAGGAAAATAGATGAAACTAATACCGTGCACTTCCTTAAGGGCAGCGCAATCCTCCACGTAAGAAATTTCAACCATCTAACTAAAGGACCCCGCACATTTAGTTAGAAAAAATGACGACAGCTAAATTCGCTAATTTTTGGATATATTATAGATACTGGCCAGCTATGAAACATATCAATTTTAAATTCTGTTCCCACGGCTGGTTTGCGATATGGAGTGGTCCAAATGTCAATGTCTCGATAAACCATCTTTACAATTTCAGAAAATGCTGTTAACATACAGACTTTCTGTGAAATGCGATAACCTCAGTGGGAAGCTATAGCTTGACAATAGTCACTCATATAATTCAAAATTGAGTCCGACATATACAGGCTGTTTACTCGATGGGTTTGTTTACACGGTCTCGACTTCGACAATTATGTTTCAAAAGGCTTTATTTCTTACTTAATAATAACAAAGGATACCCGAAATAGTAGACGGAAAGTAGAACTCTCTACCATGTACAATTTAGAAAGAATGATGGTCTAATTTGACATCACCGAATTTTTCTTCTTTATATTTTGCACAGGGATTATTTGTGAGGTACTGGAAAAATAAATGTGTTCATTGCCAAATCGAATAGTTAAAAAACAAGCCAAATTCATGTTAAAACTAAAGTTCATATACCGTTTGTTAGTTTCCAAATGTCGAAAAATGAGAGTGTATCTAATGATTCTAATGGGACTGATTGGATTTCAACGAGACAAGTAAGAATAGTACTTATATTCAGTTTTTATTGTTCAGGTTGGTTTGGAATCGCTTCTTCCAAATCCATAGACTCACTTTTCAAGATACAGGTACAGTGAAATACGTTCTTTGACCATAAGTCTAGTATCCCGAATGAATAATTATTTTCACATTTGAATATCAATTGAAATCGCGTTGTTTACAGAATCTATAATTTTAGTAAAAGTAGTATTTCACGTGCGGGAGCATACCAGAATAACCAAGGTACCACAACACCATTGCCACATGAGCACATGTTCCGAGTGTTCTTGGAACTGATTTACAGGTACAGGTACCCCGACACCGACTCTCGGTCTTCATTATTTTGAATCCATAGCTGATACTTTGTAACATTTTTATATCTCGAAAATATTCTCAACCTAACAAGGTTAATATCGAGATGAGCTTCATCAATTTCTAAATTAATATCTTGATCACCTCAAGATGAAAAATATTTAATACATTTTTATCTACGAGATATGCCTGTAAAAATGAACATATGGTATAAAAACATCAGTTTCAACATGATATGTACTTTTTATAGACTATTAGACTTACTTACTCTCAAATACCTCACAAATAATAAGTTTTCAAGTAATATAGAAAAAAAATTCTGTGATTTTAACTTTTGGACCACTTTTTTTTTCTAAACTATACATGGTAGGAAGCTGTATTTTGTTTCACTGTTTAAGATATCGTTTGTTATCAATGAAGCTAAAAATAGAGTTTTTTGGCATAAAACTGTCGAAGTTGAAGCCGCATACACAAACTCATCGAGTAAACAGCCTGTATATGCCGGGCTCATTTTCAAGTTATTTGGATTGCTTCCTTTAAAGAACGGTTTTTTAGTGAAGTTATCATATTACAGTAAAAATTTTTATGTTAACGTCATTTTCTGAAATTATGAATATGATATTTTTGGGCATATATATTTGGACCACTCTATATCCTAAACCAGTCGTGGGAACAGAATTTAAAATTGATATGTTGTGTAGGTAGCCAGTATCTATAATATATCCAAAAATTAGCGAATTTAGCTGTCGTTATTTTTTCTAACTAAATGTGCGGGGTCCTTTGGATGAGCTGTGTAGATGAGGAAAAATGTTTATATTCGGAAAAAAAATACCACGTTATTCATTCCTCCTGAAGTAGTTGTCAGGGGGGCAGGCAGCTTGATTTATGGGAAGTAATTCCTTCAGCAAGATCAGAGGATACACTTGTATGAACAAGTGCATTAAGGATGGGCAAGATAGGATACTTATGGAAGATAGAAAGTGTGGGTAGGGTTCAGAGGATTAATAATGGCCCAGCATTCGCCTTGTAAGTATGCAAGCAGTGACTAACTTAAGGCCATAAGGAAAACTTAGAGAAAAAATTCATGGCAGCCCAGTTGACCTCTGGACCTCCTAAATACTACCCACCGTACCTAACTACTTGACTAAGTAGCTTGGTGCCAAAAGGCACTTCCTTAGCATTAATACTACAGGTACAAATTTTCCATCCTATAACTCAATTTGTAGTGAACTTGGGGGCAAACAAGTTTTTTGAACTCCATGCGCCTTCCAATAAGACTTGCGAGGCTGAACTTCAGATATGTTGTAGATAATTAATGATTGTAGATTGTCCATATTTGGTTAGTAAAATGACTTGAGTAAATGAAACTTCTGTCTTCAAATTCCCAAATTTACATTATGAAATGTACAACCGATTTCGTTATTTCAAAACAACATCGTCAAGTAAAATATACCTACAAGGAATTTGAAAACAGAAATTTCATTTAGGTACTAAAGCCATTTAGATAATAAATTTACACATCTTTTGCACCAGTTTTAAAACCAACTGATCTCCCCGGTACTACCTAGCTGAAGTTTGAAGAAAATTTGACTGAATTTGCCAAAAAATTGATAGTTTCGTTGCGCATCAAGGAATACTAGCACCCCAATGTCAACCTTCGATACAGTGCAATAGTCTATTATTTACGACTAAGAACGCTTGAGCGTTCCCCCAAGCCAATTTGGACGAACTGAAGAGATGCACAAAATTGAAAACCTAAAAAAACGCATGAAATTTTTACTTAAAAATTGAGGCAATAAGAGACATTTGAATCCTTCGAATAGAACCCCACTAACATACATACATAGAATTTACACATTCAGCATTCTAACTGATTGTGGAGTGAGTAGCTGTAGAGATGTGCAATTCTCGAAAAGCCTCCAAAATGCTCGGAATTTTAACATAAAAATTGTAGCGGTATAAAAAATCAATTGAAACTCCAAACATACTAAAACAGGTAAGCAGCAGAGCTCCGTCATTTTCTGTTTATTTTACATAAATATTCTTAACCTTTTACTTCTACATACCTGCTGCTGATACTCAAAAAGAAAATTGTTACTTTCTCCAATAAATAAATAACAAAAACAATATTTGCGAGAATATTTGATTTATGTCTTCAATTAATGTAAAGGGTAGGCAAATTTCGATATTTGTATATGGTTTCTCGGTAACTATAGTAGATACAAAAAAATGGAGGTCGCATTCACAATCTCGTTTTTCGAGACAAATTCAATGGCTGAAACTAAAGACTGCTATCTTCTTTTGTTTACGAGTTATAAAAAAAAGTTCGATTTTTCTACTTCAAGACGCATGTGAATATCATGGTTGTTTGTAAAGTTATGAGATAATAACTTGAAGGCACTTTTTCTGTATATTCAGTGGCGTCAAGAAAATTCGAGAAAAAAGGTGCATGACCTAAAGTTGTATTTTTTCAAATGGAAATTATAGTTAGCTATGCTTTCGTTGAAACGGATTTTGTTCCCCTTTCTAACCATGTATCACATGTTGGATCCCTTTTGATTTGTGAGTTTCGTAAGTTTTTAATAGCGAAAATAATATTTTAATATGATACTTTTTGCGTTTTTCTATGTTTATTATGCGGGGTTATCTATGGTAGTTTATTTCCCTCATAATATCGATTAAACCTTTGAAGTGAGAATATCGTAAGAAAACAACGAGAAATATTATATGGTAAAAAGCTTTTTGAATGATCCGCAATTAATAAGATTTAGTTTAACCTCCTGAAAACAGTTTTATTAGATTTTCTTCATTCTGGATAGCGTTTGAAATATATTCCAGGTGCAATATCACAATTGCTATTACTTTGAATAGAGCTTTCCAACATATCATATTTCTCGTAATTTTCGTAGGACATAACTTTACCGATTAAATGAGTTAATTGATATTATAACGGAAACAAACAGGCAAACCCTGTCATAGATGACACCCGCGTCTACTTGGAATAAATATGAAAAAACCCAAAAAGTAATACAATAAAATATTATTTTCGTTATTACACACATCGAAAGCGGGACATATGATACATGATTAGAAAGGAGAACAAAAATACGTTCTAACCAAGCCATAACCAACAATGATTCCCATTTTAAAATAAACAACATAAGGCCATAACTCGAAATTGCACCGTTTTTTCCAATTTTCTTGACTCCACTGAATCATACAGAAAAAATTTCCTCAATAATGTAAAGGTCATTTTTGCTCAATTTTTCAAACAATCATGATATTCACATGTGCCGAAAAGTCGAAAAATCGAACTGAAACGAAAACAGAATACGACAGAAAAATTTTTGTTTTCGCCATTTTTTTGTATCTCCTATAGTTACCGTGTTACCCTATACAAATATGTTCACTTTCTTTGCTCATTTTATTTTAATTCAACAGAAATGTTGATTAATGAAAATATTGCACCCTGTAATTTACTTTAAAGTTCATATCAAAGCTTATATCATTCAATCAAATGTATATTACTCAGTGCTAAAACTCTTATCTTGTTTAAAAATGTAGTAGTACTACGAAACTGATGTCGCAAACATTTAATTAAAAATAATGAAGAACAAAGTAGATATATTATTTCTCGTTTATATATTACTAAAAAATCTACAGATTTACGTTCTTTTTCAATTTGAAATAACTGTGACTCCATTTCAATCCATACAAAGTTAAATAAATAAGTATATTGAACCACAATCAAGATGTAGCTTTTTCACCTCGAAAGTAATCAAAATTTGTGGGTGTATTCTCAGTGTATATTCAACTCAACTCCACCAAGCGTGTACGTACATGGTTCATGGTTGGCATCAGTGTTATTTCACTGGTCGTAGTGGTTATTCCATAATGCGCATTCGATAATAACGCAGATGGGGAATAAAGGTAACGAATCTGTTTTATATTTCCCACCACAAAAATGTATCATTATTATACGCATATCAAATATATTGTACATTTTTGCATGCTGTTGTGGTTATTTCTATTACCAGAATTTTTTAGAATACATGTTGAAATAATCATAGTCCCCACGTCTGAGGACGGCTCAAAATATAGACAGAAAGAACAAGTGTAATCTCATTTCGAAGTGATTCCGTTCCACAATAATCACGCAGCGACATGAAAGGCGAACGTTTCGTTCTGTAGATTCCGCCAGGATAATGCCACTTAATCCGCTTCAAGTGGTGGTCTTTGACTATGCCTCTGATTATAATTAAACAGGAATGTT
>JARQZK010003681.1:185000-207500 GCA_030704885.1 Cynegetis impunctata
TATACATAAAAGTAAAAATTCGAAATAAAGTAATTTTATGTATATCACTGTTAATATGTAACATTGTTTTGGAACAAAATACCTGTTTGCTGACTGTTAGAGTTTCCATTGATAACGGCCAAAACCATAGCCGAAACGTTTGGATGATTTATTAAAGAACATGTAATGTGACGTTTAATATTATATGAACCTTATTTCCAAGAAAATACCAAAAATAATATATACTTTGTGGTTCAAGAAATAAAACTAACAATATATATATATATATATATATATATATATATATATATATATATATATGACATAAAATTTTTTTCGAGAATCGTGGTCTAGGAGGTCTAAAACGGATATAAAATCTACTCCCTCATGTGACTTATCTTCTTCGATACACAGCAATAGTATGTATTTTCGGGGACAATATGACTAAAAAGGTACATTTTTTGTAACGTTCATTCTATGTATATGAGTATTCAATTTGTCTTGATTATTTCTCACTATCTGTGCTGATGACACATCAACATAAGCATCTGGGGACTCACGATTAAATAAGAGAAACTAATCAGGAATTTTTCCAATTCATATCATAAAAACACTCCTGAGTAAAAATCAAATATGTTCCATCTCCCCAATAGCACGATTAGCTTCTTCATGAGCCTATAAGTAAGGTCCAGAAACCCTAACTGCCCTAGTATTTGGGAGGTCTCGGGTTCAAACCCTGGGGCCGACTGGTCTGCCATGAGTTTTTTTCAGAGGTTTCCTCATGGTAATGTAAGTCACTGCTTGCAAACTTATAAGGCGAATGCAGGGCCAGTACTAATCCTCTGAACCCTACCCACACTTCCTATGTTCCATAAATATCCCGTCTCACATATCCTTAATGCACTTATCCTCTGATCTGGCTGAAGGAGTTAATCCTATACTCAAGCTGCCCGCCTTCCTGGCACATACTTCAGGAAGGAATGAAACACGTGTGTTTCCACCAAGCTAGTTAGTTGAGTACTTTAAGTACGCTGGCTAGAATTTGGGAGGTCTCGGGTTCAAACCTCGGGGCCGACTGGTCTGCCATGAGTTTTTTTCAGAGGTTTCCTCATGGTAATGTAAGTCACCGCATGCAAACTTATAAGGCGAATGCTGGGCCAGTATTAATCCTCTGAACCCTACCCACACTTCCTATGTTCCATAAATATCTCGTCTCACCTATCCTTAATGCACTTGTACATACAAGTATATCCTCTGATCTGGCTGACTCAAGCTGCCCGCCTCCCTGACACATACTTCAGGGGGGAATGAAACACGTGTGTTTCCTTTTTTTCCGTGTGTTTCCTTTCCTTGTTTCCTGACTGCCCAGTCAAACATTTAATAGAGCTTCCTTTGCGCTTAGCCACCTCAGGCCGAACAGTATCTCACGAGTTATTGACAATTATTTTTTCCTCATCTTAGCATTTAACAAATTGCCAAAGGAGCCAGTATTCTCCTATGATTTATCATTTGATGGTTACTTTTCTATTTGTGATTACTTAAATAAAAACACCGTTCAAATTTGGCGCTTTTTTCAATAATTATGAATTAGTGAATACTGGATGGTAAAACATTGAAGTTTATTTTTGATGAAAATATTTTATGTATATCCGAAAATCTTCAAAACTTATGTAACGTTCTACAAAAGTATAAAATCTTTTTGAAATAGCCTCACATGCGGTATGTTCCCTACTCCTCTATCAACACAAAACATACACGAAATTGTTTTATTCAAATTCGAATCTGGAGAACCGGTAAATATTGCATGTTTTCATTTCATATCCAATAAGTTCGAATTGGATGCAATATATCAATTTTTATAACATACAAATTCGTAATAATCTTAGTAACAATGCTTGAAAATAACCAAAATCTCTTGAAATTTCAAAATGAATATTTCGGCGGTTAAATAAATCGACTAAACCCCCGCCCCCCAGTGAATACTTTCCTGACAATAACTCAATTTATGTACCGACGATTTAGGTAAATAGTTGAAACTACTAATGAGAATTTCCTTAATCTACTTATGGAGGTTTATCCCTCTTCTTCAATTGAGTGGATCTGGCTCAAAACCCAAGAAAAAGTAAAATCCCCATATTAAAATCGGGACGATCAGGAAAAAAGTTAATAGCACTTTTCAATCATCAACTTAATCCACCTATGAATTATATAGGGTAAACAGCTCGTGTATCTCCCCGCAACAACCTTACCCAATGTTTCGAAATATCAAAATTTGTACTGAGTTTGTACAGTTTTTTCTTCCACAGAAAAAACATCAAAGAAGAACCTCACCTCAATGTTGACGTACAGTGTAATAGATTATTATTTTCGGGGAAAATATACGACTAATAAAAATGGAATTGTAATTTATCTTTCATGCATGAAAAATAAAAATAATCTATTCCTTGATACATATATGTGAAAAAAATAGCAAATGATTAAGCATTTAAATTCGTAGAGCTGTGACTCATGTATTATATCAGGTAGGGGTTTTTCACCTACAACCCCTATGCATTATTTCATCAGCAGTGATGCATCAAAACAATTTGTAAGAATTAGATGCACATGCGCAAATATTTCTCACAATTTCCGCGACAAAGTCCAGAGGGTAGATACTAGTTTGGAAAGAATGTTTGATATGTAATAAAAAAGAATTAGAAATAAACTAACATCAATCTAAGACAGACAATTCATTAATTCCAAATGTCAATATCTAAAAACCACATTATATAAGTATTAATCAGTGTTGATTCAAAATGTTTATAATTGAGACCAAAGTTTTAATCCAAATAAATGGGCATCAGTAAGATAGTTGATAAACTATCACTCAGATATGAACTTCTTACTATTATTTATCTAACAAAGGAAATTTGCGGCACACACTCACCAATTTGTTTGTCGCAGGAACTCCACAAGATATATCCTCTGGGACTTTGGGCGGCTGCACAAAAACTTTCTTTACATTTTGTAGTTTATCAGCGCCCCTGAAGCTTAACGATCTAAAAAGCTTTATCTGCCGATTTTGAACAACGACTATCTTACAAACGTCATTTTTTTCGACTGTTTTTGCTCGAAAACTACCACCACAAAACAACATTTCAAGTCACTGCAAAAATCACATAAAAACGAATATATACGTGAATAGAACGGTCACGTTGATAGATTTGCGATAGATCATCGACGTATTGTTTGACCACGTAATTACAGCTATTGATTTGTTTTGAATCGCGGATTTAGATTTACGCTTCAGGCCTCTCGACGGTGAACGTCGAACTAAGATATCTAAATGCACAAATTTCTTGACCATGTGCTGGATTCGACAGCGCGGTAGTGGAAGGTACAGAACGGTCTACCTCGATGCTTCTACCTCTGCATCGGCACACCTTTTACCTGCGATTGTCAGAGGCGTAGGCCAAGGGAGGCCTGCAGTTTGGGCTAGATCATTTAATGTGTGTTTTGGATAAATAGTAGTATGGTAATCATTTTAACACAGGTATCATAAATTATTTATCATTGAAATATCAAATAAAAAACAATGTAATAGGATAAAATTTCCAATAAAGTATAAACTTTGAAATAAAAAACACTTGGCTTATGTTTCACTATATAAAAATATTTAGATACTGTATTTAGCAGTAACGAATAGTCTTGATAATGAGTTCATAACTCGAAACATGTCGACTATTCGTTACTGCTAAATACAGTATCTAAATATTTTTATATAGTGAAACATAAGCTAAGTGTTTTTTAGTTTATAGTTTATACTTTCTTCTTTATGATGTTTCACCAAGTGATGTGCGAGAATTCAATCTCGGATAAAATTTTATTTCCATTAAATTTTCATCAAAAATTCTTTGACATAGATAAGTTTATGAATATTAATTGTGTTTGCAGAAACTCAACATTATTGATATTATTTTATACACTATTTAAATAGCAATGATTTCGGTGAACTGATTAATTTTTCTAGAATTTATTTGGAAGTACTGTAATCGACTATAATCAATTCAATTCTTCAGAGTGTTTTCTTTATTATTTGCTTTGGAATAACATTGGATTTAATTAGGTACAAAGTCTGATTCATATATTACAACTTATGCTATGATAATTGATTACATTCTGAAATTGTTTATTTTGAAAGTTTGCTTATATATAAACATAGAGCAATTAATATATTTCATTCGATTAAATCGATGTAAAACGATCAACGCAAGAATAAACTGAAAAGTTTTCTCAAAACTTTTGAAACGCTAGGGAAATATAAAAAAATAGATATATAAATATATATGTTCAATCTAAAATTCCTAGGGATAGGTCATCCATGATACTGTAGAGAGTTTTCCTTGGATTTCAACAATGAAAATAAATTGATAGATCGAAAGGCACTCAAAACGAGCACTTATTGTTTGTCCATTTCACTGGCATACATGAGAGCGGTGTGATGAGTATAAGGATAGAATCTGGATTAAATGTTTTCACACTATTTGTATTGACATGATAAAGAGTATGAACATTTGATTTTCTAAATAGATGGCATATTTTACTCACGACAGATAGAGCAAACAATCTTATAATCTATCCAACAATTTTATTTTAAATTAGAAAGTAGGAAAAAATTCCCAGTAAGTAAAAATAATTAAAACTGGAAACGAAATTGTATTCATTGAAATAGATTTTGGTAGATTTGGAGATTGTTTCCCGCCTCTTAATTTAATATAAAATTATTGAATAAATCATAAGATTGTTTGAGGTATCTGTCTTGGGAAAAATGTCATTTTATTTGGAAAATCAAATGTTCATACTCTTCAAACAAGTATTAGAAACACTTTTCATCCAGGTGTTATGGTAATGCATATCACACCGCTCTTGTTTAGGTCAGTGAAATGAACTAACAATAAGTAGTCGTTTTGACTGCGTTTCGATACATCAATTTATGCATTTTCACTTGAATTTATTAACATTGTTGTTAATGTTCGATAAATGCGTGAAACCAATTGTTCTGACTTTAGATAATAAATTATATTTTGAATATATGAACCCGAAGTGTGTTAAAGAAGATTTTCATTGTTGAAATCAAAGAAAAGCTCTCTTCAGTATAATAAATGACTTTTTCCAAGGAAGTATATATACCTATATATATATATATATATATATATATATATATATATATATATATATATATATTATTAAATGGTCTATACTTGGTGAATATGACATACTTACAGCATAAACGTAGTTTTGTTAATAAAAAGTTGAACTCTCATAATGCAAATCATTTAATTAATGACAACCACTCATTTAGCTCAGACTTTGAAATATAAAATAGAATAAATGTTCAAAATAAAATTTACTAGAATCTTTACCAACCAATAAATTCAAATACATTAGTCACCTTAATAAACAGGCAGAATATACAAATGGTCCCTTAATTAACTTGTTCGACAATGCGACAATGCAGTACCTCGTAGAGGTTCGGTTGGAATTCCCAGAAAAATTCACATTACCTCCTAGATTATTGCGATTGTATACTCATACCTGTATCTAGAGAATTATACCATATATATATATATATATATATATATATATATATATATATATATATATATATATATATATATATATATATATATATATATCGAGTTGCGCTCGAAAATCCAGATATTTTGAGTGTAGCTGAACATTGGTGTAGTTCTCATGAAATATCATTCATAAATATACAAGGATATGTAATGGCTGCTTCATACTGTCGTCCTACTAGACTACATGGGGGAACAGCCATATATATTAAATCAAGTTTAAAATATAAAGTTATCACCTATATTAACAAGTTTTCGTTAGAAATGCAATGTGAAATCTGTGCAATTAAGTTAAAACATATGTACTATGATATGTGTTATGAGTGTATACAGGCCTCCACAGGGTAATTTGAAATTATTTAGTGAAACAATGTCTTATGTACTGGATTATTGCCTCAAAGGATCCGAGTATATCTTTGTCTGCGGTGATCTAAATATCAGCTATTTTGAGTCACGTACCGATCTGGATTATTTACTCTTACAATTTGATTTAACCATCACTTTTGATGATATTACTAGAATTTATACTAACAAACACGGTATTACTAGTTCCAAAAAAATAGATTACATTATAACGAATGTTTGCTGTGACCTTTTGGCTTCTGAGGTAACTGATGCTCACATCGGGGATCACAGAGCCATTGTTCTCACCTTTGAGTGTCCTGTACCGAACCCTATAGATAATACTTCCTTTTGTATATTCCGATGTCTATCTGAAAAAAGTTTACTAAACCTCTCGTAGATGGCCGCAACAGTTTGTTTTGACGACATTTATCTTGGTGCAGACATCGAACACTGTTTTGATCATTTCCATAACATCTTGAAATTCTTGTTAGACTATGCTTGCCAGATTAAACAAAAACGAAATCAAATTGGACGCAAGGCCGATTGGATTTCTGATGAGATCAGACAAGCTAGGAGGGATCTCAGAAACCTTCACTGGTTGTTCCGAAACTTGAATTCCCAGGAAAGTAGAAATCGATATTTATCCGCCAAAAAAGAGTATCAAGAACTACTGAAATCAACTAAATTAAATTTTTTTAACAAAACTAAATTTGAAATTACTACGTTTATTATCACAAAATATTTTGAAAAATATAACACTGCGATTGCAATTTCGGTCACTAGACCATCATCGGGCAGATTGAGTTAAGAACAATCCACCCGATGATGGTCTAGTGACCGAAATTGCAATCGCAGTGTTATATTTTTCAAAATATTTTGTGATAATAAACGTAGTAAATTCAAATTTAGTTTTGTTAATCATGTTAAATTATCACGTAGTAACGACGGATTCCATCAACTATTTAAATTAAATTTTCATAAAAACCTGCTAGAATCTTCCAATAATAGGAATAAAACCATTTGGAATTTAGTTCGTAAAGAAACAGGTTCCACCAACAAGGCTGGGAGCATTGTGTTAAAAGTTAACGATAAAATTATTTCTGATCAATCCAATGTGTCTAATGCATTTGGTGAATATTTCTCTTCAATAGATATAATCAGTGTTCAGGAGCATTTCGGTGTGAGTCGATCTCAGTCATGTACAACTGTGTCACTGACTAATAACAATTTCTTCTTCTTTCCAGTCGAGGCCGTGGAGATTGAGTCCACTATAAGAAGATTGAAAAATAAGAACTCCAGTGGGTTGGACATGATCCCGATTAAGGTTTTGGCTCCTTATATATCGAAACATCTTGCATATCTTATTAATGTCTCAGCAACCTCAGGCAGGTCTTCAATTTGCTGAATATCAAGATTGTGTTGTTTGCGGATGATACTTCGTTAATTATTTCTGCACAAACTTTTGACGAACTCAGGGCAGGTTGTGAATCACTAGTCGGATACTTCACGGATTGGTGTTTCAGGAACTCCCTTATATTAAACGCAAGCTAGACTGAACTTGTCTACTTTCAGATGAGGGATTCAGATCCCCAATTAATCCTAAATCTTCAGTTCGGTGAGCTGAGGCCTTCTCAGTTTGAGACGCATAAAACTTATATTACCACAGGATTCTCTAATAAATTCGTATTATTCACTTGCATACAGTCACCTCAACTATAACGTTATATTTTGGGGTGATTCCTCATTTAGCAGTTCAGTATTCATTGCCCAGAAGAAAATAATACGTTTGATTTTCAACTTGAAACCTGGGGAGACCTGTAAAACCTTTTTTATAAAGAACAAAATACTGTGCTTCCCTTGTATTTATATTCTTGGATGTCTTTTGTACACTCGTAGAAATGTTTTATCACTGAGTAAGTGTTCTGAGATTCATGATTATGAAACAAGGCATAGATAAAATCTCTGTATTCCAAAACACCGAACTTCTAAATTTCAGCAGTCACCTATGTATAATGGCATCAAATTTTTTAACCATCTGCCCGATAGGTTGAAGGTTTTGTAGTACAGAAGATTCAAAAAAGAAGTTAAGTTTTTGTTACTCGAGAAGTGTTTTTACAGCAAGGGGTAATATTTTGATACGGATATAAATTAGCTTTTAAGTATCTTGTTATTAGATGCTATATTACTTTTCTTTTTTTTTTATCTTTGTTGTCTTTTTTGTAAACGTGTCCTTTACAAATGTATCTTGTCTGAAAGGATGAATTAAGTTATTATTATTATCATTATACATATATATATATATATATTATATATATATATATATATATATATATATATATATATATATATTTATATATATATATATATATATATATATAATATATATATATATATATATATATATATATATATATATATATATATATATATATATATATATATATATATATATATATATATATATATATATATATATATATATATATATATATATATATATATATATATATATATATATATATATATATATATATATATATATATATATATATATATATATATATACATATATATATATATATATATATATATATATATATATATATATATATATAATGGTATACTGGATGTGATCCATTTTCCGAGAATGATTACATGACGCACTTTCCGATGAGCTGCAGCTACTTCAGATGCTAACTACTAACTAGGCAGTAGTATCTAAAGAAGAAAAAGTTCATCGAAATGAACATCATTCAATCTTTTTCTTTAATAACAATCCCCATTTTAGTATGTTAACACACAATGTCATAAGCCAGATTCATCATTAAACCTTCAGTCATGAAATCGTACAGATATCCCTACACTCATAGGTCATAATTTTTTATTGGTCAGCAGCCGACGTCATTTTTCCTTGGTAGAATTGCGTCCACACCCATAGGTTATTCATCAGTTATCAAATAGGTAGACATCAAGGGATAAATAGCGATACCTTGAAGTGGAAACTTATATAGGTAGCTAAATCAAAAAGTTGTTTCAATTAATTTGAATTCTTGAACATTTCTGGAATCGCTTTGGTCTGGATTAACTGGTCAAAAAATAGGTTTCAATCATTATTTTATAAATTAAAATTTCGACGAATATTATTAATCAAGAAACTATCATCTCTTTAATGCTTCAATATTGTAAAAGGCAGAAAAGTTTTGCTCAAATATAAGTTTCACACACACAAAAAAATACTGGTACTACTCATCACTTCAAACAGAATGCAAGGAATATTTCTTCGTGCTATTAACTAGTTGGATGTCCTCATTAGCTATCCTCATTAGCTACGTACATTACTTAAGAGCATGAAATCTTCAAATACTGGAAAATATTCATTTTCGAGAAGTACATGACGTAAATTTTTTTCAACATTAAAAAAGTTTGAACAAGATATTTTAGGTCCATCCCTGAGCTGTAACAAAATATTTTCAATTCCTTAATCATTTTTAACGTTAAGCAAACAATTAGTGGATACTTGTCTGAAAAAATAATTGGATAATTACATAGAACTCTGTGAATAATAATTGTTTCAAGTAATATAAAAAATGTAGAAGGCTTGCGTCATAATTAATAATTTGTGTGTATCAGTTGAAACTCTGACGTGAAATATAATGCAGTTACAGTTACCATATACATATAAAAGCTTCTTAATAATCAGAAGATACTTCTCTGAAGAATTAATAATTAGAGAATAAATCGTGTGCGGTCATGGGACCCCGACAGGAACGAATTCCCTTATACTTTTCGATACTTTTTTTGACGCTGAGGATATGACTCTACTATTGTCTCTCTGAAATGTATGAAATAGTTAATAGCAAACACTCGAATCACAAGTACGTTAAACGTTTATAAAAAGTAAATATGTATTTCAAGCTATACAATCTTACTAACTCACCTTTTTAGTCGTATTTTATCCCTTAAAATACATACTATTAGCAGTGTATCGAAGGAAAGCAGAAGGTGAGGGAGTATTTGTTTAATCCATCTGAGACCTCCTTGACCACGATTTTACAAACATATATATATATATATATATATTTTTTTTTTTCTCGGTACATATCTCCAGCGACTCCCATCAAGTTGAATGAGCTGAAATTTGGTACCTGGAATTGTTCTCGTTGCAGAACGAAACTATCAAAATTAGGTTGAATATTTCCAACCACTGCCATTTTTACGCCATTTTCGTGGGTTTTGAGAAATAGCCGTACTCCACAGCTTCTGCAGATTGAGTTAGAGGGTTGAAATTTGGTACGTACATTGAGTTTAGGTTGACTCAAAATCCTTTTTTATTTTCAACTCCTTTTCTCAAATGCGCTGCATCTTGTGGTGACTATTCCGTTCGAATTGCATATCGATCTGCCATCAGTACGCGATGCACTTCGCGATAATTTTACACAATAGAGGGTTGAAAATTAGTACGTGGATTATGTTGATGTTGACATACGTACCTCCGTTGGTTTCAACTTTTGTTTTCAACCGCGATGCATTTCGCACATTTATTTGTTTTTATAAAATAAATAATTTTTTTTGATTCGTTTTGCCATTTGAGCGTCATTTTTTAAAATATAGTTCTATCCATTAGAATCGCATCTCGACGCGATGCATTTCGCGCGAAAAATACGACCTTAGTGATGGAGCTCTGCTGCTCACGCCTTTTTATATTTATATTACACACATTTTCTGCAGTTTCCATTTCTTGAATCTTGAATCTGTATTTCAACTTTGCGCAATAATAAGGCAATTTAACTCAGGAATTATTTAGAGCAAAAACAATATAGTAAATATTCCCGTTTAGGTAATTAACGCGGAACGTTATAGAAATCACTATATGTGAAGAAATTCTCAAGATTGTATTGTTTAGAAAGCCGGGAAAGATAATGACAAGGTTTTTTGTGTATTTGTGAGTAATTTATATTTTCTGTTGGTCCGAAATATTCGCTTCTCGTCAGCGCCATGAATCACGTCATATTTCAATATTATATTTCAGATCGTGAAGTAATATTAGTATCTGATACTGTATTCCGAGGAAGCCCCATAAAATTTGTTAATCGCTGCATGACCATTTTTACCAGTCAACTCCTGGCGCAAGTAGCGTAAGGGATATTAATTCCAAAAAGATGATATAATTTCATGAAGGTTTGTAAATAATAACGCTTGGCTTAGTGATCATAATATTGATGAGAAAACGAAAGATTTTCAATTCAAGCAACTATTGTTGCTCCAATAGAATATTTCTTGATGTTTTCATATATTGTTACAGCTATTATATTGCTGCTATCTACAATGTTGCTTTTTCTCATCTTCCACATTCTTTTTAGTCATATTTTATCCCATACAGTACATATTATTATTGCAGTGTATCGAAGGAAAGCAGCATATATATATATATATATATATATATATATATATATATATATATATATATATATATATATATATAAAACACGTACACATATATATACATATATATATATATATATATATATATATATATATATATATATATATATATATAATATATATATATATATATATATATACATATATATATATATATATATATATATATATTTATATATATATATATATTTATGTATATATATATAAATATATATATATATATATATATGTATATATATATATATATATATAAATATATATATATATATATATATATATATATATATATATATATATATATATAGGGCCGTAACCAGAGGGGCGCGAGAGGGGACTGAGCCCCCTCTGGAATTATTTAAGCCCCCTCTAGAAAAGATACCAAATATTTGTTTATATTTAATGATGAAAGTACATTTTTATTTATTTTTAATACTTTTTATTTCTATTTGTTTTTTATGAGAGATTTTTTATTTATTATTTTTTATTAGAATAAATTTTTTCATTTTTCCAAAATGTTTTTTAATTAATATTCATTTTCTAGGTAAAAAGACAGAAAAAGCTGTATATTCCTTTATTTTTTTCACGTATATTTATTTTAGTACTATGTAAAAAACAAGCCCCCTCAAGAATGTGTTTAGCCCCCTCTAGAAAGCAGTGCTGGCTACGGCCCTGTATATATATATATATATATATATATATATATATATATATATATATATATATATATATATATATATATATATATATATATATATATATATATATATATATATATATATATATATATATATATATATATATATATATATATATATATATATATATATATATATATATATATATATATATATATATATATATATACATATATATGGGTAAATTTCTTGAACCGCCGCCATTTTCACGTAGATATTTCTAATTTTCATATAAATATCTTTCCCGGTACATATTGACATCTTTAGCGGTTCGTGTCCCAACAAATCAGTTGAAATTCACCTGGTATTGTTTTCATTACAGAACGAAACTATCAAAATTTGATTAAATTTCTCTGCTATTTTTACGTAGATTTTTCTTGTTTTTTCATGATTTTTCATCAGAATATGATTCTAACCGTTAGTATCGCATCTCTATGCGATGCATTTCGCGTGGAAAATACGACCTTAGTGATGGAGCTCTACTGCTCACGAGTTTTTTTTTAAGTTTAAAAGGAGAATTGGTACAATGCATCACTTGAAAACAAATTCAAAATTAACGCTCACCTACTAAAAATCTTCAATTTTTATATTCCCCCTATAAAAAAGAATTACAATTAAAAATCGGAGATCTACCTGTAAGTCATTCGTAGAATGCTACAGTACGCCTCTGAGTCGGAAGCTAGTAACTCTGAATCGAGTGGTTTGAAAGAAAAGAAACAGCGTTTGCAATGAAGTGCATTGAAATGAGATGAAATGACCGGCGGTGTAAAATACTGTATACATGGAGTTAGTTACTTAGACTGGCGATGGCGTGACTAAATGGTCGAACTCTTTTACGAGCGACCAAGGCATTCCAACCTGTAAGACTTCAATAGATTGAGGGAAACAAATTTAACAAAGATGCATAGTTTTCTCCCGAAATCAGTAGAATTATTCATAATGCATGTGGGAACTTTAAATTTTTCCATGTTGTAACGTCTATATGATGAGTAGGTACTTTTATAAAAATAATGCGTGGCGCAATATACCATTCACCTCATTGAAACATAGCAATTCATTTGTATCGGTTGAACTAATCAGAGTAATAGCTTAATCTTAAGCAGAACATCGCCAGAATCGTTATAAATCATATCGAGAGACGGCGCAAGTGTAGTACAGAAAGTATTTCATCACGATTTGAACGAAAACTATGAGATTATTCCCAATTTATTGAGTACCTACAAGTATACTATAACGAACATATATTTCTTATCACCATATTAGTCAATTATGTCAATCTGCCATAAAGAAAGGTTCTATGTAAAATAGACCTAGTAGCTGAGCACATCCATAGCTGTCTTATAATGAAACAAGTACAGATTGAAACTTGATATAAGTGTCACTCTATTCCTAATATAATCCACCGAGTTAGCAGCAGATAGGTTTCGCTTGCTGGCTAGCATTCGGGAGATCCCGGGTTCAACCTCGGAGTCGACTGGTCTGCCATGAGTTTTTCTTGACATAGGTAAGTTACTGCTTCAAAACCTACAAAGGCGAATATTGAGCCAGTATTCTTCCTCCTATTTTGTATTTGTAAATACAAAATAGGAAGAGGAATAAGACGAGGTGATACTGTATCCCCCAAACTCTTCACTGCGGTGCTAGAACGTGCATTCAAACAACTGAATGGGCAGGATAAGGGCATATATATAGACGGCGAATACCTACACCACCTTCGTTTCGCCGACGACATAGTTATAACAACCGACAACCTATGAGACGCACAAGAAATGCTGGAATACCTCAAGCAAGCGGCGGAAAGAGTGGGACTGTATATCAACTACCATAAAACACAGTTTATGACAAAGCTGTTGGTCAGCGGAAACATGGTAAAAGACGAAGCAGACGAAATAGAGCAAACGCACAAATATAAATATCTCGGTCACGAAATATAAATATGCAGAGACAACCAGACAAATGAAGTCACTCGACGCATAGGGCTGGGATGGGCAGCTTTTGGCAAACTAAAAAGCACCCTCAAAGGGAAAATGCTTGCATGTCTGAAACGGAAAGTATTCAACCAATGCGTGCTTCCAGTAATGACATACGAGGCGGAAACTCTGACTTAAACGAATAATAAAAAAACTTCAAGTGGCACAAAGAGCAATGGAAATATCTATGTTGGGAATCACCATAAGAGACAAAATGCCGAACATAACAATAAGAAACAGAACAAAAGTCGCCGACATTATCGAACGTATCACAAGATCCAAGTGGAGGTGGGCTGGACGCGTGGCTCGCACTAAAGACAAACGATGGACAAAACGAATCCTGAAATGGAGACCCATAGAGGGCAAGAGGAGAAAAGGAATACCACCCACAAGATGGACGAATGACGTTAAACGTGTGGCGGGAAACTGGATTAGCACCGCGCAAGACAGAAGACAGTGGAAACACTTGGAGGAGGCCTATGCCCACAAGTGGACGAGGAACGGCTGATGATGATGATTCATCCTCTGGACTCCCACTTCTCCTCCTCCATGAATTATCAGATCCTACCCATTCTTAATGCACTTGTACATACAAGTATATCCTCTGATCTGGCTGAAGGAGTTCATCCTCATAACTCAAGCAGCCCGCCTCCCTGATACATTCTTCAGGGAAGAATTACACACGAGGTCTTTCTTTCCTTTCTTTTGATATGATCAATTCCACCATTTAATTCCATTGATATATTTGTTACAAACACAGGCCTTGTGGAGCAGAGGTTGAATGACCGGATATGAAGCAGGCGTGCTAGGATCGAATCGTGGATAAAGTATGGATCTTTATGTATAACAGTGCTACATTTAAAAATTAGTACTTTGGTAATGTGCAGGGTGTCTAGATTACGTTGAAATTGCGAAGTATCTTGGTAATTTTTAGAAAAATAGAGGATTGTGATTTTCGGGTCACGTTGTTTTCGAATGAACGATACTGCAATAAAAATTTTCATAACCCTTTCCCTTTTCGAGCTACAGGACAATTTCAAAATTTTTCACTTCTGAAGAACATACCCCTCGTAACACACATATCTGACAACTTGTCGGAAACATAAAGATGAGATTTTATAGTGGGTTTCAAAGGAGTAGGTAGTCAGTTTTTCGTGAGAATCGATAATTTTCGAGATATAGCCTAAACTTATATTATTGAAAATCGGGCACCCTGTATATATTTCACTAGGATGCTTGAGATTGACGTGGGATTCTCAAAAATATATAATACCATGTATTTTTCTACTATACGAAGCGAAAATGTAATAAATTTCGTTGGTGGTACATTGTTTACAATCCCATAAGCCATACAGAACTGGCGTTAAACTGTATATCCATTGAGTGAAATATAATTTTTGTAGTTGAAATTATATAACATGTTACATGTTGGTTAGTAACTATGTAATTATCACTGCAGTATCTTCATTAAAATTTTTGGACTGGAAAGACTCTCCTAAACATGAAAAAACAGTTCATTGAAAGCTAAATTAGGAAGGTACGAAGAATAGTTAAATAATGCATGCAATATATGCATCATTTCAGAAATTTTTTGCAATTAATCAATAGTTTAACCTATCATTCTGAATGCTATAGTACATTTCTATTTTTATTTACCTCTGAAAATATTTTTAGATATAGGTAAAGATTTCATATATGTAGTGATTGTAGTGAAAATTGAATTTAAAACGTTAGTACTCTCAAAAATCATCTTGGTAAGAGTTGAAATTTGGTTCAACAGGATATAAACATGAAGAAGCATTTTAAACATTCAGAGAAAAAAACAGCTAGATGGAAATCCTTAGAAATTGCTGTTTTATTACGATATGTGTGTGTCAAACAGAAGAGACAGAATTTGATTCATCTACAAATCTTTCAAAGATCGCTATAAATATATAACCAAATCGAACACAAATAAAGTCATCATGAAATTTTGAAAATAAAAAACGCGAGAGAAGTGAAGATTAGTCACTAAGGTCTTATTTTCCCCTCATTTTTAATGAATTTCAAATCAATTTCGAGGGGATGATTACGATATGTGTCTGTCAAACTGAAGAGACAAAATTTGATTCATCGATATCTTTCAATGCATTCATTCACATGAAGATATTGCCGAAAATACATAACTGACTTTAGATTCCCGAACTGTAAATAACGAAATCGAAAACAAATGAAGTAATCATGAAACTTTAATAATAAGATCTGATGAATAAAAACAAAATTTGAATTTACTACATCTACACTATTTCACAAAAATACTCTGAAAAAAATGAAGGACACCCTACTGCGTAGGGGAATGATAAAACCCCTCGGCGCATGTGCATGTCGTCAATATTTTTTGAATGTATTATATAAATTAAATAACAATGAAAGTCGATTTTACGAATGAAATGAAGGAAAATTGCAATAATTAATTTGCATGTATTAATAAGTCGATATTACGAATAAAATCCGAGAAAATTTAGCAAAAATATTCATTGATTGACTGTCGAATTTGAATATCCTATTCCGGCCCATTTTGCTGCAAATTATGAATCAAATTGATAAGATGGGAAGCAGACACAGACGCAGAAGCAAGCTGAAGCTATCAACGTCGCTTGGTTACCGTGATACCGTGGCACACAGAGCACTTCGACGCATGTTTTGTAGGACTTCGTACATATCGACCTTGGCGCATGCGCATGTCGTAATGCCTATCTAAAAAACGCTATAATTTTTTATTCTTCGTTGGGAAAAATTGGGAACAAAACTTCTCTTATGAAATCATATGTATTTTATCGATATCCGTTGGAATTTTTAAAATCGGACCAGATCCCAACTTTTTGTAGTGAGACTTTAGCTTTGCCTCGGGGTAAAAACGCTATATTTTTTTATTCTTCGTTGGGAAAAATTGAGAATTGAAATGCCCTAATGAAATCATATGTGTTTTATCGATATCTGTTGGAATTTTTAAAATCGGGCCAGATCCCAACTTTTTGTCCTGACAATAACCCCTTTAGCTTCGCCTCGGGGTAAATATAACACTGCGATTGCAATTTTGGTCAGTAGACCATCATCGCGCAGATTTAGTTAAGAACTGAATACATAATTATTGATTTGCGCTTACGGGTGAGAAAGAATTATTGTAGGTACCTACATAGATAAGAGGAAAAAATTTCAAGAAGTGTAGTCGAAGTGGATTTCCCAAATTGGTACAATAAAATGTTCTTAGAAAAATCTTGTTTGAATACACTACATATAGGAGAATATATCAAGTCAATATGGTTGTTCAGTAAGATATATTTTGCATTATGATTGAGTTAAAAAAATTTCCAATGATTCAAAGTAAGTAAATTTGGTTCCTTTTGGTAATTTGTGCATAATTCGGAAGTTATCTATTTGTGGAAACGGGTGGTGGTTTTCACGGCAATGATTTGAAAAAGTTGAATCCTTTTCATTTTCTAAAAAAGATTGTTGATGTTCTTTAAATCTTGTCATGAACGATCGACCAGTCTGACCTATATATACCTACTCCTTTACATACAGGGCAGGTCAACTCAATTATGTAAAGGAGTATATATAGGTCAGACTCATCGATAGTTCAAGACAAGATTTAAAGAACACCTACAATCTATTTTGAAAAATAAAACTGATTCAACTTTTTCGAATCAAAGGAACCAAACTAACTTATTTAGAATCATTAGACATTTTTAAACTCAATCATAGTGCAAAAGATACCTTACTGAACGACCAGATTGACTTGATATAGTCTTATTTAGGGTATTCAAACAATAATGATGTTTCTAAGAACATTTTATTGTACCAATTTGGGAAATCCACTTCGACTAGCCCTTCTTGAAATTTGTTCCTCTTATCTATTTAGGTAGGTACCTGTAATTCTTTCTCACCCGTAAGCGCCAATCTGTAATTATGTATTCAGTTCTTAACTCAATCTGCCCGATGATGGTCTAGTGACCTAAATTGCAATCGCAGTGTTATATTTTTCAGAGTATTTTTGTGATAATAAACGTAGTAAATGCAAATTTTGTTTGTGTTCATCATGTTAAATTATCACGTAGTAACGACGGATTAAATCAACTCATTCACTAAGATCTTATTTTCCCCTTATTTTTAATCAATTTTAAATCAATTTCGAGAGGCTCACATTCAAAGATGCACAAAGCTCGAAACTTCACAATTTGCTAAAACTAAAGTCAGATTATGAAAACTCATCAATTTGTACAATTAAGAAAAACAATAATATGTATTTTTTTGTTGAATAATACTATTCGTCGTCGTATAATTCATATTTCTGCCATACACGCCTGTTAAATTAAGCACTAAATACCAAAATTTCTACAATAACATTCACCTAGTGAAACTTATTATCATTTGTAAAAATGAAATCACCAATTAACTGTAGCAGAATTGGCATTAATTGGTTTTCAAGTTGACGTCAGTTCAGCTTCATTTTATTGATAGTCAGATCCTTAACCCACTGATATAGGTAAGACAACTTCTAACTTTACCCTATTCTTGAAACTGAATCCAAACTGACATTATTTGTTGGTAACATACAGATACATTTTTCTTCTAGTAAAACGAATCGTCACTGAAAGTTCATGCTCCTCCACCATTACTTAACTTATTAACGATAGTCACCAGGTTCAAAATAACTCCAATAATATAGAGGAATGTTCTGTAGATCAAAGCAATTAGAGGTAGTATATACTTTGTATGTTTCTCAGTAGAAAGTTCCTGGAATTATCGCTTTTCGACATGGTTGCTGTTTGAATAACTTAACGAGAAGAGGCAGTATTGGAGCGCCAGATTTGTAAATAACCCGATCTTCATCTACTGAGCCGATTTATTCCCTATTACGATTAGTTGTTTCTCTATAATGGATCAAATGTGCTGATTAATACAATAATGCACTTGATGTATCTTTCAATCTTTTATCATGAGATATAATTCCATGTTTGGTTAACTTCATGAATTCATTAAAAATCTGTTTCAAGTTATGAATGAAGAATGAAGCCAGTATGCATATTTATATACAGGGTGTTCTACAAGCTCTATGACAAACTTTGACAGATAGTAGGTCACTTGATTTTAAACATTTTTTTTCAATAAACATGGGTCCGATTCGGTTTTGTTTAGAAGTTACAAGCATTTGAAGAATCGTAATTTTTTCAGTCAACCAGGAAGTGACAGAAAGTCACTTAGCATGTTAAAGCAATGCACACTTATAAAATATAAACCTGCTTCAATAAAAAACGTAGGCATTTATTCTCCACTGAGGAATATGCAGATATTGTGTTTGTATATGGGTATGCAGCTAGCCAAATAAGAAATGCTCCAAATCTCATTCTTCGAATGACCGAATCTTCGGTTCGTCGATGTGAGGCTTGCATTCAAGCTGAGGGTGGACATTTTTTATAGTCTTTAGTTTTGTGATTTAAACTTTATTAACAATTATAATAAAGTTTAAATGCTTGTAACTTCTAAACAAAAACGAATCGGACACATGTTTATTAAAAAAAATATGTTCAAAATCAAGCAACCTACCTTCTGTCAAAGTTTGTCATTGAGCTTGTAGAACACCCTGTATATATATATATAAATATATATAAATATATATATATATATATATATATATATATATATATAAATATATATATATATATATATATATATATATAATATATATATATATATATATATATATATATATAATATATATATATATATATATATATAGATATATATATATATATATATATATATATATATATATATATATATATATATATATATATATATATATATATATATATATATATATATATATACAGGCCGTTTTTTTAGCTGATCCCACTATTGCTATCTCGGAAACGGAGAGACCTACAAGGTCGGTTAAATTGGATAAAGGTTTCCAATTTTGGGGAGCAATAATAAGCCTTTTTCAGATCTTGAATATCAATGTTTGTTTTTGACATATTCGCCAAAAACTAAAATAGTCGAATTTCGTTTTTTGGCTCCTCCGCCTCCATTTCGAATGATATTAGAAAAAGTCAGGGGAGTTTCAATAATGTTTCATATTCTTTATAAACTGATATGAACCAATTTTCAATGCGACGTTTCGTTCATTAGATTCCATCATCAATTTTATTTTTTTAAATATGGGCCTCTACATTTTGGTAGCCACTGTTGTAACAAATTCAGCTATTAATTACAATACATGTATATCTCGAAGTTTTTCTCCGAAAAAACATCATCAATATTTGGTCAAACAATTTCCGTTAGTGTAGTCTGAAAAAGGTAGAAACCAAAATTTTAGAACTCAAAGATCTTTTTTTTTTTTGAAATTTTGAACGTGTATATGGATTCTAGGGTTTTTGTATGAATATGAAAGAACTGTTCAAAAGCCAACTTTTATGGAGCATAAATGTTCGTTTATGATGTCTTCTGGCAAATATAAATTTTGGAGAAAAAATTCTGAGAGTACTGAAATGGATTTATTGTTTCAAAGTGAGCCATGAATTAACAGAATAAGAAAATGTCAAATCTATTTACAAGTACATAAATAATTATTTGATTCCTGCGAATTTGTGAGGTGAAAACCATGAATTTTTCAAATGACGAGAAAGTTGATTTGCTTTTCGTATACGCGAAATCTTTGAGAAATGCTACTAGATCTCTATGTATAAGGAATTGTACCCCGAGAAGTATCAGCCATCCGAAAGATATTTTCAACGCATTGAGAGGACTTTACGAAAATTGACGCTTTTTTATTCGATTGCAATTAATAGATGAATTTGTTTCAACAGTGGCTACTAAAATTGATGAAAAAATCTAGAGGCCCATATTAATTAAGCTGATGATGGAACATAATGGACGAAACGTCGCATTGAAATTTGGTTCATATCAGATTATAACGAGTATGAAACATTATTGTAACTCCCCTGACTTATTCAGTTTTTGGCGAATATCTCAAATACAAACATTGATGTTTAAGATTTGAAAAAGACTTATTATTGCTCCCAAAATTGGAAACTTTTATCCAATTTAACTGACCTTGTCGGTCTCTCCGTTTCCGAGATAGCAATAGTGGGATCAGCTAAAAAAACGGCCTGTATATATATATATATATATATATATATATATATATATATATATATATATATATATATATATATATATATATATATATATATATATATATATATATACTTCTTTTCTTAGCAATAACAGGCCATTTGAGTCAGAAAACCGACTTTATTAAACGGTTACCATTTCACACATCACAAAATTGGTAATTTTCTCAAAATTTGTGGACAAAATATTCTCAGAATAGGCTAAGGAGTAACCTCTCAAATTTTTGCCGCATGTTAACGAATCCGGAACACGTGTCAACGGCTGATTCGAAATATGCGGGCTATACCGAAAATTATGCTCTATTTGAACAATAATCTGAAATGCAGCTTTGTAAGGTTCCCTGCAAAACGAGTGGAGCTTAAAACCGGTATTTCAAAGACTGTTGCACCCCCAAATCCAGTCCGAATTCGTTGAAGATTTATGAGGATAAAGTCGATATAAGGGAAGAAACCTTTGGTGCCATGCACCACCGTCATTTTTATGTAGACATACATGGATTGCGTTGGTATTAGGGAGGAAATGTTGCCTTGTTGTGGGTTGAACTAACCTCCGCCATTTTAGTATACAGATTTCATGTTTTTTTGAGGTTCTCAATATTTTTTCGACTCAACAGCCTTTCGAAATTGACCCCAGGGGGTTGAGTTTGTATTTGAAAAAGAAGAAAAATAAGGGAAAATTATTTGATGGAGTTCTACTGCTCACGAGTTTTTTCCCATTACTTGGGCAGTTCCTGTATCCCTCTTCGGATCAAATGACCTGAAATTACAGATGGTAGGTTATTTTCTGGAAAAAGAAACACTACAAAATTAGGGGTTAAATTTCTATCAAAATTGAGGTTTGACCAATTTGTGCTTTCTGGAACAATTTAGAGGGGTGGAAGCAGGTTTTGACTGTATCAACAGACTATTTTCTTTGTGAATTGAGTACCGATAGTATGTAAAATGTTGAGAACGCAATTGAGTTACTTGAACCTATTCTCTAATTACGTTAAATCTGAATTATTCACATTATTTTAAAATTTTTTTGAATTTCAATTGTGGGTACTACTTTCATATGCAAATTTAAAATTCACTTTTATCAAATTGGATCAAGAGAATCTTAACAGGACTCGAATAGTTTTAATGGGGATTTCAGTTATAATATCCCAAGAACATCGATAGTTTGCAATAATTTTGTCATAGATTTTCGAGAGCATGTTGCTGGATAACCTAAAAGCCACATGCTTGAGCAAAGTAATGTCAAAATTATAAAAATTTATCAATGTTCGGGGTATAAGAT
>JARQZK010003681.1:212500-220000 GCA_030704885.1 Cynegetis impunctata
AAATTAGGGTATTGTGGAATGAAAGAAATGTAACATTCTGAAATACTTGTTTAACATTAACAGCATATTCTGCCAATTAAAGAAATACAATTAACAAAAATTAAAATCAACCTGAAAAATTTGCACAATTAATGTATTTTCTGAAATTGTTTCTGTTTCAATAATTTTCCTATATTGGGCGTCAAATCAGATGTTGACAGTTACAACAAATCAGAAAAAAATTTTGCTCAGTTAGGGACGTGCGGTATTTATTTTTTATATAATTCGGATTTGAAAAAATCTTTTCCCAAACATATGTTGAACCGAAACTACTTAAAAATTGAAAGGCCAGGTCATTTATTGCAGGAAAATTTTCTTTTGGTACCAGTTTCAATAAATCTACAAACTCTTTTGAAGAAGTTTCTGACTTTGACGATATTTTTTCTGAAAAAAGGTTTTTTAGTGCAGAATGATTTTGCAGATTAGTGAGTTTCAACTGAATATTAGCAGGATAATTGATTATTTCAATCAAACTGATCGTAAAAGGATTCACAATTATAAATTTGTTTTTATACTTTCGAAGTCCTGGAATCTGCTCTCAAACGACATTAATGAGCATCTAATTTTAGATTCGTACTTATTACAATGGATAATTAATTAAAAGCAGATTTAATTCAGCTCTGAATTCGCTTATCAAAGTACAGTTGTAACTCTCCATATTCGTTGATAGGTATCTTCTTCAAATAAAACCCCCCTGAATTGTACTTATGTGAAGAGCTTTTGCACGTATGCACGTAAGTTATGCAGCGTACTACCGGGTCCATAATATTATCCAACTGCATGTCCTTTTAACAGACAGTTTTTAAACTTGCTCACGCGGGCGGAGGGCCATTCAAAATAAGTCCGTGGGCCACTTGGTGGCCCGCGTGCCTGGGGTTGGGCAGGCTTGGAAAAAGCCAATAAAATCCGAGAACTTTGCATATTTACTGCGTATTGATGAGTGAGTCGTTTCGCATCGTGTCAAAATGTGAATGTTTTGATATTGACGATTTTTTGACGTTTGTCAAAAAAAATTAATAATCAAGTTTGGTGAAGTTGAATTTCTTAATATACAATGCTTTGGTTTAGTTCTGGTGGTGTTGTTTATTCGTTATATAATAGTAACGAATACCAACTCGAGCAAATGAAAATAATCGTTATAATGACCGCGTCACTAGACGTATTTTCATAAAATTTCGCAAAATGTCTTGTGACTCGGAAGTATAATCGATTATATTCGATGTTTTTGTGATATTAAGCAACGGTTCCACCGAAGGAACATTGAGAAACATTTTGTTGCTAAATGTTTCTCTTTGTTGCCATAGGTAGAAACTTATGGCAACATACGTAAATTTCTTGTTTTCACTGAAGCAACTAAAATTGCCAATAGTTGCATATTGTTTAGTAGAAACAATCAACATTTATGCCGAAACATAAAGAAACAAAAAGGAACATTTAGGAACATTTAGGGAAACAAGCAACAGCAACAAAAATGTTGCTCAATGTTCCGGTGGAAACGTAGCTATATATTTATTCGTTTTCGTACTTCACTGCACACTGAAAATCTGCGACACGAATGTTTACTAGTTGCGTTCTAGATACGTTTTCACTGCGATAGTAACACGGATTTGTTTACACATGTTTTCTTTTGAAGTGTACCGCTCAAAATGGAAACCGGCGACACGAAGAAACAGTCAACATTTGTTGTCGAAAAATAAATAAATGTTAAGGAACATTTAGGAACATTACCAACTGAATGGTGCAACTCTGAGGTAATACTACTGTTCAAAAAAGGCGATAACACGAGCGTCGAAAACTACAGACCTATATCCCTTCTATCACATCTAAACAAACTTTTCACAAAAATTATAACGAATCGCCTAACATCAAAATTGGATTCTTACCAACCGGTTGAACAGGCAGGATTTAGAAAGGGATACAGTACGATAGATCACCTATATACAGTACGTACCCTCATAGAAAAATGCAGAGTATAACGTACATATACACCTAGCCTTCGTTGACTTCCAGAAGGCTTTCGACACAGTTGAATCATGGTCAATCTTAATGGCCCTGCAAAACGCAAGAGTAGACTCGAGATACACCCAAATCATCGAAAGCATTTATAAAGAAGCAACAATACATATAAGATTAGATGAAGCAAGTACGACCAACAAAATACCATTGGAAAGGGGAGTGCGTCAGGGAGACACCATCTCATCTAAACTGTTCACGCTGGCCCTCGAAGACATCTTTAAAAAATTGGAATGGGACACCAAGGGCATTAATATAGATGGTGTCAGACTTAACCACCTCAGATTCGCAGACGACATATTCCTAGTAAGTAACAACGTCACGGAACTGCAGGAGATGCTAAACGAATTAAACCTAGCATCTAAGAACATTGGGTTAAACATGAATTACAGTAAAACAAAAATAATGAGCTCTGAAGATATCAACATATACATCCAAGAAAATAACATTGAATGCGTAAAGGAATACATATACCTGGGACACATTGTTAAACTCGGAAAGGAAAATCAACACGAGGAAATTAAAAGACGCATAAGATTGACTTGGACAGCTTTCGGCAAACTGGGGCACATTCTTAAAAACAGCATGATCCCTATAAATTTGAAACGCAAAGTATATAATGCCTGTGTACTACCCGTGCAAATATACGGATTGGAAACAATGAGTCTAACAAAATCATTTGCAAATAAGCTTCTAACAACACAAAGAGCGATGGAACGAAGCACGCTAGGGGTCTCACTTCGCGACAAAATTAGAAATGAAGATATCAGAAGACAAACCAGAGTTACCGATATAATCCAAGAGGTGGCTAAGATGAAATGGCAGTGGGCCGGTCACCTGGCCAGACTAGATAAAGGTAGATGGGCACATAGAATAACAGTTTGGAGGCCTAGACAGACCAAGCGAAGCATAGGACGTCCGCAGAAAAGATGGGTGGACGACATGAGGAATGTGGCAGGCAAGCACTGGTTGAGTATGGCTCAGAACAGGGAGAGATGGAAACATATGAGAGAGACCTACATCCAGGAGTGGATAGCTACAGGTTGAGAAGGAGGAAGGAGGATTTAGGAACATTTACGGAAACAATTAACAGCAACAAAAATGTTCCTCAATATTCCTCCGGCATAACCGTAGCTATATATTCATTTGTTTTCGTACTTCACTGCACCCTGAAAATCTACGTCACGAATAATGTTTACTAGTTGCGTTCTCGATACGTTTTCACTGCGATAGCAACACGGATTTGTTTACACATGTTTCCTATTCTCTTTTGAAGTTTACCGCTCGAAATAGCAACCGGCGACAAGAAGAAACAGTCAACATTTTTTTACGAAAAATATAGAAATTTTAAGGAATATTTACGGAAACACGCAAGAGCAACAAAAATGTTCCTCAGGTGGAATCGTAGCTTGAAGGGTGACAAGTAGGAAACAGTCAACATTTATTGCCGAAAAATATAAAAATTTTAAGGAATATTTAGGAACATTTTGGAACATTTTCGGAAACACACAACAGCAACAAAAAAAATATTGCATTAAAACTATTTTGAAAGCAAGGAGAAAGAACTCATTAATCAATTCCTAATTTCATTTCATTTCAAGGTAGGTACCTACTAGTTATCACTGAAAGATCTTTACGACTTTAAATATCCAAGAAAAAACAGTCACGAAAGGTTTTATATATTGTCTCAAATTAATCAAGATTTCATTGTGAGTGGAAGATGAAAATGTTCACGTCAACTCCTAATTCCCCATTTAACTTGAAAATATCTCAGCAATTTCAGTTAATTCCACAGAAACGGGCAACACATTTATTTCGGAATTGGATCTTACAGCAGCTGGTGCTTTTGTTGAGAATTAAAAAAAATTGTAACGTAATACACTTCAAGAATATTATTTTCATCATCCTATGAATAGTCCATTGAAGTACTACCAAGATTACAATTTCTTTTAAAAATAATGTCATAAATAAAGTAAAGTCTTCTTCATCCTGCTCGTTGTTATTGTATGTATAATCGTCAGGATATCTATTAAAGGAAAAATATGAATATGTTCTAATTTATATTTATTTTCATTATAACTTATTATTGTTGTATTTAATTCTAAATGACGACATGTCTGGCGTTTATGCATTTCGTTAAACACTGGTCATCTCAACAATCCAAATTCTGTTATTTTGATATTGTTTCGAGATTTATTGAATAATAATTAACTCAAAATTTGTGATCTCCTCTTGTTTCTTGTTAGTCGTATTTTCCCCGAAAATAATAAACTATTGCACTGCTTCCAAAGTCATAACTGAGGTGCGGGGACTAGTGTTAAAATCTTATTTTCAGGTTTGATCACCTTCACAGCTCCTCTAGCTTGAGTTAGAAAGTTGAAATTTCATATGTGGATTGAGTTTATTTTAGGTAGGCCTACTGGTGGTTCCACGCTTTGCGGACGACATTGTCCTGATAAGCAGCGATCCCAACGAACTGCAACATATGATGACGCAACTCAAGGAAGCTTCTAAACAGGTTGGACTAAAAATGAACTTAAATAAGACCAAAGTTATGAGTAACGAAGAATTACATATAACTATCGATAATCATGTCTTCGAAACGGTAAATGAGTACGTTTATCTCGGTCATTCTGTCAAACTTGGTAAAGATAATCAGACTTCTGAGATCACCAGGAGAATACGAATGAGCTGGGCTGCATACGGGAAGTTAGGGCATATCCTAAAAGATGTGAATATACCTATTAATCTTAAAAGGAAGGTATACGATGCTTGTGTTTTGCCAGTAGCAACTTATGGTTTGGAAACTGCAACCCTAACACAGAAAAGTGCACAACGCCTTAGAACAACGCAAAAGGCAATGGAAAGATCCATGCTCGGAATAAGTCTGCGAGATAGAATACGCAATACGGAAATAAGAAGACGCACGAAAGTGAAAGATATCATCGAACGGGTGGCTGAGCTTAAGTGGCGATGGGTGGGACATGTGGCAAGGCAAGATCCTACCAAATGGACAATCAGCATTGTTAAATGGCGACCACGACAATCTAAACGGAGCGTAGGAAGACCTCAAAAGAGATGGCTCGATGATATCAAACAAATTACGGGCAGAAACTGGCATCAAATCGCCCAAGACAGAATAGCATGGAAAAATATGGAAGAGGCCTATATCCAGGAGTGGATGAGTACAGGCTGAGAAGAAGAAGAAGAAGAAGAAACTGGTGGTTCCAACTATTTTTCTCTACCGCCGCCATTTGAATATATATATATATATATATATATATATATATATATATATATAAATATATATATATATATATATATATATAAATATATATATATATATATATATATATATATATATATATATATATATATATATATATATATATATATATATATATATATATATATATATATATATATATATATATATATATATATATATCAATAAAATTAGATAAGATGTGCAGTTTTTGGAGGAAATTGCCAATCCGGTTTGAGATTTAAACAAAAAATTTCTATCTCGAGCTACGGGGGTTTTTCGAGAGATTTCTCAAAGCTATTTGATCTCAAAAAGTATAATTTTTACGAAAAGTTAAAGATGAAAAAATTTTTTGCATTTCAGACGTTCTTCAAGCTAGTATTTTTTAAGGAAATTTGGTTCATCTTGTTTTCGAGATATCACATTCAACTTTGTTTTTCAAACACGGACTTGCATTTTTCATTCCAAATTTAAAAGAAATTTATTTTCTGATTTCAACGATGTATTACATGTCCATATTCTTTTGTTAAATAGTAAAAAACTAGTTTTTAACTTTATTGGCACTTTTTTCATTTTATCATAGTTTTAATCATAGAGTAAAGAGAAACAATTGCTTATAAAAGCCTATGATCCATAATACATGTGTCGTGTCAAAGTGAGTTTGAACCAACATGGTAGCGTTTTCCAATGGTGAAAGATTAGATTCATTTTTTTGTTATGCAAAAGCTTTCGGAGTGCTGAAAGAGCCCTTCAAATGTATCAAAATTCGTACCCCGAAAGGCGCTTACCGAATCGAATAATTTTTACAAGGCTAGAGCAAAATTTTTTACGATACGGATTATTTAATAATCCTTCAGAACGGGGAACAACTGTAACGGCAGAGAATTGGGAAGATGATACAAATGCATAAGGTGTGTATCAACCACTTTGAATTATGGCAAAGGTAAATTTAAAAAATAAGGAAGTTTCAAAGTTCATTACATAACTTGAATTTAATTAAATGGTAAAAAGTTTTTTAATGTTTAAAAACTTAATAAACAGTATCTTTCATTACATGCTGCAACAGTCTGTTTATGTTATTAAAATAAGCAATTGTTTTATTGGTAGGCTTAGCCACCTTTGAACTTAAATTTTGTCTTTTTATCATTAAAACGCAAGCAAATACGAACATGCGATACATCGTTAAAATCAGAAAAAAAAGTGTTTTTAAGAAATGGAATAAAAAATACAGGAACTAAATTTCCTTAAAAAAATACCAAATTGAAGAACGTCTGAAATACATAAATTTTTTCCTTCTCTAATTTTTTGTAAAAATTATACTTTTTGAGATATTCGAAAAAATAGTTTTGAGCAATTTTTGATGTCCTGTCTGTCGTTTACATTGTTCTCTAAATTTGTTTGTATATGGAACATTTCGTGTATTTCTCTATGTTTCTTGTTTCTTTGTGTTGTTATTATCTTCGTTTCTTCGTAGTTAAAATCGTGATTTTCTGTTAATTTGTGTTTGTTCAGTGCCGTAGTTGCTGCTTTTGTGTATTTGTGGGCATTTATCCGGTCATGAAATCTCTGTGCTGTTTGTCCTATGTATTTTTTTCCGCAATCCTTACATGGAATTGAGTAGACTACATTAGATTTCTTTGTGGTGGGTGTTCAGCAAACTAAAAACTGCAACATCCACCACAAAAAAATTTCGTTTATATATATATATATATATATATATATATATATATATATATATATATATATATATATATATATATATATATATATATATATATATATATATATATATATATATATATATATGTATGTATTTTTTTGTGGTGGGTGTTGCAGTTTTTAGTTTGCTGAACACCCACCACAAATAAATCTAATGTAGTCTACTCAATTCCATGTAAGGATTGCGGAAAACAATACATAGGACAAACATCACAGAGATGGCATGACCGGATAAATGCCCACAAATACACAAAAGCAGCAACTACGGCACTGAACACAAATTAACAGAAAAACACGATTTTTACTACGAAGATACTAACAACACAAAGAAACAAGAAACATAAAGAAATACACGAAATGTTCCATATACAAACAAATTTAGAGTAAACGACAGACAGGACATCAAACAACTTCTACTTACCATTTCTTAAAAACAAGTCAAACTGAAAAGAATAAGAAAAGAA
>JARQZK010003681.1:225000-262500 GCA_030704885.1 Cynegetis impunctata
CCTCCTCCACTGTGTTGTAAGATAGACGATAGGGAGCGGCCAAACAATTCTCATTCAGTTGAAGAATTCTAAAAGTTTGTCGGAGTGATGCACTTTTAATTGAATGAAGAGAAACGGATTATGTGGTTAGTTTTTGTATTTATCATGGATCACGAAAGATTTTACGTTTTTAACGTTTGGAAATAAAAATTTATATATATGAAGGGTGATTCATTTAAAGGTGCTTTTTGTGGTGGCGAACTAATGTCAAACCACGTATGCATCGAGTCACATGTCATGGCATTTTTGTTCTGTATTGTTTGGAAACTTATCCAAAGCTTCTACAAATTGTTCAGCTGTATAATGAAAATCAGCGTTCTACGAGGAATGTGTTTATATATATATATATATATATATATATAAATATATATATATATATATATATATATATATATATATATATATATATATATATATATATATATATATATATATATATATATATATATATATATATATATATATATGTAAATATATATATATATATATATATATATATATATATATATATATATATATATATATATATATATTTTTGTTTATATATAAATATATATATTTATATTTATATATTTTTTATTTTATATATATATATATATATATATATTATATATATATATATATTAAGGATGCGCCGAACCATCGATTCGGCTTCGGTATCCGGCCGATTCGGCCTACTTTTTCGTGTTAAGACTCGCACAGTTACACTGTCGAGTGCATGAGAGATCCAGAAAACGCAGAAAAGTTGCAATTTATTCAACCTAATTTGCCTCTACTAAATTTCCAGTATTAAAAATCAAACTTATTACTATTTTCTCTTGTTCTCTTTTATTTATTTTTGGTTGTATTCGAATTAATCTGTTTTGGTATTAGAGTTCATCTTCTTTTTGTTCATGGTTTATTAGGAAACGATTTAGAGTTTAAAGTTTTAGAGTTTAACATACATTGCAATGTTGCAGTCATTATTAAGTTGTTGGAATTATTCGTTTGATAGATAATATATATAAATATATATATATATATATATATATATATACATATATATATATATATATATATATATATATATATATATATATATATATTTATATATATATATATATATAATATTATATATATATATACTATATATATAAATATATAGATATATATATATATATATATATATATATATATATATGATAATAATAATAATAATAATAATAATTAGGACTTTATTGACTATGAGAGGCGAAGTCTAAGCAAAGCTATTCAACTCAACCTCGAACTACAAAAAATAAAATATAAATCAATTGAAACAAAGTAACAAAAAAACAAAAAAAGAAACAATATATATATATATATAAAAAAAAAAAAAAATTCAAGAACCTATATAAATTGAAATTGAAAATAAATAATTAATGGAATAAAATAACTCAATGTGAAATGAAATACAAAACAAATAATGAACCAGACACGAAATTAAAAAACTGAAAACAAATCGCAAATTATTAGGAGAAAATGAGAATGTAAACGCTGAATATAAATTGACAATAACAAAACTGAAGTTCATTCATTAGGTAGCCCTGAATAAAAATTAAACAGCTATTGTGCAGATAGAAGTCCTCGATCTGATCTTCTTCTTGAAACTATGTAATGAGAGGTTTTTAATATTCCTAGGAATCTTATTATATACAGCTATAGAATTATATGAGAAAGATCTTTCAAAGATAGTTAGGCGAAACCTAGGGAGGTGGAGAGTATCCCCATGTCTAATGTTAACAGGCATGAGAATTACCTCTGAAACTCAATCTACAATGAAGATAAGAAGGCATCCCAGATGATAGAATTCGGTGGGACTAAAGAACTCATATGAAAGAAGGAAACCTGGTTCATTCTCAGCCACCGTAGTTGATCAATCTTAGCCGAAATCCTCTCATATTTGCGTACTCTGAATACAAACCGACAACATGAATTCTGAATGCGCTGTAGTCTATTCCTCGAAAATTGATCCAGACAAGGATAGATAAGGACCAGACCATAGTTGCAGAATCGGCAAAATTAGCGTTTCTACAAGTTTTTTACGCATCTTAAAATTCAATATGCTAACATTCATATACAGAGTCCTAAGAGCCATGTTAGCATTTTCTTACCAAAATCAAAATATGATCACGAAAACGTAATTTTGATCATCCATAATGATACCCAAATTCTTAGGCAGAATTACTTTGAGAAAGACCCACGCCATCCAACATAATAGAAACATTCTCATGTACCATCGACCTTTTTAGCACTCGAGCTGAATAGAAGTAAAGTGCACTTAGAGGGATTCAGCCTAAGATTGTGTTCCTTCGAGATACAAGCCATGACTTCCAGATCCTGATTTATATATGTAGAGCCTCTGCAGCCCTCTCCGAAACGAAAGGGAAGTACAACTGGGAATCATCCGCAAATGCATGATTACTGACAATGATTCAAAACCCCATGAACAGGTCCGCTGTGTACACCAGGTAGAGGAATTGGACCTAATATCGACCCCTGGGGCACACCTGACGTAACAGATAGTGCCTCAGAGAAGGAACCATCGATTTTAACAATTTGCTTTCTCCCATTGAGATAGGATTAAAAAAAAATTTCACAGAGACAACATCAAAGCCAAAATAACAAAGCTTGGTACACAACAACCGATGGTCAATTGTATTCAAACGCCTTTTGAAAAATTCTAGTAAAATCATGGCAATAGAAAGGCCCTTGATCAAGGAACCCTATGATATCATCAATAATCTTCAAAAGAAGCCGTAGTCGTTACTACACCCTTCTGAAGCCTGATTGCAGAGGAGAAATAATTTTATTCGTACATACGTAGTCGTAAACTTGAGTTGTTAAACTTTTTTCTAGAATCTTCGATAACGAAGGAAGAATGCTAACAGGGCGTAAGTCATTGAGAGACTGAGTGTTAGGAGATTTAGCCAAGGGATGTATGATCGCGTACTTCCAACTACTAGGAAAAAAACCATGTTCGAAACATGAATTCACAATATGGGTAATGTGCGGAACTATTAAATGGACAGCAAAAGCTTCAACATCTTGGCGGAAATTCCATCGGAACCAAGAGCGTTCGACCCGGAGTTCCATCACGTGCTTAAAATATTTCTTCCGGTTCAACGAGCCGAATATGAAAGCTCAAATTCTCATCAAATCTTTTCGAGCCATAATATTCAGATGCTGCTCCACAGTTATCGGTAAGGACTATACACTGACGCAAAAATGAGCATTTATATTATGAACATTTCTGAGTGATGAGGGAATATTCATGATGCTTCTTATTCCTCAGACCGAGATTGTTGACAGTTTTCCATAACTGCTTCCCATCATGCAGTCTTGGACTGATAATCGAGGTTAAGCAGCTTTTTCAGAGCGGACAGCAGAGGTAAACCAAATTTCTTAAATCCTTATAATACAAGAAATCATTAGCGGACCTAGTTTCTCTTATAGCGTGACAATGCACGATTCCTAAGTTTCATCACAGCCCGAACATTACTGTTAACCAAGGCGCATTACGGCTTGCTTATCTTTGTTGTTATGAAGGGTGCATGTTTATTAAATAAAAATACAAAAAATTTCACAAGGATACCTTAGAGTCAATATCCTGAACATAAAAAATATCATATATATAATATATATATATATATATATATATTTATATATATATATATATATATATATATATAAATATATATATATATATATATATATAAATATATATATATATATATATATATATATATATATACATTATATATATATATATATAATATATATATATATATATATTATATATATATATAAATATATTTATATAGATATATATATATATATATAATATATATATATATTATATAAATTTAGTATCAATGGTGTTTGCTTTTTTCATTCACTGTATTTCTAATAAGTATCAATACCATCGATTCGGTGGACGCTTCGACCGAAGCTTCGGCTGATTCAGTGAGAAATTCGGTATTCGGCCGAATCACAAAAAAGACGCTTCGGCGCATCCCTAATATATATATATATATATATATATATATATATATATATATATATATATATATATATATATATATATATATATATATATATATATATATATATATATATTTATATATATATATATATATATATAATATATATATATATATATATATATATATATTATATATATATTATATAGGGATATCTATTTGTAGGGACTGCAGCAATGTAAAAGGGAAACTCTTTGAAGTTTTCCAAGCTTTCGGAATCTTTTATTCCATCATCAGGGAGAATCTGTCGTGAGAATTGATTACATAGATGTTGATAGTTACGATATAAAGAAACATTGAAAATGATGCTATTTGTTAAAAAATTATAAAAGTTGATACAATTTTGTTGTTATATTTAAATTTCTGAACGAAATAACAAAACGGTGTCACCTATTTTTTTTTTTTTTATATTCAAATTGAAGTTTGACATTATTTCATTACGTTAAATTAATTTGATTTTGTGTTATTTTATATCAAGTGAAAGTAAAAAAGAATAAATTTCACTCAAATGGCTTATATCTGTTTTTTATTGATGGAATTATTGTCTTGATAAATAAAAGGCCATTTCTAAAAAGAGCTTATTGAAAGATGTGATTCTCTTGCTAGAACAGTTTTTGAAAGGTAGTTCATCTGGTGGTCACAATCATTGACATGTTTAGCTAAAGCACATCTCTCAGGGTGTAATCTACTATCACTCTTATGAGAAGTGATTCTGTCTTTTAATAGTCTTTTTGTTTGGCCAATATAATTCTTATCACAATCATTACAAGGGATATTATAAACACCATTTGTGATTGTTAAAATAGGAATTTTGTCTTTTTTTTTCGATTTTATTTTTTTCATTGAATTACCTGTCTTTTTTCCATTTTTGTTGTTTTCAAAGGATTGAAAAATTCTGGTCAGTTTAGGTGTTATTCTTTTATATAAGGTAACGAGGCATAAAAAAACTTGACTCATATCTGTAACAAGTTCATTATGAGAATTGTTATTTTGTCCTATAATTTCATTTTCTGATAAGGATGTGCTAAATAAAATTTTCTTGACTAAAGATGGTGGGTAGGAAATTTTGTATGAAAAGTTCTTGAAGTTTATTCAAATTTTGTTATGAAAAGATATATCAGAAATTTTGAGTACTCTGTTCTTCATTTGTTTTAACAAATTCACTTTCATCGAAAATTTGTGATTTAAGAAAAGAAATTCAAATACCTTCCTGAACTGCATGCTTTTCTATACCAATCAATCAATATTATGTTATCAACCGATCGTATAACTTTTGTATCAAGAAAAGGTACTGTAAGATCTGTGTCTTCTGTTTCGATTGTGAATTGAATGAATGGGTAGTAATTATTGAAAGTATCTATTTTTTCTGTTATACCATTTTTAGTTAATGCTAATATGATATTATCAACATATTTTTTTGATGAAAAATAAGTTAAAGAGAGTAATGGAATCACTGTGTCTAGCAATTCATCCATAACATAAGCTGCAAGAAATAGGTGAGATTGAAGATCCCATTGGAGTTCCAAAAGTTTGTCTGAAATATTTTCCATTGAATGAAAAATAGTTATTTTCAAAGAGAAATTTTATCAAGTTGGAAAAAGTAATATTTTTCAATGGTGCAATGTCTGCTGATACGGTCCCAATTTTTATCTATTGCCCTAAGGCAAATATCAAGATAAACATTACTGAAAAGAGAGACAAATCCAAACTGGCCAAAACGTAATTATCTGGTAATTTGATTTTATTAAATTTTTCTGAAAATTCAAAGGAATCTTTGATAGAGTAAATGTTATCTGAATCATATGCATTAGATAAAATATTCGTTAAAAATGAAGCAATTTGTTCTGTAGGAGAACCTATGCAAGCTATTATAGGTCTCATTGACAAAATTGGTTTGTGAATTTTTGGTAAGGAGTAAAATTTTGGAGAAATACCATTATAGCTAGTAAGCTTTTTTTTAACATTGCCATCTATTTGATTCTTATCATTCAGAATTTTTATCAAATTATTAAATTTACTTTGTATTTGTGCTGTTGGATCATTTCTTGAGCTCAATGTAGGAAGTACTGTTATTGATAATATCATTAGATAAATCTAAATATTGTTGTTTTTCCATAATAACAGTAACATTACCTTTATCTGACTGACTAAGAATAAAATCTGGGTTATCTTAAAAAATTTTTTTGATTTGTTGTAAAGATTACGAAAAATATCATTTTTTTTATTAGAATCAACATTGAGTAAATGGTTAGTAATGACATTAGTAGCTCTAGCTATAGTGATGTTTCTTTTATTATTATCATTAATAGAAGAAGTAATGTAGTCCACATCTGATAAAATGTTTTTTATAGGGATGTCTTTTTTTATTACTGGTTCGATACTGAATTTCGGACCCAATGATAAAAATTGTGAAATATCTTCAGGAATTACTGTATTTGATAAATTTTTTATCCAATTTGGATTTGTTTTCAATTTAATTTTATTTTCATTTTCTCTTAATTCACTCAATTTTCTGATGTTCCTTGTTTTTATTTCATGAAATAATCTATTATATTGAATGATTTGTTTACTATAAAAATTTTGAAAAATTAATTCATTTGTAAAAGAAATAAGAATTTTTGAAAGATAACCCAGATTTGATTCTTAGTCAGTCAGATAAAGGTAATGTTACTGTTATTATGGAAAAACAACAATATTTAGATTTATCTAATGATATTATCAATAACAGTACTTCCTACATTGAGCTCAAGAATGATCCAACAGCACAAATACAAAGTAAATTTAATAATTTGATAAAAATTCTGAATGATAAGAATCAAATAGATGGCAATGTTAAAAAAAAGCTTACTAGCTATAATGGTATTTCTCCAAAATTTTACTCCTTACCAAAAATTCACAAACCAATTTTGTCAATGAGACCTATAATAGCTTGCATAGGTTCTCCTACAGAACAAATTGCTTCATTTTTAACGAATATTTTATCTAATGCATATGATTCAGATAACATTTACTCTATCAAAGATTCCTTTGAATTTTCAGAAAAATTTAATAAAAATCAAATTACCAGATAATTACGTTTTGGCCAGTTTGGATGTTGTCTCTCTTTTCAGTAATGTTTATCTTGATATTTGCCTTAGGGCAATAGATAAAAATTGGGACCGTATCAGCAGACATTGCACCATTGAAAAATATTACTTTTCCAACTTGATAAAAATTTCTCTTTGAAAATAACTATTTTTCATTCAATGGAAAATATTTCAGACAAACTTTTGGAACTCCAATGGGATCTTCAATCTCACCTATTCTTGCAGCTTATGTTATGGATGAATTGCTAGACACAGTGATTCCATTCCTCTCTTTTAACTTATTTTTCATCAAAAAATTTGTGTATATTATAATATTAGCTTTACCTAATAATGGTATAACAGAAATTTTAGATACTTTCAATAGTTACGACCCATTCATTCAATTCACAATCGAAACAGAAGACTCAGATCTTTCAGTACCTTTTCTTGATACAAAAGTTATACGATCGGTTGATAACATAATATTGATTGATTGGTATAGAAAAGCATGCAGTTCAGGAAGGTATTTGAATTTCTTTTCTTATCACAAATTTTCGATGAAAGTGAATTTGTTAAAACAAATGAAGAAACGAGTACTAATATTTTCTGATATATCTTTTCATAACAAAAATTTGAATAAACTTCAAGAACTTTTCATACAAAATTCCTACCCACCATCTTTAGTCAAGAAAATTTTATTTAGCACATCCTTATCAGAAAATGAAATTATAGGACAAAATAACAATTCTCATAATGAACTTGTTACAGATATGAGTCAAGTTTTTTATGCCTCGTTACCTTATATAAAAGAAATAACACCTAAACTGACCAGAATTTTTCAATCTTTTGAAAACATCAAAATTGCAAATAGAACAGTTATTTCAATGAGACAAATATATTCGAAAATAAAAGACAAAATTCCTATTTTATCACTCACAAATGTTGTTTATAATATCCCTTGTAATGATTGTGATAAGAATTATATTGGCCAAACAAAAAGACTATTAAAAGACAGAATCACTTCTCATAAGAGTGATAGTAGATTACACCCTGAGAGATGTGCTTTAGCTAAACATGTCAATGATTGTGACCACCAGATGAACTACCTTTCAACAACTGTTCTAGCAAGAGAATCACATCTTTCAAAAAGATCTTTTTTAGATCAATAAAAAAACAGATATAAGCCATTTGAGTGAAATTTATTCTTTTTTACTTTCACTTGATATAAAATAACACAAAATCAAATTAATTTAACGTAATGAAATAATGTCAAACTTCAATTTGAATATAAAAAAAAAAAATGAGTGACACCGATTTGTCATTTCGTTCAGAAATTTAATTATAACTTCAAAAATGTATCAACTTTTATAATTTTTTAACAAATAGCATCATTTTCAATGTTTCTTATATCGTATTATCAACATCTATGTAATCATTCTCACGACAGATTCTCCCTGATGATGGAATAAAAGATTCCGAAAGCTTGGAAAAACTTCAAAGAGTTTCCTTTTACATTGCTGCAGTCCCTACAAATAGATATCCTCTAAACTAGTCAGCGACTATCCTCCTCTTATATATATATATATATATATATATATATATATATATATATATATATATATATATATAAATATATAATTATATATATATATATATTAGGGATGCGCCGAAGCGTCTTTTTTGTGATTCGGCCAGATACCGAATTTCTCACTGAATCATATATATATATATATATATATATATATATATGTATGTACGTATGTATGCATGAGATTTCATCATCATTTGTAACTTTTTGTTGACAAAGACTCAAATTCTTAATAAGAATTGAATTGTCTAGATTATCATTCTCGAATTATTTAGTATGATACAGATTAATTTTGAATCATTTATTTATATATTCTTCCTTCATTCATAAATGTTTTTATTGCAATACTAAAATAAGTCAGAACGTAAGCAATACACTCTTTGAAAAATTTTATGAATCATATGATTATATTCGTTCACGCAAAATAAAATTTTGAAGCATCTCTGAATGATCGTACTAAGAATAGATTTAATGCATGAAGTGTGACGGCAAACATAGATTCTAACTACTATGCGAACGCGAGGCGTCTAGACGCTAATCTATTCCAACAAAACAACCACAATGCTTCGGTTTTGAATTCGACGTGATTGAAAGCGAGGGAACCAAGGCAAATTACAAAATCAGTATTGAAATGAAAACTTCAAGTTTTGTGAAATATATGTCCCGGTTTTGATGGACTGGGCAAATTTTTCTTAAAAAGTTCGTCGATATACTATGTAGTACGCTCAGCACGATGATGAATCGATCGCTTGCAACATCAGCAGCAGAGTAGCAGAGCCCCGTGACTAGGGACGTATTTTCCACTCATTTGTTTATATTTGCATACAGATTCTAAACAATCTGAGTCAATTCGAAATGGCTTAAAAGATGCACAACGCTGGAATACCTGCATAAACGCATGAAGTTTCTGCATAAAAAGTCTGTCGGTGAATATATTTGTTACCCCCAAATAGCACTTCCCTAATATCAACAGTATTAACGCACATATTTTTAACATTCCAACTGAATTTGGAATGGCTGTGGAGATGCCCAATGCTTGAGAATACTCAGAAACGCTAGACATTTGAACATAAAAATTGCGCCGATAGAAGGAAATAATTTGATCAGTATGAACTTCCCTAACATCAACTAACAACAATCTACGTACCAAATTTTAATATTCTAAGTCAATCAGCAGACGCTGTGTAGGTGCGCTAAATCCCAAAAACCACGAAAAAACACATAGTATTTATATAAAAATGGTGGCGGTTATATAAATAGTTAAAACCAATACATGGAATTTCCTAACATTTCAATTCAACTAAGCGATTTCAACTCTTTAATGTTGAGCTACACAAGTCCGCACCGTGTCCGCACCGAGACACGGCCGTGTCACGCCCGAGTATCGGTGATGAATAATTGTACTGTGGTTTCTTCACATCTACGCACCGTGCGAGTTAGTGCATATGTTTTAATTTTTGACGGACACGGTGCTTTGCTTTGTCTGATGGATTCTCGGCATATAGCAGAAATGGAGACTAGTGGGGGGCAAATTTTTCTGTTCACGCTAGAAAAATCGATAGTATTGATAATTTTTTTACTGTTCAATCTTCAATTCTCAAGTTCAGAAATTCTAAAGTATTCGTCAAATTTGGGCTCATCGTCCATTAGATGAGGAAGCAACGTGCAGAATTCGCCTACAAAATATCTTGCTTTCCAAGCGATGTGTACCCACATTTTTCATCGTTTTGGTCTATTTTTCTCATTTCCTTCATCGTCCAACGCTATAGCTATTGTTGCCAATTCGCTGTTGCTGAAGCTGGCGAACATTTCAGTATTTTGAGACTCACAACTTCGTGAAGCCAACTGACAAACTACCGACCGCGCTCGTAGTACGGCTGTCATGCGGACGTGTGTCGGAAATGTGTGGCTTTCAACTTATTGGCCGACACACGGCTGTGTCTCGGTGCGGGCTCGGTGCGGACACGGTGCGGATATGTGTGGCTCAACCTTTACTCTCGACCAGCTCACCAGGTGCGCAATTGGGGTAAAATTTTCAACTCATGCACCTATATCCACAGTTTCTGGATGCCCAAAGACGAATGCTTGACCAGTATTCATCCGCTTAAGCTCATCTCACCTCTTTTTTTTCATTAACTATCCGTTCTCCTATCCTTAATGCACTTGTGAATACAAGTATATTCTATGATCTGGCTGAAGGAGTTCATCCCCGAAACTCAAAGTCCACCTTCGTCACACATACTTGAGAAGGAATGAAATACAAGGCCTTTCCCTGTCGTATCAGATTGAAAATATCTATCAATCTAGTACCTATGTATCAGTATTATAACAATGGTCTCATTCTAAATCATAGCAAGATTCAGGGAATTTACTTCTGCGGCAGCCAGTCGGTGGAAGTCTATACTACCTCTCTGTGCCCTGGTAGCAGTACTATCACCTTGGAGGACTCAGCAAATTTCTTGAGTGTTGCTCTGGATAAACAACTTCGATGGGTTCATCATGTGGCTAAGTTGAGGAAGACACTGGATTCTGCTACTAATAAGTTTATCATGATCAGAAGCAAGGTGGAGGCTGCAGTTATGATAACTCTCTACTTCGCTAGATTCCAATCTGTACTAGCGTATGGAATTATCTTTTAGGACAGCTCATTTAGTGCCGATGAAATTTTTGTCATTAAAAAAAGGGTATTGACTATAATGTGCAGGTTGGGCATTCGAGAATCCTGTCGCGGAGTTTTTAGATCCAACAGAATACAAACAGTTTTTTTTCACTTTGGTCTATTCATTTATCGCTTTTTTGCATTCCTCAAGTTGCGAAATTTTTTGCCATATGTCAATGGAAATAATACTAGGCAAGTTCATTCCTTCCTCTTTCCAATCCATGATATTACTAGATTTGAAAGGGGACCTCTCTATATGGCCATGCGTTTGTTTGATTTACTTTCTAAGCATTTACAAGTTATTGAGATTCTATGCTATTTAGAAAGAGCATTTACAGTTTCTTTATGAAATGCAAACCTTATTCAATAAACCAATTTATTATTTTTATTATGTCTCTACTTCATTCAGTGCAATATTGTTATGTAAAATAATGTGAATAATTGTTGAGATGAATAAATATTATTATTGTTATAACTTCCCATGCTATGCTATTTTCTACTCTGAGGAATAAACAGAAGATAATGCTGAATGAACATGAAAGGCACCATCAGTAAACTCGTAAATATCATCAATATATTAAAGCCATATTTAATAATGTTGCTATTTGTTGGGCGTACATGGGACGATATGAAATATTAGATTTCATATCCTCGTGTATAATGTGACTCATAAATTATAGCTGAATGCGAAGGGTGATTTAAAATCAAGCGTGAATAATGGGCACAAGATGGAGTTGGAGATATACTGATTGAATTGAATTCTAAGTAAAAATAACGTTTATTCGTAATATTCATGAACTTGATTTCTGGAGCCTTTTCAAATGAATGAATAAAACTTCAAATCAATTGATACAACTTTGTTTTCGTTAAAAATGAGAGTACCTCAAAAACTTGTTATTGTTGTTATTTGGGAATATAGTTATTATGAACCCGAATATTCGGAATTTTTTATCTATTCAGCAAAATCTATGGACATAATTCATTGTATACCTTCAGAGTCCAATAAGGAGCTCAATTGTACTGAGTACTGCTAAAATTAAGAAAAGAAATGAGACTTTCTATAGTTATTAACGTAACAAGGCCGATATGTAGCAAATAACGGATGAGGTTGGATATTGTATTATAACTAACCGAATTCGTTATTTTCGTATCGGCCGTGTGTCGTTAAAAATTTTTCGTAATCCCGTTGAAAGATTACATTTTGATTCCGAAGGAAGAAAAAACCCCGTACCTCGCAATTCTAAAGAAAAATCCCAACGTCGTGCACTCTGTTGTCATGGAACAGTTTGACAGTTTTATAAATGTCAGTTTTTTGTGTTCTTAAGTTCGCTTTAACGACGACCATGGATAAAATTGAGGAACAAAATCAAATTCCTTTAGAAATATTGGGAGAATCATGTGCAGTGCAGCGAGTGTTGATTAACTGCCGAATATAACTAAAAAGCGATATCAAAAAGAATATGAAAATTTTGAAATGTGGCGTAAAAGCAAGAATGTAAAGGTGGTTAATGAAGATGTATTATTACCCTATGCGAAATGAAAATCAGAGGTTTATTCTCCCAACTCGCTGAGGACAAAGATTTCAATGTTGTTATTGTAAGCAGAATGAAGTTTTGAAATAAATATTTGAACAAGTGCTTTCTTAACGGCCGCCGGCCGTTAAAAAATTTTAACGGCCGTAGGCTGTTAACACTCATCTTTCAATTGTCATCTGAATATCGTTAAATCAAAATAACAGTATGGGATTACGAAAGCTAAATTATCGCTATGAATATAAATGAATTCAAGACTGCTATAATTTTGTTCTTTTCACTGATATTATTAGAAAAACCCATGTTTGATTTTAACGATTAATATAATTGAAATTATGATGCACATTTTACCAATCGGTGGCTTCATCAGATGAAACGCCACGTTATAGATTCAATAGTTAACAGCAAAATAAACATTTGTTTTCCTCATGATATTGTTATGGATTTTAACTAATTTAAAAAAAAGTTTACTGATGACTGATATTTTCTAGCGAAGTATCATAAGCATCAACAACTGATTACATTGTCTTCTCAGTATTTTACTAGATATAGTTAATGTCTCGTTGCTCTCAATATATTGTCAAAAATCTAAATATAAACAATACTGGAACCATTTTGTATCTTCGGTAGAAATGCAATAATTGCAAATATGTAGCATATGACTTCGCTGCGTTTGATGAATAGGGGTAACCATGACCTAACAAGTAACTATAATCAATTCAAAGCTTGATACTGAACTTTTTTATATTCTTCTTCTTCTTTCACATATCGTAGGCCCTAGGCCTGTATTTTCTAACCTTCAGTTCTCCTGAGATATTGAAGACCAAAATTCTGTCCATCTCTTTGGAGGTCTTCCTAAGGGGCGTCGTGTTCGTGGTATACCATCCTTAGCGATTTTTGCTAGCCTTCCTCCAGCCATTCTGTCCATATGATCATTCCAGGCTCTTCTAAGTTTACGTCCCCACCTGACAATGTCTTCCACCTCACATTACTGTCTTATGTCTGTGTTTTTTTTCTGTCCCTTAATGTGTAGCCTGAGATGTTTCTAAGTATTTTCATTTCCGTTGTTCGAAGATATTTTTCGTTTTTTTGTTGTCAGCTCTTGTTTCTATAGCATATGTCAATACCGGTCTAACAAAGGTTTTGTATAGTCTAACTTTCGCCTTTTTATTCATATAAGTGTTATTCCAGATGATGTCCCGAAGTGCACCTGATATTCGACTGGCTTTATTGGCTTGTCCATTCACTTCATTCGTTCTATTTTGACGCGAGGTGATCTGTATGCCTAGGTAGTCGAATGACATAACTTGTTCGATAGTCTTATTGTCCAGAGAAAGCTTACATCTGACTGGTTCTTTGGAAACGACGAGGGTTCTGGTTTTTGTGATGGATACTTTCATGTTGAGATATTTAGCTTTTTCATAGAATGCGTATAGGAGCCGTTGCAAATCGTCTTCGTTCTCTGCTACAATTAGGGCATCATCAGCGAAACAGATAATTTTGATTTTGCCCTTTGTGAGTGTATTGTATTGTATTGTATTTATTACCAGTTTTTTATTAAAAAAAATATACAAAATACATAGCTTAAAGACTAATATAAATAGTATATCCTCACAGAGGTAATCAAAGTTACCTGTGCGTGAGGCCGGTAATTAAAACTAAACTAAAAACTAATATAATTAACTCTAAGTAACTTAAAAAACTAGGCTTTAAATATTTTCTAAAAATCTTCTTTAGTTTGTATCACAGTCGTCACCTGATGCACAATTAAATATTATTACGTCTATTATATTCTTTTAGCTGCTTTTTTCTTTTAATTTTATTTTCAATATTTTTTAGTTCATTAGGTAATGCATTAAAGACTAGGATAGCTTTGATATAAGATACTGAACTTTTTTATATTGTGAATGTTAAATAAAGCAAAATAAAAATAAAAGTAGTATAGACAATTCAATATTATTCTTGTTTATTCTATATATCGTAGGGTTTTCGAAGGTCAGGATCTAAGGTCCACTTAGATCCTGACTGAAATACGGTGGTAAAATGAAGGATGAAACGAAAAATTAGTACACATACTCGTATGTTGCTTTAATCTAATATAATATAGTGTTGATGAATCAGAAGATTCCCTTTCTATATCGTATAATTAGGATCTATTCGGATATACGAAGGGTCTTAAATTTTTTTTTTTTAACATTTTATTTAGGGATGAAAATTGATGCTTTAAATGCTAATGTTATTTTTTGTGTATTGTGAATCTGGTAATGTGAAAACTGTATATTTAAAAAACGCGTGAGCAGCAGAACTCCATCATTAAGGAGGCATTTTACGCTCGATGTGCTTCTCGTCGAGAGCTATTCAAAGGAATAAATTTTGGTTTGAAAAATCATGATTTGAAAGCAATCCGAAATGAAAATGATTTTTCTATCGCAAAAAAAAATAAGCGACGTGTATTGAAGAACAACGCTTAGATAAAAAGAGTTGAAACCCCGAAAGACACGTATTACAACTCAATCTACGTACCAAATTTGAACCCTTTAATTCGATCTGCAGAAGAGTTGCGCAAATTTTCATTCATAAAAAAACAAGAAATATTTACGTAGAAATGGCGGCGGTCGGAAAAATTGACATACATTTAAATTGTTTTGTTCTGTTTTAAAAAAATCCCACAAACCATATTTCAGCTCATTTGGTTCGATGAGAGCCGATGGTATATATATTATTATTTGAATTGTTGTTGCCTGTGAACTATTTTTAACTTTATGATAATTATTAGCAAAACAAACAGGCTTGGTGAATTTCAAAAAACTCGATTTTATTAAAAAGTTGACGTTTCGCCACGACATTCGTGGCTTTTTCAAAACTTTTGAAAAATGCCACGAATATCGTATATATATATATATATAGATATATATATATATATATATATATATATATATATATATATATATATATATATATATATATATATATATACAATTAAGGAAGTAACTGAGAATAGTTTTAGCTGGGTATTCGGCAAGTAGTTATGATCTAAACAACCAAATTTGTCTCAGTCGACGTTTCGACTCTTTATTGTCAGATTTTTATACCATTTAGTTAATATTTCGAGCCCCTTTATTTCTGCATTTTAGATTTATTCACGTTATTTAAACATGCTTTCGGTTTTAAATGAGTTTTTGTTGTATATTCCTTGTAAATTGCAGCTCATGGAACTAGAGTTCAAAGAAACTGTTATATACATGTAATTTTGTTGTTTTTTATATACCATAAGACGAACTGTTTCGGTGTTACATTCTTTGTCATTCTTTTTGAATTGTAGATGTCCTCAGAAAGACTCAATAAACAATCGAAACGTCGACTGAGACAAATTTGGTTGTTTAGATCATAACTCCTTGCCGAATACCCAGCTATAATTATATATATATATATATATATATATATATATATATATATATATATATATATATATATATATATATATATATATGTATATATATATATATATATATATATATATATATATATATATATATATATCGCATCAAAAAAATTTCGAAAATCGTTCTATTCTAACTGTTGACTGTCGAAATGCTACAATAGTCTATTATTTTCCGGGACTAAAAAATTGTGTTTTACCGATACCCAATTTCAGGAAACTAATAACACTGATTCTATACGTTTATTGTTATTCCAGTTATCCAGATAAAATGGAATCAATAGAAAAAGCGCCATCAATCTGAAAACAATGACCTTTATTCATTCAATGGTAATACCCAGTCATATTTTTTTTGTTTTCAATGCACGCTTATTTAAAATTCAATTATAATATAGAAGAAACCTTGTAGGTATAAGTATATTCAGAATTAGAAATGAAACTATCATAGTGTTATAATCTGTAACCCACAATTGCCTAAGATATTCAAGTTGTTTTGGAATTATGATATATTAATTACTACATCTTGCTTTGTGCATTTAGATGGGTTGGCGATCCATTATTTTCAATAGCTTCCTTGATTCTAGTTTTAAATAATTTCAAAAATTTCTTTGCAATTTCAGATATTCACTTGAAATTTCTCAGATTTGTTGTCTGGTTTTAAAAAAATCTCCATATTTTTCTTAATAAACGTTTTTACGTTATTCAGTTTCCCTACAATGATGATTCCTGAATAAGGTCATTATGCTGTGATTTAGTAAATTTATAATTATGTAAAAGCTCACGTAATCATATCCTCCCGATTTTGGTACCCTCGTGTCATTTACAACGTGTATAATTTATAGTGACGATAAAGTGATTCCTTCAAATATGAAATTGAATGATGATATTTTCAATTGTCTAAGGAATTTTTTCAAACATTATTTTATCCGTTTGTCTTGAGAATCTGTATTCTATGAAAAGTTTCCTTTCATTATTGCTGGGAAACAACAGATTGTTTTTATTACATATTCTATCTATTTATTTATTTATTTAAGGAAATATGAACAGGTTTTCCAAAACCCATAATAACATATAAAGTTAAATCATATTTTGAATCTTCTCTACAACTCGTTCAAATTTTTCAAATTTAATCTTGATTACCTGCTATTGTAATGTAAGTGTTACGCGAGGAGTTAATTCACGTTATAATAATTTTTTTTTTATAACTCGAGGGACCTACAGTTTAACGCCGGTTCCGAACGGCCAATGGGCTTGTAAACAATGTACATTACCCAACAATTAATCTCATAATTAGAACCACTAAATTCAGGACATACACAACACCCAAGAGCAAGGTGGGACTCGAACCCACATCCTCGGCTTACAAGCGGTGCACCTTACCTCTGGTCTACCGAGGCCTCGTTATAATAATACTCACTCAACAACTTTAAATTTACAGGTTATGCTAAAAACTTCGAAATAATTTCATTATCCATCATTACTGGTATTTTTCTTTGCTATTCAGATAGTATGGAGTTTCATTTAAAATTTTAAATTGTTTACAGCAAACACCAAATCTGTGGACTATACTCTCATTACGATTCTTGATGAGTAATTTGCGGAAAATTCTTCTCTGATGTGCAATTTCTGCGATTATTATTCTTATCAATAAAATGTGTTACTATCAAGAACTAATAGATTCCATAATCCGAGCGGAAAAGAACATTATCGCAAATGTGAAGTCAACATAAACATGGTATTTTTCCATTCGTTCGTCCAGAATTATGTAGCTATTATCTTTCACAACCACGTAATGTGTTCTTACTTCAAAAGATGTGTAAGTATCACGCACAGTGATCAAAGAATAAAGTTGAAAGGCATGAAGAAACAGGAAGTTTTCCTTAGAACGGATGTGTTGCATGGCAACGGAATAAGCAAAGCACACGAGCAAGGACCTGATCTGAATATTGAACTGAGAAAGAGTAGTTCAGGTGTTTCGGAATGAACACTTCAATCGAAATTAAGTAACTAACTACCTACTGGAAGGAAGTGAACGTTCGTATTATAGTCATATATCACATCTTTAATAGGTTTTGGAGGATTGTAGAGAATATGAATGTTTCTGTCAATAGATTCATGTTATAAGAGTTTTAGTAACAAATTTGGCTAATTTGATATTTTTCTCTTATTTGTATGTTTGGTGAGAGGTGTAAATTGTTTCTTGGCGTATTTGTGTCCTTTTAATCTAAGCTCTAAACTTAAAGGAAATATTAAAAGCGTATAAATATACAAGCTACAGCACTAATTAAACATACAAAAAATGGGAATCATAATTTCAACTTAAATTGCACCAAAATTTCAGAAACAAAAAAAGATTAACAATGACTGATAATTTTAGCAATTCATATTCGACAAAATTTAACTTAAATCGAAATTGATTAATCAGATATATATATATATATATATATATATATATATATATATATATATATATATATATATATATATATATATATATATATATATATATATATATATATATATATATATATATATATATATATCGATTTAATTTAATAATTTAATAAATTCTAATGAAAAATAAGAATCAAAATATAACAATTAATGTAACAAGTTCAATCACAATAAACCCAAATTATTCGACAATATTCACTCAACCACCCCTTTCAACAATAGATCAACTTCAAAATCAGATTTAATTTATCCAACACACCCCACAAATTCAGAACCTCCAGCCAATAATCAATCAGATCCACATATTCAAAAATACGAGTAATGGCTTTTCAAAGACAGATCCTTAAATTAAATTATTTATTTATTTTGTACATTACGTGGGCTTCAGGCTTCATTTAATTTAGTATTAGCCTATGTATATATATATATATATATATATATATATTTATATATATATATATATATATATATATATATATATTTTTATATATATTTATATATATATATATATATATATATATATATATATATATATATATATATATATATATATATATAAATAGAAATATATTGATTTCGGGTATAACTGAGTGGTATTTGAAAAAAACACTACTCAAGTAGTTTTTTGAGTGTCACCCTTTAAAGAACCATATAGTTTTATATTGGTTTTCTGCTCTTATAAGTTTCCTCCTGGTAAAAACTTCGGGGTCATATTTCTAATATGGAAATTTTATTGCCTATTTTATTTCTCTGTAAATGGTTTCTTTGTGTTGTGGTCCAGTGACTTATTCGTGAAGATTCTAGTGAATTAATCCTTCTGAATAAAAAGCGAACACTATATATGATAGTATGCATTATTTTACATATTTTATACGGAAGGTAATGTAGATATGTTGAAGACAATGAAGAAAATCAGGTGATTATCACACTGGTCACAGTGATGGTAAATATAGAGAAAAACATGGTTCATGGGGAATAAGATGAACGGTATGCTTATATGGACAAAAAGAATTTTACAAATAAAATTAACCATTTTTAGTAATAAAAAGATCTCTATGAAATACAAAAATATTAAGTTTTAAGTTTTGTCTTCATATGTCTCCTTTATAGTAATAAAATGAAACCTTTAAAATAAACCGAAGGAACATATATTCATCGTACTGAAACAAACTTCACTAGAATTAGCCAAAACATAGTTGATGGGATCTTAGTTTGATCACCAAAAATTCACCGTAATATCAAATAAAAATGAGTTTCCTCACCATATATATCAAAATATATAATTCGTTCTATTTTATATTAACAAACCATAATTATGTAAATTTTGCAGGCAACCCATATTTTCTGTATCTCCCTGAATGAAACTAAAAGTTGTTTCGATATTAATAATAACACTAATTTACCACACTTCGTCGATTCTTTGTCTTTTATGGGGGCAACATATCGTTTCAATCAAGGTAAGCAGTACGATCAACGTATAAAGACACCTGTTAAAACTGACACACGAAAAATCTGCTATAATTAAATACTGTTATTATGCGCAGAAGGCATTCTGCTAGAAAGGTGTGCGAACGTAGAATTGGATCAATCTTTGTATGTTAATTCGAATTCTCAAAGCATTAATTAAAAGTGGACATCGCTTCACGTGATAGTTTGCTACAAGGGATATAAACTGGGAAAACGGCAGGTGCAGACAAAATTTGCGGATATGGTAACTTCGTTTATAAGCACTTTCATAACAATTTCATTCAAAAGATCTCACAATTGTTAAAACTCAGTTAATATAATATATATATATATATATATATATATATATATATATATATATATATATATATATATATATATATATATTTATTATATTTTTATATATATATATATATATATATATATATATATATATATATATATATATATATATATATATATATATATATATATATATATATATATATATTATATATATATATATATATATATATATATATATGCGTGTGCGCACATAGCAACCCGCTACTCAAGAATTAAAATTGTAAAAACTACTGATGGAACCAGTCGTCCCTATTAATAGCTGCCATTAGTTCGAAACAGAGAAGTAATTCTTGTATAGCCGCCGCTTATGGTAACGTGATTGCCGAGAGTCCAATTTTACAATACGAGAAATAATAATACCATGAGATTATCTGATTTCAAATTGGCTCCATAATAGCGAAAAAATATTCTATTCCTATTAATAAGATGATCTGAATAATGTTCAATTATAGAACTTTGTTGTACACTGCTTTTTGAGTACAAAGGTTGTGCAAGTAAAATGTTTATCTTTTAAATAGAAATAAAATTTTTTTTTATTATCAACTCTGAATATTTTGAAACAGATACTTTTTTAAATAAAACATCAATAATTTCTTGAGAAAATTTTTTTATTCCATTTAAACCCTTCAAATTTCTGAAATAAAACTTCGTATGAATTACTATATGAGTTATATATTTTTCATTGAAAGATCACTACAAATGAATAAGAAAAGTTGTATTTCATACTTAGATGGAGTATTGATATATATATATATATATATATATATATATATATATATATATATATATATATATATATATATATATATATCAGTGGCGGCTCGTGAGGTTTTGGTTTGAGGAGGCTACAAGAGGTGTTAAAAAATACACCATAGGCGAAAATGTTTAGGATTTCGAGGTCAACCGCCTTATAATTTAAAGAAAATCAAAGTAAAACAAGCACCCTAAGCTATTAATTTGTTTTCACTTTCGAGTATCTACCTTGAGACCTACAACTCCTATTTACAATATTCACAAAAACTCTTCTCAGCCAATTAGTCAATTCATCTATTCATAAAATTTTTTCTTTCACAAAATAGGTACCTACCTAACTACAATAGAGAGAGCAAATAAAAACTTATTATATTATATATTTTTGAAGATTAGCGGGATTCTGCGATCTTTAACGTTAGCAAAATGATCTATAATATCCTCATAAAACTTTTTGTCTTTCGCCAAAAGTTTTACCAATTCCTTTTCAATAGACAAAAAACTAATATTTTTCAAACGATCGTTGCTCATTGAATTTCGTAAATAAGTTTTAATTCTCTTAAGAGTGGAAAACGAGCGCTCTACGGAAGCCGATGTCACCGGGTTAGAAACAATTAGACATAAGAGTTTATAAACTTGGGGTAAATCTTGATTCAAATCATTATCAAAAAGGTATTTAATAGTCCTCACATGATTTTCATTTTGCCCCAAAATTTCATTGTCATTATAAACAACACACATTTCACTTTTTATGGCCACCTTATCAAAAGGAGTGTATTTTAGACATAAATTTTGCAAAAGGTTATCTGGAAAATTAGCCGAAAATCCGGGTAACAAATTTTTATTGAGTAAGTCGAAGAAATGCAGTTCTTTCAAATCAGAGAACCTTATTTCTATTTGACCCCTAATAGTATCCAAAATTTCATAAAGTATTTGCTTATAGTGAAGCTCCATATCTGCGTAACTGAATTTCTTTCGTTTTGGGCTAAATTGAGTCGTATCATCAGTAGTTTGAAATACAAAAAATGGTTTTTTTAAATAAACTTCTGCACGAAATTCTGAATTTTTTTCCAAAAGAAACATTAGCCGATTTCGTGAGTAAATTACATCTGAAAACTTGTGCTGTAAGATTTGAAAAATTATTTCTGTTTGTTCAAAAATTAATTTAAAGATGTTTAAAAATTATATAAATTCCTTAACTTGTAAGTAAGATATTAATCCACGTGCGGTATTTAAAGTTACTTTATCGGTGAAAATTCCTCTTTTTCAACTATAGAATTAAATCCTCAAATCCTAAGCGGCTCCAAACAGAGACATTTTCCCTAGTAAAAAGTAAACACTGCCAACAAAATAATTTATTTTTTACCTGTGATCCGGTTAGGCAAGGATGTCTCTCATAATTCCTTGTATTAAAACCGCGGTTTTGTTGTCCGTTACGCTGCACCAAATTGTTTAATTCGGGGGTAGGTAGCAATGTTTTTATCAAAACTTTATCCTCATAACTTAGTGCACTAAAGTTATGGGATAACAAATATTCCACTAAGTCACCATTGAAAGTTTTGAAATTAACTTCAGTAACCAAACTCATTTCAAAACAATACGCGAGCAATATAAGTGAACACGCTGCACGGCCATTAGTAACTACGATCAATTAATGCTTTCCAACGAATTCACTCGATGTCACGCGAAATTCTATAGTTGTGATTGGTCGACATTGTATAAGACTGGGTTCCTATCCGTGTTGCCATTTACATGTGTTTTGCTTTTCTATTGCAATGAAGTATTCATTCGGAGTATTTGCACCGTTGTTTGCTTTTCTGTGGCAGGCATAATGAACGTTGAGACTATACCCTTTCATGCCTCCGCAGCGTTGCCACAAATCTTGAAATGAATGAAATGCAGTAAATGTAAATATCTTCTATCGTAATTAATAAATTATATTATATAATGTAGGTTGAAAGGAAGGTAGGTGCATAAAATAATATGATTTTGATTAATATGAATATGCTGAATGCTGACTATTCAATATAATGTATTAGTGATACACGGAATATTATTGAGGAGGCTTAGCCTCCTTAGCCTCCTTTGACTAGCCGCCCTTGATATATATATATATATATATATATCTATATATATATATATCTATATATATATATATATATATATATATATATATATATATATATATATATATATATATATATATATTTATTTATATATATATATATATATATATATATTTGATAAATTGAACTGAAAAAGAACTTTCGAAAAACCAGCTAACACTATTCGAAGTGAACTCAAAATAATCTGTTAGTTTTTGGTCAACCAAATCAAATATGAACACGCACTGAATTGTTGCGCATTATATGCGATATGGTCACTTAAATTGAAAACTATTATACTTATTATCATTATAATTCTGATCTGAGTATGAAAAATCTCGATCCCCATGTTTTCAGATTTAAAGCAGACTATTGGGAGCAAATTGCGTCTGTTGATTTCTACTACGTTATCAAGTGATGAACCTACGGTCAGAGATGAAACATGTACCCACCTAATAAAAATAAATCTTCTCATTCTTTTGCTGAGAAATTTATCCAATTTCTAAATTATCGTACAGGAAAATTAATAGTACTAGTCTATTATTGGATGTATTTGGCTATAATATTTTCTTACTGAATACTTTTCTAATGATAAATAAAAGAATGTGACATTATGGATACCGAGGAAAAGCTCTTGGACGCCTATTATCAATAGTACAACTACACATTAAATGAGGTAAATAAGAGAGCTTCAAACATTAAGGCGATAAATAATTCTCTATTCAGCTAAATATATTTTACATCTGAACCGAAGCCATTATTATGAGAAAACTTCTAAAAATTAATTATTTTTATGATCAAAACAGATATCAAAGAAATTTGAATATCCCTGAACAGTAAAATATTAACTACTTCTGTGAAAAAAAAATATTTGACTATATGATTATCTCTATTATTTTGATGATATTACTTCACAAATGTCTTATACTGGTTTCTTATGCCCTACCCTGAATGAGAATTTAATCTCTTCTTGAAAATCTAAGGCAGACCACCACATAGTAGTTGACGCTCCTGGCAATATTACTTAAATAGCTTTAAAAAATAGTGCGAATTAAGGATAAGCTAATTTGATACCTTAAGTAAATATATTAGCATCTAGTGTGAATTTGACAGGTGCACATGAACGAGAACCAATAAAAATTAGTAGGTAACCGAAATAGATGACGACTACATTAATTTTTTATTACTGTAATCTACCAATATTCTAATGGTGTAAATAACATCTGCTTGTTTTAGAGCTGTGAATAGGAAAGATGAATATACATTATAATTAGGATAATAAGAATCCTCAGGGCATAATAAATATATGCCTACTGATTCAGATATCTAAAGTCGACATGAAAAAAAACACAATCAAATGTGCTGGTGTAATAATTACCTGCATAGATTAAATTAATGTTCGAATTTCGGATTTATTAGCTCCAATTCATTGAATTCATACGTTAGTGAATATAATTGCTTTTTCATATGTGCAAGTAAACTCTATAGTGGGGAAGGTGGTTTTGATCAAATACTATTGCTATATTGCAATTTCAAATGAAATCTTGTATTTGTACGATACATACGGAAGGCTTGAAATATATCTGGCATCCACCATCTTTTAGTCGTATTAAATCCGAAAATGAAATGGTCTATAGCACTGTATACAAAGTCAATAGTGAGTTGCGGAAGTGCATCTTAAGTCCTAAGATTTTGGTGGTTCTATTGATGTCTGATATATATATATATATATATATATATATATATATATATATATATATATATATATATATATATATATATATATATATATATATTTATATTTATATTATCGGGTTTATCCTTAGTACCTACTTATTTATATTATCTGGGTTTTTGGATTGGCAGTGTAGGTGTTAATAAATATACAAAAATTGATAATGATAAATGTAATCATACTTGACCTGTTATATGTGTTAAAATACCATACTTAAATGTTCGTTGTAGTTATATTTTAATTAGAGATTATTAGGCTCTAAAGATACTGAAGAAGGAGACACATCTCCGAAACGTTTATGATTACATTTATCATTATCAATTTTTGTATATTTATTAACACCTACACTGCCAATCCAAAAACCCAGATTATATATATATATATATATATATATATATATATATATATATATATATATATATATATATATATATATATATATATATATATACTTATACACATATATTATATATATTCCCAGTATATTTTGGCATCTCGAGTGACCCCCATCAATCTGAATGTACTGAAATTGGTCTGTTGTGAAATCTGAGGCTATTCTTGATTAAGAAAGAACCTATCAAAAATTAGGTGAATTTAGTCAAAATCTAGGCCTCTTCAAACTTTAGGGAAGGAAGTTGCTGGTAGGTGCAATTGCGGAAAATTTTTAAGTCAGTGGCAAAATTATGAATGACATCGAGGGGATACGGAAATGATTTTTAAAGCATATTTGCACCCCGAAATTTCAAATCAACTTAGAATTACCTTGATTAAGGTTATTTCAGGGAAGTCGCTTTTGGTATATATATGTTTTGACCTTAGAATATTGACTGCTCTACAAAAACTACAAAATAGAGGAATGAGAGTTATTCTGGTATATTAGTATTAAGTTAATGTTTGGGAATTTGGATTGGCTATCAGTTGTTGAAAGACTATATAAAATTACAATGATTTTTATATATAAAGTCTTGAATAATTTACTCACAAAATAATTTGATGAGTTTATAACATATAGGTCTCAAGTTCACACTCACAATACAAGACACAATACTGATTGCCATTTACCCAGATATAACCTGAATTGTTCGATGAGGTCTTTATTTTATAGAAGTCTCAATTTTAGAGAATTTAATGCGTTACCTGTTGGAATAGGGGATTCAGCATCACTTGGCGTTTTTAAGAGAGAAATCATGAAGTATATGAAGTCATGTTGAACTGCTTGTGTACATGTAGATGTATGAGAATTGTCAATTTTGTTTTCTATATTGGAATTTTTGTTTTGTTTGGATATTGTATATGGATTGAATTTTTAATCTAATCCTGAAATATTGTTATTTGCTTTGGTTGGTATGCGTATACAATTGGTTTAAGTATAAATTCAAAATTTAATTCATTTGTATATTAGGATGTAACCTATTAATGAATAAACATTATTCTTATTATTAATATAAACTTTTGCTAACCGCCGCCATTTTTATGATTTTGCAGAATAAAATTGAGGGTTAACATTTGTACGTGAATTGGGTTGATGTAAATATGTGCTTTTCTAGAGCCTCGGATTAAATCCAAATAATTTCTTGGTTTTAAGGGTTTTGCTCACTTCTATAGTCCAATCGAGTTAGAGGGTTGAACATTTAAACGTGTATTGATTTGATGCTGGGAAGTGCCTTTCAATTATTTTCCTTGACCGATACCATTTTGATGTTCACATTTCATGTTCAAGGTTTTGTCTACAACAGTCCTATCAAATTGACATTGGTGTTTAAAAATGTAAAAAAGAACAAAAATGGGGGGAAAATACGACGTTCACTCATTTTTGTTATTATTTTATGGAAAATATCATTTAATACCAGCAAAAAATGAAACAGAACAAAAACAAAGTAATTTTTTAAGTTTAATCTTATGAATAACTATAATTCCATCTGTATTCATATCGAATTTCGATAATATGATTGAATGGAATGCGTAGATGTGTTTGTATTTTTTCAATTTATTACAAAGATCATTACAAACAATTGACGAAAACAGTGTAGGTCCTAGAATTTAAACTAATTTCATCAATTCCAAAAACTTACCCATTAAATGAACGAATGGAGATTCCGAATGAGTGAAACGGGATAACGATTAAGCGAATTTTCACTCTCTATTTCGCTTTGGTTCACACGTTTCTGTACATTCATTTATTGATTTCCTCTTGAATACTGATTTAACCCTTTATTAATCCAAATATATAGGTACATGTGAATGGTGATGAACTGAATTTAGCTTCAATTGCAAGGCATTCATGAATTAATCCATAACACAAATGATGATTTCATATTCCGCTTTGCTTTTGAAGTGGTATTTAATAAGATATTCGAATATCTCTATTTCCTATTTGAGCTCAACTATGTCAGACCGGCGCTACGAATTAGAGAAATGTTTGATTTTACGGTTTATTCGAAGAATATTTGATATAGAAGATTATTCTTCTCGAAAATGAAACAGAAACTTTTTTCATTATACTTGGACTTTCGAATTAATTCCAGTCAAATGCTGTTGGTGAATTTTCATTTCCATCCTTCAATTAAAATACTTCAGTAAGCTCATTTCCAGAGAGAGCTAAGTCACGAATATTCTTATTGCTCTTAACTTGTTTACGAGTTAACTTGCAGATTCCTTCGAAGTAAGTAATGGTTACCAAGTTATAGACACGTGTCATACGAATTCGTATTCTGTTATTACTGTTTTTTGAAGTAGAGAAGTTCGTTCTAGAGAAGAGCTCTATAAAATAACAGAAGTTTGTATCATAGACGTCGATCACGTGATCAGAATATTTTAGTTCAACGGAATCTTCAAGTTGACTCGAGTATATACAAATAACTGCCTTCTTTGTTGGATAAATTAATTGTAAGAAAATAATGTAAATATATGAGAGTTACATATAGTGAACAAGAAAAATTCTTTAATAAATTACAAAAATATCGAACAAATTTCCAAGGGAGCTAGTTATACGTATTCCGCAACGCAAAATCTGCATTCACAATCGAACGGTGAATTATAGAAATAGTCAAGTCACCCCGACTCAAAATCTGCATACAGCTGTTTCGATCTCATTAAATCTCGTCAGTGCAGCTTATTTGACTCGGAGTGAATTAACAAATTTCTAATTGTTCCCCAATACAAATCGTGGTCGGTAACAATGTCTGGATAACAACCCAGAGGGCCCTTCCACCAAAGATATTGGGAACCAACAATTCTCCGCTTAGATCGAAACTGCAGAAATTCGTCGCGTAAACACGTACCTCCTGATATGAAGATAGCTACTCTATGTATATGATTCCAAGGCACACTAACATAGTGATTTAAACCTTTGGATATACTCACGAAAGCGCGCTCCGAAGATGTTAGCAGCGTAATACGCAAAATACAACAATCAAATCATGAAAAACATATTTGTCGACCATGGTCAATTTACTTTATGTAATGTATGAAATTGACCATGGTCGACAAGTATGTTTTTCATGATTTGACTATGAGAGTGTATAGTCTACAAAAGGCATAAAATAGAAAAATATTACAATAGAAGTGAAGCGCTGAATTTGATGTAATCCAAATTTTCAATTTCAGCACAATTAAGTTTCGAGAGAAAAATCATCAATTTTTTCATGTATTATGAAATTTCATCATAAATTATAGTGATAGTCGATCCGAAAAACTCTTGAAACTTTTTTTTTATGATCCATTCAAAATTTTAGAAAGATTCGCTTGATTACAAACGCGCTACGATGGGTGGCCATATTTGTGAATAAATCATGTTAAAGGAATTTCACGATAGTACAGTGTTAAAGGCTTCTACGCGTAAATTGACTGAAGATATTTGAAATTTATTAAACAAAATCATTTATAATAGCTACCTTTATTTATTCATGTGTGATATAGGATTTATAAAAGCTAATTCCCATGAAATACTTGATGTATAACGTCTGGTGGAACATTTAAGTACATTTTTTGGGGAGATGTTTTTATAGTATTCGTACATAGTGGTACGTGACAAGCGCGATAACTTTTCAGGATTGACATTTTAGATATTTTTATTAATATTTTGACAACAAAAACATGATTTGATCGATTAAAAACCAGAACACTGTATCAGATGTGTGCTACGATGAGTAGAAATTAACATTGTGACGTCACACGCGCGTGGGTTTGTTCGGGAACTGTCGGCGTATTTTCGGTATTGGATTAAAAAATTCATTTTTTATTAATATAACTTTTTAATTAGAGCATAAAAAACCAAAACTTTTTTTTTCGAAAACAAAATTCAACTCATCAGGATAAATTTATTTCTGGATTGTACTATCTTTATATATCTACTACAAATCTATTTGTAATTATTGACCGAGGATCTAAGGACCATTTACAATAGAGCGATAATCGCCTATTAAATATAATTTATTAATAGTACTAATGCTGTGGATATGATGATATTCTTGAATATGGTCTTTTATCAATAATAATTAATGTTATTTCCTTTACATCATCTTCTTATCAATATCGATGGAATACTTCCTCCATAGTAGGGGTTCTCATTCAATGCTTCGCAGACCCTAGGTGGCCCTTCATATGTGTATATTTACCTCAATTAACTCTGGAGTAGTCCAATATTAGATGTTGTAAGTTTGTTGATTGATTCGAAATAATATAATTATGGAAATTAATATCAATTGTATCTTCGTTTTATTTTCAGAGAATGATGCCAGTATAGAGAAAATGTGAAAATAGTAACATTATATTGGGATCAACCTCTATCTAAACTAAAATCACTGTGCAACGTTACTTAGGAACGGTCCATCCTAACTTATCTGACCCAATACCCAAATTATTCAATAGTTGATTAGAGAACAGAGAATGAAACTTGAACCTAAATATTCTTTATTAGTTTCGTCCTTTGAGTTACCGAAATCAATAGCGTAATAAAAAATACACAACAAGAGTCTCACTCTTCAAGCATTATTATAGTATTCAATTAATCAAAGAGACAATCAGAGTAAAACACAGCTAAAAAAAAGCCGTCAAACATTGTTAGATAACTGATCTACAGAAAAATTTTATGGGGTACAAACGAAAAAAGAAGATACAAAAAACAGATCATAACACAGTAACATCTTGATCTGAACATATAAAAATATGAAGATATGAAACTATATCAAAGTACAGCTTGTTTGAAAATAAAGAATTCAGAATTTTCTCTTTGAATTATGATGAATCAATAAACATCTTCAATTGAAACCAGTTATTTCTATTTTAGCTCTTTTAAGACGACAACAATATTTGGGAGCAATCACCACTTTCGAGGAACTGGAGAAGACGTCGAATATATACCATGTGTTCCAAAATGAAGGCACCAATATCGCTATCTCGGTTAATACTGCTGATAGAAAAAAGGTTAAATCAGAAATGTTTTAGAGAATTCATGACTGATCTCATATCTCCTTACAGATTTGGTGTATCTTCATTCGTTCTCGAGATGAAAAAAAATTGACGATATTGTTTTTTCTTAATAAATCAAATATCGTTAAATTTGTGTTTATGGAAACATGGACATTGTTAGAGTAGTTTGATCCCCATTCGATTTATGACAAAGTTGGCTTTTGTTTTTTTCAGATTTCAATAATTTTTGTTTTTCATATGGCGGCCGTATTTGATTTTCAAAATACTGGAAGACCTCGAGCTGGGCTTTCCAATAATATGTCACTTCATGGAAAAGTTACCGGTTTTGATCCAGAATTTAGGCACATGTGTCTATGCATTTATCATTATTTAGTGTTCCATTCACAGAATAGAGGAACAAGCTAAATTAATTTGAGCGAAGAATGCCTTTCGAATTCATGAACGAAGGATTTGAATGAATTGTTCTAATCATATCCGAGAAATGCATGATATGTTAACATTTATGATGAATGAATGGAATATAGAATTTCCAGATAGAATGACATAGTATCTCCAAAACATAATGGAGATATTTTATTGAAGGTATTCCATCATATTTCTTACAGGAACAGGGTTTCCAAGCCATAATGCATGATAACTTCTAGAAAAATTCTTTCTGCAGTTTCAGAGTGAAGTTGTGGACTTGGAGTCATAAAAGAATTTTTACTATCTGTCATGACCTGCCGTGAGTACTTCTTTCATATTCAAATTGGTTTTCTTCGAATAACTTGATTGAAACGGTAAATTTCTCTAGAAAGTGATATATCATAGTAAAGCCCATCTCAAGGGATTCCAGAATTTGTGAAAATCAAAGATGGCCGCCATATGAAACACAAAAGTCGTTATTAAAACCTGAAAAACAAAATACGGTAGAGGGCACAAAATGTCATAAATCGAATGCCATTGAAAAAGCACGTTTACTATAGGTATGCAATTTTTTGTTCTTCATTTTAATCTAGTGAACGAATGAAGATATATCAAATCTGAAAGGAGATATGAAATCAGCCAGAAATTGTCCAAATCATTTCCTATTTATTATTATTTGGGATATTGTGTATATCGACCTCAGTATAATAGCTAAATATGTTGGGAACATAATATTATGTGAGAATAGCTAACCGGCCTCTCAGCAGGGGTAGGATCACCATCTACCGAACGGAAAGGAAAAGCAGTGGCTTACCTAAGCTATGTGGAAACCTCTGGTAATAACTTATGGCAGACAAGTCGACCTCGCGGTTTGAATCCAGGACCTTCCGAATGCTAGTAAGCTAGTGCCACTTACAGCTGAAAAGCGCAGTCCAACAATTAACATTAACATTTATTCATAAATCGTTATTTATAATATTTTAGAAATGAATAGGAATAAATGTGGCCAGTGCTATAGAAAGCAGCACTTCCTCTTGAAAAATTGTGCACTGACATGGCCTTCGATCAGGAGACTTCGAAAACTCAGAAGCATTTGGCTTATCTAATCACTTTTGATGAACTGAACTTACGCTGCAAGGTTGTGAAAACGGAACAGGCAATAATTATCGTGAAAATCTTCAAGTGAGTGGAAAAAAAGGTGGAAATTGTGAATAACATATTAGAAATTTTACTTTCTAGAGCTTTCGAGAGGCCACGGAGATGAGTTTGAAAGGATATTTGCACCCCGAAATTTCAAATTGACTTACCTTGATCAAAGCAATGTTAGTAAAGCCCCTTTTGGAAGTATAAAATTTTGCTAATTTCCGCATTTTTATGTAGAGCCTCTTGTTTTTCGTGATATTCAAGGTTTTCCACACCTCCACAGGTGCTGCAGATAAAGATTGAGGGTTTCATTTGTACGTGAATTGTTTTGATGTATAAGTGTGTGCTTTTTTGCAGCCTCGGATTATATCCTCAACCGCTGGAATTTTCATCTGCGGATTTCTTGGATTTTAGAATTTTGTTTCCTTCTATATCTCCCCCAATTGAGTTAGAGGTTTGAACATTTTTAAGTGGACTGATTTTATACTGGGAAGTGCCTTTCAATTATTTTCCTTGATGAATACTATTTTGATGTACACATTTCATATTCAAGGTTTTGTCCACCACTACAGTCCTTCCAAATTGAGTTTGGGGTATAAAAATGTAAAACAGAACAAAATAGAGGGGAAAATACGACGAAGCTTTGCCGTTCACGCGTTTTTGTTTATTATGTTATGGGAGGTACCTTTCGATTTCCGCAAAAAATGGAACTGAACAAAAACAAAACTGGTTTTATCCTGATATGAATAACTATAATTCCATTTGTACTCATATTGAATTTTGATAATATAATATCATAGAATGCATAGATGTGTTTGTATTTATTTAATTTATTACAATGATGATTATTTTATAATAGAAATGAATGAGAATAACTGTAGCCAGTGCTATAGAAAGCAGCACTTCCTCTTGAAAAATTGTGCACTGACATGGCCTTCGATCATGAGATTCTGAAAATTCAGAAGAATTTGGCTTATCTTGTGGATATTTGCACAAATTCGAATAAACTAAGCTCACGCTATAAGGTTATGAAAACGTATACGGAGCAGGCAATAATGTTCGTGCCCTTATTTGGAAAATTCATTTGTGTGAATTTGGAAAAAAAACTTTTCTACGTTGTGATTAAAAGCATCGGTCGATGATAGTGAAAAACACATGAAAATCAAATATGTCATTGATTTTATTATAATTAATGTTTTTGATTTCTGTGGAGAATTTTATGATGAACAATCCTTGTTATAACTAATTCATATAACACTAACAAAGTATTTCAATCTATATTAAGAAACATTGACGTTTGAAATATCTGAATAAATTTGAAGAGTGATATTTTTTAAGCTATTGGGTCGCATGTCTTTTACATATATTCGGCTCCAGATACAATTCTCTCATTAAATGGAAAAACCTCTTAAATCAGGACTAACACAACATCCAAGGATTCCGTGGGAATGAAATCCACGAACAGCTATAGCCTCGACGAACAAGACTATTGTCTCATCTAATTATATAATGAAATAACACAACAAACAATAGAAGAGTGAAATAATTTCTAAATTAAAACCGTTAGGTAATTTGTAATATGCCTCCGTAAATTGCTTCAATTCAATTATTTGTATTCTCATCCATATAATGATATAAGATCACACTTTATCGAAAATTTAGTTTCATTGGGGCAATTCCAATCAGTTATCAATTGAAAATACCATAGTGGTTGGTTTTATGAAGAAAAGTACTGACATGACATATGGTACAGCAAATTCAACATGACTCAAGTTGATTTTCAGATGGATCCTAGAATAATAAGTACTCTAATATATTCAATTAGTAGGGGAGACCGGGGCTAGTTGTTACAGGGGCAGGTTGTTACAACCGATTTTTTCGGTCATCTTCGGGAGTTACCGCTATTCTCTAAATGTATATCAGTCGCCAGGAAGATAGTTTATGTTTTTTTTTTTTTTTAGTTTATGATCAATTGTTATATGGCCGTCTTGAGTTGGGTATTGTGATAGTTGGAGCCAAATTTATGATTTTTTCGTGTTTTTGTAAGATTTCCATTTCTCAGGTAAGTTTGTTTATCTTCATTATTAAATGTAGCAATTTTATAAAATTTAGTAGATGTAATCAACAGAGTATAAGCTTTCATTGTATGTATAATTCAGTTATATAGTTTCAACAGTAAAAGATTTTTCAATGAATTTGTAAAAACATGTGCCTCGGGGTAAGTTGATACAATGTACATGGGGCAGGTTGTTACGATGTAACAACTTAGCCCATTCAACTTTTTCAGGTGTTATGCAGGTAGGTTTCTTTCGTTTTAGCCCTAAGAAACATAGTTCATAACTAATATATGAATTGAAATTAATTTCATGGTATTGTTTTTGATTTCAGCGTTAATATGACAAACTACAAAAGAAAAACACAACGAGGAAACATTCATCAGGATGTGTATGTAATACTAGAAGATAGCAGCGATGTTCAACCAATCGTTTATTTTAGTCCGCCCACTCCTAAAGCAGCAGAGAGAAAAAATATAAAAAAAGGAGGATGTAAGCAAAGAAAAACAATTATTTGGACAGACACACCAAACAATAAGGAACTTGAGCTTGAGGAAGAACAGCGAAGACCTAAAAAATCAAGGAAGGATGCACAACAAGCAAGAAAAGATATATTTCAAAAAACTAGGACACTGGTTAAATAAAAAAAAGGTTGCTCTCCAAGATAGGTCATCTACTGAAAGCGACTCCGAAAACGAGGAAACGTTCTGTTCATTTTGTGGAGAATCGTTCGAAAATTCTCGACCAAAAGAACAATTGGTACAGTCTACTGGGTGTATTAACTGGGCTCACTGACGGTAGTCCATTTTTCGTCTGCATCAATTTTAATTCAAATGACGAACTGGCCTGGAGGTATATAATCCATGTATTAAGTGTGAAGTATTGTGTAACAATTTACCCCAACTTAGTAACAACTTACCCCGTTTTGGGGTAAGTTGTTATATCGTGCAATATGTCAAAAAACAATTATTTTTTAGGTTTCAATTTTATATTAGAATAATTTGTTCCATTCATAATAAACACAAAACTGTAACAAATAAAGGGCTACAAAAATTATATCTGTTACTTTTATCATTTAGTAGTAGGACAAGTTCAAATCAAAATTGAACTAGCCCCGGTCTCCCCTACTCTAATATCTTGTTCTAGTTTATATGTGAGATTTATAACTCATCATTCTGTCATTTCCATCTTACCAGTGATTTGAATTGAGAATTTTGTATGCAAGTGGGAAGTGCTATTATGCCTTTCAATTCTAGTTAGTTTCATTAATATACTATACTATGTGACATTGCTTTGTTCTTTGTAACTGTGCTGGTAATAAAGGATATTTATTATATATATATTATGAACAATAAATTTCCAAGTGATAGAATTTCGATTATCTCAAGCGATCTTGTATAATAAGTACTATTAAATTGAATTAAATCAGTTTCATACGTTTTGTTAATGACCAGATTAATACTGTAGCAAAAACAGTGATCTAATAAATTCAGTCTTAATACCTAAGATTTTTCAATTTAATATAGAAGATAGTAATATTCATTATGATTGGTAAACGTTTTGTTTATCTAATTCAAAAGTGCCTACCTCTAAATCAAATTAACAGTAAATTCGAATTAGCGTGTTTGATTTATATAAGCCAGGTGAGTTTGAATCATAAGTATCCTCCGGTTAATGTTTATCAACAAAATTGACCTCATCAATATTCATCGCCTGGAGCGAGCAAATGTGACTAAAAAAAGTGTGCAGGATTGCCAATTAACAATATTCCAACTTGAAATAGGCCTAAATTGATGTTGATCGAACGAGAAGACAATTTCGACGTGCACCTGGCGACAGGTGCCGTCAAGGGTTAACCAGTTGCTCAAGATCTCGTCTCTCTTCACTTCTGACATAGTACGTACCATTAATCCCAGAAGAAAAGGATACGTAAATTGTAGATCTGAACATAATAAATTTTATTTTAATAGACGTATGGTCGCTATTACAGTATATCCTGAGAAAATATTGATGATGATGATAACCTCACAGTTAATGTATATTCAATAATAATATACACAATTTATTATAGTCATAGCGAAAGATTGGTATAATATATGACGGAATTCATCATAGTCATAGCTATGAATGCATATAATAGTAAAATAATATCAATTATGATCACACTTTATTTATGTACATATATTGATGAACTAATTTTTGTTTTTAGAAGGTTTTCACTTTGAAAATCTGCTTATTAAAATGGGTGCGATTAGCAAAGTTCGTCCTAGGACCAAGATAGTTTTTCGTTTCATGACTTTTTATGATGCTTGGCACCAAAAACTCAATTTCATATATATATATATATATATATATATATATATATATATATATATATATATATATATATATATATATATGTTCATATGTATGTATGTATAAGCTATGTATGTAAAGGGCGCAATTTTGATGCAATAGGGTTGAAAGTTTGTAAGTAGGTAGGTAGTTTCTTATGATATCTTGGATGGGATTGGTTTTGGTTCGAATTGGTTGGGGAGTTGACTCTCTAGGGGGTCTTGTTTACACTATGAAGGACGCAATTTAGAAGAAATAGGGTTGAAAGTTTGTAAATAGGTAGTTTCATATAATATCTTGATTGGAATTCTTTTTGGATAGAAATTGGTTGAGGGGTTGACCTCTTAGGGGGGAAATAAATCTTGTTTCTACGACAGAAGGCGCAATTTCATAGCAATAAAGTTTGCATCTAGGTAGTTTCGTATTATATCTTTAATGGGATTGGTTTTAGTTCGAATTGGCTGGGGGGTTGACCTCCCAGGGAAAGAAATAAATCTTATTTAGACGATAAAGGTCGCAATTTTGGAGTAATAGGGATGAAAGTTTGTAAGTAGGTATTTTCGAAAGATATCTTGGATGATCTTTGGTTTTGGTTCGAATTGGTTGAGGGGTTGACCTTCTGGGGAAAGAAATAAATCTTGTTTACATGATAAAGGCCTAATTTTGGAGCAATAGGATTGAAAGTTTGTGAGTAGGTAGTTTTTTATGATATATTGAATGGAATTGGTTTTGGTGCGAATTGGTTCGGGGTTGACCCCCACAGGGGAGAAAATAAATCTTGTTTACCCGATAAAATGCGCAATTTTGGGACCATAGGGTTGAAACTTTGTTGGTAGGTAGTTTCGTACGATACTTTGGATGGTATTCATTTCTACATGGATTGGTTGGGGGGTTG